>CM055611.1:15472987-15993999 GCA_029379385.1 Quillaja saponaria | reverse complement strand
GGCAACCTCAGATCATAATTGCAGTACCTTCAAATCTTTTATTGCCAAGAACTCAGGTCTGAGATCAAGACCAGAAAGATTGCAATATTTAACATCTCAGGAGACTAGCAACAACATATGGATGTCCATGGCAGGACCCTTATGATCCACGACACCTAGCATTTCTTTCTATCCAGGAGGTCCAAGTGTTGACTCTCTTAAAAGCCTACTGGGGGTTTATTCCCCTTCCCCTCCCTAAAAAACAGAAGGACAAAAAAAAGAAGAAGAAAAAAAGATGTCCGTTCAAGGAAAGATGCAGAAAAGTGGGTGAGAACTAGCCTAAGAGTGCTCATGTCCCAAGTTATACATGACTGGAGTGATGAGTAAGATTTTTCATATTATTGAAACTAATGTAGTCTTTCTATCTCATCTTCAATCACTTTCCATTCCAACACAACCCATTGCATTAAGTTGCTACTCCATATTCTGTACGGATTTTTCATCATTTTGCACTCTAATATGCCACTCTTGGTAAAACTCTTACGCAGTAAAGATTATCTGTTGTATTCATGTACTTATTCTCCCAAAAAGAATTTTGTAATTACTAGCTATATAATGATGATACTAAACATAATAAGAAGTTAAATAATATGTCAGATGACATTTATTCTTATTTCAAACTCACTACTTTTTTTAATTTTCCATAAAACAAAACAGGTTGGGGAATGTTTATTTCTTTAAGGCAGAGGCCACGGAGAGGATTCATTTAAATTCTCCTGGTTTGAACAGGTCGTTCTGGTACCCTTTGCTTGGTTGATGTGATTGTTCATGTCAAATATCTTTTAAATGCAAACTGCTGGGAAGCTAGTGGAACGCAAAACATGCAATTGAAGCATGGTTTATTTCTCAAATTCTATTACCACGATATATAACACTCCGTAGCTGAAAATGTTATGGACCTTATGGTCCTTGTCTACTTAGGTTTTATGACAACTGTCAACTAATATCACCAGCCCCGTTTATGATTAAAATAGTTTCCATTAAGTAATTATTTGATCCCTGGTGGGTTGAAACTTTTGTTTGAGTTTAAGCCTTGTGTTAGTTGAATTAGCAACTAGTTGGCGCCATATGATACATCCACGTAGTGAATAGAAATAAATGCAAGAGATGTCAAAATTCATAAAGTATCTGCTTGACTAGATCAGGTCAAACTAGAGATATTGCTTAGAATATTTCTGTTAAGATAAGTTATCTGACATGCACAAATTTTTGCAATCTTATCATAGGAAAATATGGATTCAGATTCTCTCATGTTCAACTGCACTACAAGGAAACAGGGTATCAGAGACGGATTATTAGAGACGATACGTGTTCCGTCTCTGAAAGTCATTATCAGGGACGGAAGGAGAGACGGAAAGTACATTCATCGCCTAAAATATAAAATAAAATTTTAATTTGTATCCGAGACGGAAATTCCATCTTTGAAATTTTTTATTTTCTGTCTCTATAATCTAGATCCGTCTCCAATAATGTATCCATCTCATGATGTTAATAAAATATAAATTATTTAAAAAAAAAAACTTTTCTACCCATAACTTTATACCTTCCTCTTTCTTTTCTTTTTTGTCGGCTAACTTTAACCTTCTTTTTCTTTTCTTTTCTGTTTGCTAACTTTACTCTTTCACCCATCTTTGAAATCCCTTTGCGGCTCAACCTTTCTTGCTGGGTTCCATCTTCTCATCATTTTCTCCCCTTGCTTTCTTTGTAAGCCTTCTTTCTCTCTAGCTCCATAGCTTGTTTTTGACTAGTTTTCCTTCTTCTTCTTTTTTTTTCCCTTGGGTCTATGGCTTGACTGTCTTCTTCTTGTCTTTTTTTTTTTTTTTTTTTTTATAATAAACGATGCAGTCACTCGGTGGTTTTTTTTTATAATAAACGATGCAGTCACTCGGTGTTGGAGAACAGGCTGGTGAGTTAGGCTTCAGTTCAAAAATCTCTTTAGTTGTGTGCCCTTATCTCAGGTATTAATTTCTTATGTAATTTGTTGGTTTATTATATTTTTTTATTTTGAAATATTTTCTATTCCATATTTTGTTCTTATGTGTTTGATAGGTGTTGTTAATATGTAAAAGAGGGGGGACTTTGGTTAATGAATTATGTTTTAGTAGGCTCCTTGATTTTACTTCTACTTTATTGTTAGATTGCTTCTTGATTTTTTTTATCCTCCACCACCTCTGTAGTTATTTTATTCCACTTCCATGCTCTGCTCTGGTAGGTCCCCTCCATCTCCATTGATCGGTCATGTTTTTTTTTCTCTGTATGTTAGTTATTGGCTGCTTAATTTTTTTAGTCTTGTAGCAGCTCTGCTTTGTGTGTTATCTCATGTACTCATTTTGTCATCTAAAGCTAATCATCTTGTTTAAAATGTATTTGTTTATCTTGTGCCCCTGTCAATTTGTTTAATAGTCTAACTAATTCTCTGCCTTCTAGAGTTGTGCATCTACCAAGAAATATATTTTTGCATGTAATAGGTGCTAAGTGCGTGTTCATAAGATGCACATGACTCTTGAATTTGGAGTTATACTTGGAATCTATAGATGAAAGAAGACGAAACATAAAACATAGCTCTGTTACAGAGCAAACCAAAAGTTGTATTTATCAAATAGGATTTTTTTATGCCTTTTATGAGTTTACAAGCCTCTTTATATAGGCTGCTTTCACACAACTTTTGTAACTAATCCTGACTATGCAATCTTATCCTATCAAATCCCACTAATACCTCTCTTATATCTAGCCTTTTTAAGTCCTAGTGAAAATAGTTTCATTTGTGTGTGTTTGCGTGAGTTGTTGTAGGAGCATGGGTTATCTAGTTACTTTATTGGTAGTAGACTTTTTCCTTTTTATGTCTATATCTAATTACTTTATTGTTAGTAGACTTTTTAGGTCTAGTGATAATAATTCATTTGTTAGTAGACTTTTTCCTTTTTATGTCTACATCTAGGTACTTTATTGTTAGTAGACTTTTTAGGTCTAGTGAAAATAATTTATTTGTGTGTGTTTGCATGAGCTACATGTAGGAGCATGGGATTTTCTTTTTATGTCTACATCTAGGTACTTTATCGTTAGTAGACTTTTTAGGTCTAGTGAAAATAATTTATTTGTGTGTGTTTGCATGAGATACATGTAGGAGCATGGGATTTTTATTTTTTTTATGTCTACATTTAGTTACTTTATTGTTAGTAGACTTTTTAGGTCCAAGTGAAAATAATTTATTTGTGTGTTTGCGTGAGCTGCATGTAGGAGCATAGGATTTCCTTATTATGTTTTATTTTTCAATAACATTGACAATTCACTCTTATACTAGAGATATTCTTTGATGCAAAATTTAGGTAGCATTTAAAAAGGGTAAGTTAACAAATTGGTGGTGGTTTAAAAATTTGGACATGTGTTTTATAATATTAAAACATGTAAAAGAGGATGAAGCAAATTTAGTATTATGTTAATTTGTCTAGTTTGAAGACAATTGATTTTTAACTTATTAGTGATTTGATGAAGTTTTAAGTTATGTTAATATAACTAGTCATGATTTCTTTCTCCAATACTTGTCTGTTTATTGGTTTATGAAATTGTTACTTGTTTTCCCAATGATATCTAATTCTAAGGTACTTTTTTATTCTCTTCGTGTTTAATTTTAGTTAATTTGACAAAGTGTTCTTTGTATCACAAATTCGTGCTATTGTATCTGTTGCCTATTAGATTTAATGAGGGTCGTTTAGTCTTTTATGAGTTAATTTATTAGATTTAATGACTAATTTAAATGAATGGTAGTTATTTGCTAATTATGACTCAAATAAGAGGGTTATGTGTCTAGCTCGATAGTTTATAGGGATTATTGCAAAATATGTAATAGTTCATGAGGTAAAATACAATTGACCCTTATATTTTAATTATATCATTAGAGTATTAATATAATTAAAAAATTTATTGAATAATAATATAATATCAATTTGTAATTCATGCGTAATGGGTTTTCTATATTATTTGCAATTCATTTCGATTACATGCATAATTTGTAATAAACTAGTCCCATAACACTTGCTTACACTGTTACACACATGTTTAATGGTTTTTTTCTTTTTTAAAGAAATAATGTAAAAATATTATAATTGTTGTTTTAAATGAAGAAAATGAGGTAAGTTTTAGAAGAGATTGCTTTTTTAAAGAAAAATAATAATTGATTAATTGAAGTTAACACTACGTGTGTTTTTTGTTTCTTATTATTATTTTTTTCCCTTAAATTATAGAAGAAAGTGAGTATTTCCTAATAAATAATGGAATTTTAATTTAAAAGGATGTCAAAATTTAGGAGGACACTATCCTCCCTTTTAGTATGTTATTTAAATTAAAAACTATATTAAAATGTTATAAAACATCATAAAGGTGTTTTAACTTTTAGTATAGTATAGTATAGATTGATAGACTATATAAATAAAATTATTTATCATTGAATTATGTTTTCAAATAATTACTCTTTTATACACATACAACTGTTAAATTAATCATTGTAGGTAGGTATGTTAATAGATTAAATTAGGTTAAGATCTGTGTAGACACAAACTGTTCGAGTTCAAAACCTTCCTAAAATAACTTTTTGAGTTTACAAATTACAATCCGCGAACTCAATCAAGTTCACAATTATTAAGGGGTGGCAATAATTTTCTTTTGTGTCAAAAGCTATTGTTTAAATAAATAAACTTACTGGTTAATTTTATTATCTTTTAAAATACTGCAATTGAAGTACATAAATATTATAATAATTTTTTAGTTAAATTTTAATATGGATCCAAACTTAATGAATCAATATTATTTGATTTAAATTCAATATTAGACCATGTATCTCACTTGATAAATCAAATATTACAACACAATTCTAACTCAATTCAACAATATTACAACACAATTTACTAATATCACTAATACAATTTATAAATAATAAGATGACATAGATAACCAATGTATAAGATCACTTGAGTCTTAAAATTATTAGTTTTTCAACAATTTTTTAAATAATTTTTTGAAGATCTTGAATAGATTACTTAATCTAATTTTTAAATCTTGCATGTTATGGGTTAAAGCCATATCTTGTGTACTTTAATGGTAGAAATGAACCGAGTTTTTGCGAAGTTTGAATTGGCAAGTCAATAAGAATTGAATTCAAGACCTATTAGAGAGCCACTTAAATAATTTACCAACAAAATATGTTACAAATTATGTTATATATATATATATATATCCGAACCGAACCGAATAAGAAAAATACCTGAATTTAACCAAACCGAATTACCGGTTCGGTTCGGGTATTTGGTTTTTTCCGGGTTCCTTGCACAGCCCTACTTTTATACACATACAACTGTTAAATTAATCATTGTAGGTAAGTATGTTAATAGATTAAATTAGGTCAAGATCTGTGTAGACACAAACTGTTCGAGTTCAAAACCTTCCTAAAATAACTTTTTGAGTTTACAAATTACAATCCGCGGACTCAATCAAGTTCACAATTATTAAGGGGTGGCAATAATTTTCTTTTGTGTCAAAAGCTATTGTTTAAATAAATAAACTTACTGGTTAATTTTATTATCTTTAAAAAACTGCAATTGAAGTACATAAATATTATAATAATTTTTAGTTAAATTTTAATATGGATCCAAACTTAATGAATCAATATTATTTGATTTAAATTCAATATTAGACCATGTATCTCACTTGATAAATCAAATATTACAACACAATTCTAACTCAATTCAACAATATTACAACACAATTTACTAATATCACTAACACAATTTATAAATAATAAGATGACATAGATAACCAACGTATAAGATCACTTGAGTCTTAAAATCTATTAGTTTTTCAACAATTTTTTAAATATTTTTTGAAGATCTTGAATAGACTACTTAATCTAATTTTTAAATCTTCCATGTTATGGGTTCAAGATATATCTTGTGTACTTTAGTAGTAGAAATGAACCGAGTTTTTGCGAAGTTTGAATCAGCAAGTCAATAAGAATTGAATTCAAGACCTATTAGAGAGCCACTTAAATAGTTTACCACCAAAATATGTTACAAATTATGTTTTATATGTATATATATATATGTTTATTATAAACTTATATATAAACAATAAAAATATATATTAATAATATTAATAAGTCGAGTTTTGAAAAAATTGAGTCTTATGTCAAAAATTAAATATATTTATAGTGACGATAGCCCTCCAAAAGTGACCAGAAGTTTGTTGTTATATGCAAATAATATAAATTTAATATTAATTTGTCTATTCAGTGCTCATTAGACACAAAGTAGTATGCCTACAACAACACATGGGTCCACATACTATTATTTTTAAGTAATGATATTTTAAAAATGGTATATTTTTTAAGGATCTCCATTGGATACTCCCTTAAAAATTGATGAATGAAATGCTCTGTTAGGCCTGTGCAGTTGGTATGCTTCCCGACCCATCGACCAGGCCAAACCTGGTCTTTGTCAAGTTCGGGAAGTTTCCCAAGACTCTCGGAACAGCTCGGGTAGGCCCAATATTCACCGACTGGTTCGAGTATATTTGAAAAAACCAATTTAAAACCTGAACTCAACCAGACTAAAAGTTTAACATTACTTTTCTAGTCTAAACCTAAGCCCACTGCCACTTTACCCAAACTATGGCCCATTACCCCAACTTTGGCAACTCAGAATTAGGCGCGGCCCATGTTTATTTTATTATATGACAGTTTGAAAAAAAAATTTACTGGGCCAAGTAGTACGTTGAAAAGGCTCAATAAAACCCAACCCTACCTGATGCACAGGCCTGTGCTATGCCTAGTTGAATAACTTCTGCACATAACACGTTAAAAAGAAGACTTTAGCTTCTTTTTTTTTTTTTTTTTTTAATTTTAGAATACTGAAGACTTTAAACATTTATTTTAAATATAGGAAAAAAAAAAAATTCGTGCGCGTGCATAAATATTAGATCTTCTTTGTGTCGCATATTAACAGTGGAGAAAGAAACAGATATAAATGCAGTGTAATACACCCACCTGTAAATAATTATGATTTGTTAAGATTTGGTTTGCACGATGGATGTATTTGAGTGAGAGAAAAAAATGTAAAGTAAGGACGAGAATTTGTGTGAGAGAAAAAGCTGTAGGGCAAGAGCCACTTTTTATTTTGCAAAGGATAAAGGAAGGGCACGGCATTTGTTTTTTCTAGGAGGTTGGAGCTGAGAGGTACTTGAATGATGTGGTTTTTTTTCTAACCAGGAAAATTGTTCTGGGAATGTAGATGGGGAAGTTACCATCATTCCATCAATACGCAAAAGAATTAAATTTAAAATGTGGGAACTTGGGATCCCAAACCATGTGTAGCCTGGTATAGTAGCCGAGGCAGTAAATTTCTGTAGGGATTGTTTTCCATTTTCTCCTTCAAATAAGCAATGCATCTCTTGACCTCCAATTTCACCTGCAAATATAATTCATGAGCCTTCTCTGTCTCTTAATTCTTGCTTCCTCCCTTTCAAACATTTTTAAAAGATCCAAAAAAGAAAAAAGAAAAATGAGATTATCTGAAATAATGTTAATTCTTAGGAAGCATTCATAATTAATGCTCATAGACATTTTGCTTGATTAAAACTGAGTTGGGTTGCATATGACAAAAAAAGGACAAAATAATTTATTTCAGAGAAACAACATTACTACATTATCACCGTAGAACAGACCAAATGAACATAAAAAAGTTCATAATCTAAGCTAAATAACAAACCCGTATTAATACAATCCAATACACAACTTACACTCAACATTACTACATTACTACATTATCATCATAGAACAAACCAAATGAACATAAACAGTTCATAATCTAAGCGAAATAACAAACCCGTATTAATACAATCCAATACACGACTTACACTCCAAGTAGCAACTTTCAAGTAATTAAGACAAGCTCTTGACTTATTTATGGTTATTTCAAGGAATAACCAAAAGAGGTGAATGCCAGAATAGCAAGTCCAACTATAGTTGAACTAGTTCTCCGCAGATCTTTGAAGTATACCCTTCTTATGGTTGCCATGGTTTGATTGAAAGGATTCTCATAGTGTGCATTGATTTCTCTGATTTTTGCTTTGTAGCAACTTGAACTTATTGTTAGTTCACTGCCAAGACTGTTAACCAATTTTGCCACTGCATCATTGCTTCCCAGATAATTAACAATTACTTTCTGTTCCAAAAGAAAATCTACATCTCCTTTAGTTTCAATTAGTCCATCAATAAGCGAAACGTAATTGCAGATGTACGACTTATCTGGATAGTGACACTGCTCCAATGCAATGAGGTTCCGAAGCTTACATTCTATTCCATCATCTATAATCAATTTTGGAAGTTCAAGACGAGCTTTGGTAATCTTGAAGCATGTCACAAAACTGAAGAGCCAGAATATATAGGAATGATTCTTGAAGTTTACATCAAGCAAGTACCTTTCTCGAACAGCTTTGAAACTTATCCCTGAGTCACGCAATTTCGTTGCACTATACGAAATAACATAATCAGAATCGTCCGATGCATCAACATTTAAATTAGATGGAATGTAGAAACATCTTAGCAAGTCTGTGAAGTGCTTCGCATTAGTGGTACGTTCGTGTTGGCATTGATTTTTAGGTTTAGGATTTTCCGTGGCCCTGCAAAAGCACTTACAAACAAGATTTGGTTTGGTTTCTGAGAATTTGATACTGGGAGGTTTAAGAAACCCATACTTACATGCAAGATCAAGGAAGGTACTGCTTTCCTCTTCATCCAGAAATGTATATAACTCATTCAAGACTTTAATTGGAAGCTGATTCTCAAGTAATATCAAGTCCAGACATATGCCTTCTATCAGCCATGGTTTTGACATCACATAATCATCATCTTTGTAGTGAACTCTATCTCTTAACCTTAACAAGAACTCCATAATGAACACAGCATCCAATTCAATCATGCCAACAAATTCCTTCTTGTCGGGCATGGATATATCTGCATAACAATTCCAGATATCATTATTTCCAATGTATGCGTTGAATACATGAAAAGGTCTATCAGACTTAATTCGTTTCCGAAATTCAAGGTCATATCTCTTTTTTAGTTCTTCCATGGCCTTGAATTGAGGTTCTCCATGATGAAAAGGACCAATTGAGATATGTCGTGGAGTGTAGGCCTTCGGGTTCACTTGACGAAGTTTGGGAGGAACCCTATAAATGCAGAGATCATGTATCCTCTCTGGAATGTTGATTATGTATTCAACTGAAGCAGTACCACTACCACTAGCATGCACCATTTTCGCCAAGGTACAAGATCTTCAACCTATAAACATGGAGAAGAACAAAAATTCTTAGAACCCTTCCTCACTAAACTAAAAAGAAATTAACAAGAACTCATGGCATATATGTATGAAATTGAAAAAAATAATAATAAGTAAATTACTTTGGATGATCATCTTCTATTATGCACAACACAAACTGCTCAGATTCACTTATATATACAGATTGAAGAATGTCATTTGAGTCCTAGCAAAAAAAAAAAAAAATGTAATTCAGGGTAATATCAAACCCGGTAAAAATGTAATTTTTATTTTTTTTTAATTATAGAAGAAAGTGAGTAGTTTTAAAAAAATGATGGGATTTTAATTTAAAAAGATATCAAATTTTAGGAGGACATATCATCCCTTTTCATATGTTATCTGTATTAAAAATTACATAAAAAAGGCATACAACATCATAATAATATTCTAGCTTTTTATATAGTGTAGATCAGATTATATAAAAGAAATTATTTATCATTGAATTATGTTTTGAAATAATTACTTTTTTAAACATGACTCACGTGCTAGTATTAAATTAATCATTGTGGGTAGGTATATTAATAGACTAGATTAGATTAAGATATGTGTAAACACTAACCGTTCGAGTTCAAAACCTTCATAAAGAGTTTACAAATTACAATCTGCTGAC
The DNA here is from genome assembly GCA_029379385.1 of Quillaja saponaria. Taxonomy (NCBI): domain Eukaryota; kingdom Viridiplantae; phylum Streptophyta; class Magnoliopsida; order Fabales; family Quillajaceae; genus Quillaja; species Quillaja saponaria. The sequence goes on along the minus strand of CM055611.1, from coordinate 15,983,985 downwards.
TCATCGAGTTCACAATTATTGAGGGGTGACAATAATTTTCTTATGTGTCAAAAGCTACTGTTTAAATAATTAAACTTACTGGTTGATTTGATTGTCATTTAAAAAAACTGCAACTCAAATACGTTAATATTATAAGAATTTTTTAGTTAAATTTTAATATGGATCCAAACTTAATGAATCATATGTTTTTACACATTGTGTAAACAACTAATTTTTTTTAACATATTAGACCATGTATCCCACCTGATAAATCAAATTATCATTTCTAAATGTAAGTGATGTAAGTAGACTCTCTAATACTGGGATTCAAATTTTTTTTTTTAATTATAAAAATTTATTTATTACTTAATATTTTATAAATATAGAAGATATCCATGTCAACTAATGAGAGTTTATTAATTAATAAAATAAAAATTTCTAACTCAATTCAACAATATTATAACACAATTTATAAATAATAAGACGACATCTAACCAACGTATAAGATTACTTGAGTATGAAAATTTATTAGTTTTTCCGACAATTTGTTTAAAAAATTTTTAGGAGTTGGGCCAGTAAATATAATTATGATTTGTTAAGATTTGGTTTGCACGATGATTGAGTGAGAGAAAAAAAATGTAAAGCAAGGAAGAGAATTTTGTGAGAGACAAAGCTGTCGTGCAAAGGCCACTTTTTATTTGTATAGGGTAAAGGAAGGGCCCGGGCTTTTGTTTTTATAGGATGTTGGGGCTGAGAGCGAGAGGTAATTGAAGGACGTGGTGTTGCGTTGGAGATGGTAGTTAGGATGGTTGTTAGGGGATATGGATTGTAGTATGATAATTCTATTTTATAATAATTATTAGGTTATTGTGATTATTTATATTTATTTTTAATTTATGATTATTTAGTAATTTTTTTAAAATAAAAAATATCAGTATTATGTAAATTGAATGAATTGAGAGTATAAACTGAGTGTTTTTAATTTATAATAATATTATGACTGAACCACCTTGCTATTAATATGCAGAAGAATTAAATTTAAAATGTGGGAACTTGAGATTGAGGCTGTAAATTTATGTAGAGATCACTTTTCCTTTTCTCCTTCAAATAAGCAATGCATCTCGCGACCTCCAATTTCACCAGCAAATATAATTCATGAGACTTCTGTCTGTCTCTTAATTCTTGCTTCTTCCCTTTCAAACATTTTTAAAAGAAGTCTCTTTTGTTTCATTGGAGAATTTTGTCAACAGCTTTGGTAAATTGTTTATTAGGCTACTCTACAATAAGTTTTGTTCAATAGTGACCCTAAATTAAATTGCTGATGGTTGTTTCAAAATGTTGCTCTTTTTTAGCTAAACTCAGGATCAGTGTCAGATTGAAGACTTGTAAATTGGACTAGAAAATCCTATATTTTTCAAGTGGATTATTCTTAATTCTCTCCTTCTAGAACATTTTAGATCCAAAAACAAAATGATCCCTCACCGAATAATTTGGACACATATTAAAATGAAATATAAGCCTCCAAAATAAAATGCAAAAAAATAAAGAAAATAAAATTTAAATTAATTATAGGGAGTGGTCAAACTTCTTGTATTTCAAAAATCTTCTATTTTATTTCCTGTCTTTAACCAAATACGAACGCCATAACTCCTGCTTCAAATCTCTTGCAGCTACTGTCAACACTCAATTTCTACTGATGACGAGAAACTTAAAACAAACTTGATCATAAAAAAGCTGGTGATCATTATTGATCATATCATATAAACATGTGGAAGAAAAAAATATGCAACATGACAGATTACAACTTATCTACCTATCTGATCTAGTGTGACAAATAAGAATGGTACTGCTCCCCTTCAGAGTATTTTATGTCATGAGTTCCCCTGATATTATCCGCGTGGCATCCATTTTCTGAACCAACTTCATTAACAGAAGTTGTGACTGACCCTCTTGTCATGAATCATCCATTTTACTGCTCAACTCAATTAAAACAATAAATATAAGTTTATAATATTGTTACTTATACTAAATCTCACAAATAAAATAAAAATTATAAAATTTAAAATAAAATAAATAATTGGTGTTATACAAGCCAAATAAATCAAGTTATACATGATATTTGCATAACAATTCCAGATATCATTGTACTTGTTGAATTTACAAAAAGGTCTATCAAACTTAATTCTTTTCAAAAATTCATGGTAATATCTCTCTCTTTGTTTCCACGGCCTTGAATTGAGGATTTCCATGGCGAAAAGGACCAATTGAGATAAGTTGTGGAGTGTAGGCTTTCACGTTCACTTGACCAAGGTTGGGAGGAACCCTGTAAATGCAGAGATCATCATGTTTCTTCTCTGGAATGTTGATTATATGTTCAATTGAATCACTGGCATGCACCATTTTCACCAAGGGACAAGATCTTCAACCTATAAACATGGTGAGGAACAAAAATTCTCAGAACCCTTCCGCACTAAACTAAAAAGAAATTAACAAGAACTCAAGGCATATATGTATGTAATTGAAATAAATAAATGAGTAAATCACTTTGATCTCCAATACTGATGATCACCTTCTATTCTGCACAACACAAACTGCTCAGATTCTATCAAATATACAGATTGAAGAATGAAATTTGAGTTTTCGCAAAAAAAATAAAAAAATAAAAGTGATGTAATTGGAGTGGCTGCCACTTTCAAGCAAAATTACTAATTGTCGTGGCAACATATGAGTGGGTACGTTTCATTACCTCTTTCTTCCCGTCCCATCAAAGTAAAACTGCAAAATAATTCAATTGGGTGATTATCATAGGCATTGCAAGCTACTGTTAACAAATAGTAATAAATAATGACAGAAAATAGAAAAATAAAATAACATAATATCTACCTGGTTAACCCAATTACAATTATATTTATAATTTATTATTATTTTTATTTCTATTTATAAAAAGACTGTTCTTAAAAAACAAACCATTAAGCTAAAAAACTTATCATCCAAAAAATCAATGGTGACGGGAGTAACAAGACAAAGATGTGACAACTTATCACTGACTTCCAAACTGAAGAAGACCACACCTTTATGCGCTTTTTCTTTTTCTCAAGTCCAAATTTAATTCCACTTCAAAAAGTGGAACTAAGTTGGGTTAAAGGAAAGCATTGTGGGACTAAACCCACATGCTAGGAGTACACATTGTCATCCAAATTTTATGAAAAAGAAAAGACAACTTTTATGTAAGGGTGACTTCGGTTTTGGTCAATCGGTTTTTGGGTCAAATATTAACCCAAACCGAGGATTCAATTATGGTTAAAATTGCATATTTCGGTTTTGAAAAGTTTTATACCAAGCTCAGGAATCGAAATCGAACTTCCAGTGGTGAATTGGTTTTTTGTTGGTTTCTTATGGGCCATTGGGCCCAGTGATTTTCAGCTCATTATGTGGACCAAAATTATAGCCCAAAAAGATTTTTGTTCATTTTTTAATGAAAAATGTAATATATGTACTTTTTTGGGCTAAAAATAATGAGGCCCACAATTTTTATTTTTTTAATCTTAAAGCCCTATAATTGTAAACCTTTGAAAGGACTAAATATATTAATTGTGGAAGATTGGGCCTAGAATACAACTGGAGTCTGGGCCAAAGAATTGGGCTTCATTCAAGATCGGTTTCGGCATCGAAAATCAAAATCGAAATTTTGGTTATTGATGTAAAAAAACCAAGACACAATCGATAGCCTCATGAAACTGATATAAATATTGAATTTTCGATTCGGTCGGTGTGGTTCATCGATTTCTACCAATCGAAGTGCAGCCCTAATTTTACGGTATAACAATCCAAGAACAGAGAGAAAAGACATGAGAATGATTATCTGTACTTGCCTTTTTTCAGGGAGTACATCTTTAGTAAATCAAGAAATTTTTAATTTTTCATAACTAGAGTCGAATTCTCAGAAAACAACATTAAGAAGTAATAATTAGTAATTGAGTGAAGAAATGAAGCCAAAGTCTAAAAAGTAAAAAACCAAGTAGTGGCTAAATTAAAGGATAATGTCAAAAAGTAAAAACCTTTGTTGATTTAATTTCATAATAAAACTACTGCATGCAAGATACATAACGGAAATGTTGCAATTGTTGTTGAATTTTTTTTTTTTCTTACTTCATTGTAGTGGTTTGGTTGTCTCCTTTTTCCTTCATTGTAGTAGTTTGGTTATTTCTTAAGTTACCAAAAAGATATTCTTAATCTTTCACAGGAATGCTGATTATGAGTAAGATTTTCAGCATTTTATGAGTACAGATACTAGTATAAGCAAAATGCCAAAATCATGATCTGTTTTTTAACCCAATTCCTTTTCTTTACAATTTAGTTATAAAAAATGATTGTCATCAACTGAAGTTCATGCCCCTGCATCGTTATGTTGAGAATTTGTCATTCAACAACGTCAGCAAAATGATGTTGCAAAAATTACTAAAGCCGCTAACAAGAATCAGTCAGCAATCTTCCTAGTCTGTACTCTGGTACCCCTCTCTCCAGTTTAAGATTTCTTGCTTGATACATTTAGAGCACTTGAAATGCTGCCAATTTGCCCTTGCGAGGAGCTTAATATGTAGCATTGAGGATGAAGTGCAGTGGAAGGAAATCCAGTGCCTCTACTCTTTGGAAATTAAGATATAGTGCTATATATATTACTGTTAGGATCAGTTATCTGACATGCATAATTTTTGCAGTCTTATCATAAGTGATATATGAATAAGACATTCTCTGGGCAGAGAAAGACCTGGCTGAATTTTTGATCATCCGTAAACTTGATCATAAAAAAACTGGTCATCATTCTTGATCAATTGATCAATTCATATAAACATGTGCAAGAAAATAATATGCAACATGACAGATTACAACTCAGTTCCAAGGATCCCAATAATTATTGTGCCGCAGTCAGCACTCAAGAAAATAATTGAAGGAAATCTACCTATCTGTTATAGTGTGACACATAAGAATGATACTGCACCCCTTCAGAGTATTTTATATCAACAGTTTCTTTGATATTATCAGCGTGGCTTCCATTTTCTGAACCACCTTCATTAGCGGAAGTTGTGACTGAGCCTCTTGTCATGAATCATCCATTTTACTGCTCAACTCAAATAAATACTATTTGTTAATTTTCACTTTTCTTAATACTTGAAGACAGGAAGAAAGCCATGTACAAATAAGGCTTAATTCGCTATTTTATCATTGTACTGATAACAGAGAATAGTCATTTTGGTCACAAGAGTGGTTTAAGCAATAAAAAGGTTTCTTGGTCTTTCCTGAAAAGCAAATAAAATAGAACAATTGTGTACATGTCCATGCATTACTGAATGGTGTGCCTTCCTAATTTAAATTGTGCAAATTTGTATATTCAAAAATCTTTGGCGTGTCTCTGATAAGAAATAAAAACACACTTTACAGTAAATTATACTGTTCAAGGTGATGGAAAAGAGTCCTCACTCCTATTCTCCAGCACATACAACAGCCATTCTAAAGGTACTTTGAATTTATAACACTCATCTCTCCCCAATCTTTCAGGATTCATGTCATCAAAGTCAAAATGTATTGTCTCACTATTACTAGAACATACCTAAGAGGCTAAGAATTGAAAAGAATAGCTAAACTACCAAGCTTTATATTTTTCTCTGTTTAATTGATGCGGGTAAATAGTAAGCTATCAACATGTATGGAAAAAAAAAAACTAAATTAAGTGTCGTTGAAAAAAATTAAGACAGTTCCATGTTTTGTTTCCTTAAAAAAAAAATGAAAAAGAAAGGGAGGAAGCAAAGAAGAAGGAAGAAAAAGGAATCAACAAATCCCTACCTATAATCTAAAATATAGCTTACTTGTTCTGGGCTTGCGGTCGTGAAGGAATTCCAAGACTTGTTCTTATGCTTGCACCCACTTCTAACAAATCTTCCACCTATACATACACAACTATGAAACATGTAAAAACAATCATATTAATTTATAGACTTTCTTTTTCTTTATAACACTTGATAGACTTCTTCTGTTTACTATAAATAAAAGGTCATATTACAGTTGGTTAGGAGAACCTTTTTGTCTTCTTTTTTTTTCTTCCTTTCAATGCAATATGGATAATTGGAAAGGGAATCAACACTAAGTGTACAAATGCTAAATTAGTTTTGTCAGCTGCTATATATATATATATATATAAGATCTACACACACACACACACACACACACATATTTCTCTAGTTTACTTCCATATCAATACCAACTTTAAAATCAAAAAATTCTACTCAAGATATTAACAGAACATTTTGTTAATTTGTTTCTTATTTTTTCAAAATTGAAAACAAAAATATATGGCAAGTGGGGCAGGGGATCATATTAAGCATACAAAATGTCTCGAGCATTTCTGTTCGCCTCTATATCTTCATATCTAGATTCCCCCATTCTAGTTGCATCAATTATCTACACAATATGTACCCAAAAAAATAAAAATAAATTATATCTATACAATTAAGAATCATAACTCTACTATAGAAGGAAAGTGTCCCCAGTTTTAAGAGTTCTTTTGAGTGAGAGAGAGAATGAAGGAGGACGGTGACAACGACCAAATAATATTCAACAATTTAGAAGCTCAATCTAGATTCTACCAAATGAAAGTAGGTTAACTTGCTAATTTATCTCCCAACAACAAAACGATAAATGAAAAGTAATGATCCCAAGTGGACAATTTACCTTCGCTGTTAAGAGCTAGTAAAGATCAAGAAACAGAATTGAAGTAGTAACATGACCTTTAAAAAAATATAAACCAAGTTTACACTTGCATTTTACCCTCAAAAAATCCAACTTAACCCAAATAAGCCTCAACAGAAACTGCTTTAGATCAGTGTGTCAATGTGTCCATCAACACTGATTGGAATCTTGCAATGTACACATGTTACAATTCACCCTACATTGAAGCTATAGCCCACATAAATGTTTTGCACTCATCTCTCTTCCTATTTGTTTGTCTTACTCTAATCATTTGCTACATAATTTGTCATGGAAAATCGAACCATTTCCATCGTATTTCTATGCTGAATAAGTCAGACCATCTTGGTCGATTTATCCTATACAACCTTCTGTCTTTTAATGTTAGCCCTAATTCTGCACATCCTCTTATTTTGCCACTTTAATCATGATCCACCTCAACATCTTCATCCATGCAAATGCATTTTGTGGATATCTTCTTCCTTTTTTTAAACCTAGCAGCCTTACAGCTTCTTGTAAAACTTACTCTATAAAAAGTTAGTATCCAAGTCCAGCAACAAATTGGCTCAACACCAAACCCAAAATACATTTTTTGGTGTTATTATTTTGTATTTGTTAAAAGTTTTAAACTTTATTAGTTTTTTAATTTTTGTGGCATTCTGGCAATGGAAATTCCGATATTGGTTGATTTTGAATATCCCTTCAGATTTGAATAGGAATTCGAATTCGAATATACTAGAATTCAAAGCTATTTGATTCGAATTCCAGCACTAGATGAAGTCTGAGAGATTAGCTGCAATGAATTCAAACTGCTAAACTGAAATACTTCTGGTTTATATATATGTCGACTAATAATAACTTCAAACACCACAAGTAATATAGTTCTAAGAATGTTGAAATTGATTTTTAAGTATTATATATATGTGGCAATATCCATGCATGGGATTTGCGCAATAAAAGGAAATTTCTCCAGTCACACTCCCACCAACAAGCCCATCCCATTAATTCAGCCCTTGTGTTTTTCTCATCACATCCAACTTCACCGTACAAGCACGAGTAAAAGGAGTGAGGAAAAAAATTCCAAGCACTTCTGAGTAAGAAATAAGACCTTATGGATTCCAGAGGCTTGAAGACCGGCGACGGAGGCGGAGGCTCCAGCCCCTACAAAGAGGGATGCGACGGCGAAGGCCTTGAAGGGCATGAGGTGTGAATCGCCGGCGCAGCCTTTCATAAACGAACAGATGCCCCACCCTAACTGAGCTCCACTTGCCAGAGCCCACCACCAGTGAGTCCTGTCACCAAATCCACCTCCAAATTTGTCCATCTGATTCAATTCGCCTTCCCCTTCTCTTACTGTCTGTCTCTGTTCAGCTTCATCAAGGTTTGCCTTCCATTTCCATCCCACCTCGATTTTGTTCACTGAGATCACCTGCTTCTTCTGTCTGACTGTATGGGCTTGGGCTTAGGCTTAAAGTGCATTCCTCACTACCAGAATGGGCCTATCTTTTTTTGTTGGGCTCAGCATGTCAGAGCTTTTGTTCAGATTAATCACTTATTCTACCTAGTACACAGGTAAAATATACAATAGCACAAAATTTCTCATTTTAGTACATTTCTGATTGTACTTTATTTTGGTGCAAATGAGGATCATAACATTAAATTTACTGAGAGTCATACAAGTGAATAGTTTGTGGGCAAGCATGCCCTAGTAAATCAAAATGAAAAATATCAAACATAAAGGTAGGAACTACTTTTAATAAAATTTTCAGACAAACTTGCGCCCCGCTTGACAAACACATCAACACACTGATTTCTTTATCTAAATACATGGGTTAATTTATTTCTTCAAAGGATTTTAACAACTCTCTACAATGATTGACAATAGAATAATATAGGTTTGTTCCAGCAACGGAACCAATGTTTGGAATACTACAAAATGTCCCTTCAATCTTAAATAAGATATTGTAAAAATAATAAAATGCATCTACACAAAATATAAGTAGAATAAAAGATAAAACAACAATAACACTGGTTCCCTCATAAAATAAAAATGTATCACATCTAGGCTTAACATGACACAAAAGAGACCATAATAATATCATTATAAAATTGAAAAACTAAGATCAAATAATATAATGTGGTAGCATTATTTATTTCAAAGGAACAACTTTACTACATTATCATTATAGAACAAACCACATGAACATAAAGTTCATAAGCTAAGCTAAATAATTATAACACACCCATGTTAAACAATCCAATACATAACTTACACTCCAAGAAAGTACCAATTTTAAAGTAACTAAGACAAGCTCTTGACTTATTTAAGAGTAGCTCGGAAAAAATTAACGAAGGTGAATGCCAAAATAGCTAGTCCAACTATAGTTGAACTAGTGCTCCACAGATCTTTGAAGTACACACTTCGTAAGACTGCCATGGAAATATTGAAAGGATTGTCATAGTGTGCATTGAGTTCTCTGATTTTTGCTTTGTAGCAACTTGAACTTATTGTAAGTTTTCTGCAAAGACTGTTAACCAATTTTGCCACTGCATGAGTGCTACCCAGGTAATTAACTATTACTTTTGTTCCCAAAAGTAAATCAACATCTTTAGTTTCAATTAGCCCATCAATAAGCGAAACGTAATTGCAGGTGTATGAATGATCTGGATAGTGGCACTGCTCCAATGCAATGAGGTTCCGAAGCTGACATTCCGTTCCATCGTCTATAATCAATTTTGGAAGTTCAAGACGAGCTTTTGCAATTTTGGTAATCTTGAAGCATGTTAAAAAATTGAAAAGCCAGAATATATAGGAATTGTTGTTGAAGTTTACATCAAGCAATTACCTTTCTCGAGCAGCTTTGAAACTTATCCGAGTCACGCAATTTCGTTACACTAAAAGAAATATGATAATTAGAATCCTCCGGTGAATTAGGAGTTAAATCAATTGGAATGTAGAAATATCTTGGCAAGTCTAGTAAGTGCTTCGCATCGTTTGTAGGTTTGTGTTGGCATCCATTTCCACGTTCAGGATATTCTTTGGCACTGTGAAAGCACTTACAAACCATGGTTTTCATATTGGGAGGTTGAAAAAACCCACACTTACAGGCAAGATCAAGGAAGGTACAACATTCCTTTTCCTCCTCATCCAGAAATGTATATAACTCATTCAAGGCGTGAATTGGAAGCTGATTCTCAAGTAATATCAAATCCAAAAATATGCCTTCTGTCAACCATGGTGTCGACAACACATAATCATCTTTGTGTGATATTTTTCTTTTAACCTTAAGAAGAACTCCATAATGAACACAGCATCCAATTCAATCATGTCAGCAAATTCCTTGTCATCGTCGGGCATGGATTTATCTGCATAACACTTCCTGATATCATGTACTACAATGTAATCTTTGAATTTACCAAAAGGCTTGTCAGATTTAATTCGTTTATAAAATTCACGATAATATCTCTCTTTTTGTTTTTCCGTGGCCTTGCATTGAGGTTTTCCATAGTGAAAAGGACTAATTGAGATAAGTTGTGGAGTGTAGGCTTTCGCATTCACTTGATGAAGGTTGGGAGGAACCCTGTAAATGCAGAGATCCTCGTGTTTCGCCACTAGAATATCGATTATGTATTGTTCATGTTTAACTGAAGCAATATAACTATCACAAGCATCCACCATTTTCACCATGGGACAAGATCTACAACCTATAAACATGGTGAGAACAAAAATTCTTTGAACAAGTGCAAGGAATTAACAAGAACTCAAGGCATATATGAAAATAAAAAGTAAATATGCATCCAGAAATAAAATAAATAAACGAGTAAATTACTTTGATCTTTAATATTCATCATCTCCAATTATGCAGAACAAAAACCGATCAGATTCAATTATATCATGTACTTTTGAGTGGCTGCCACTTGCAAGCTCCGATATTTATATAGGATGTCGGTCACATGATTGTCATGCATTTATTATTTATTGTAAAACAAGAGGTTTGAATATGTGATTATGTAATTAAATGATGCAAACTTCAACTAGCAATAATGTTAACAACACATCAGTGTTAGGTGAAGGGGCTGGGTTCCAGACTCCAGTGGGTTCATTACTTTATTTAGTGCTGCTCACAATACATATCGGTTTTATTTGTTTTCATCCCCCTAATTTCTTGAGTTTTTCTCCTAAGGCCGTATTTTAATTTTATAATTTTTTTATAAAAACGTCTTTCTTTTTTCTCACTTATTTGAATAAAATTCTGAATTCTAGATGATAAAAATACTTTCAAAGAACTAAATTTAAAATTAAGACAAACTTAGAAGACTAAAACAGTAGTTAAAGTTAATTATATATATATATATATATATATATATAATTTTAAACTCATTATAAAAAATTCATTAATCTATTTTGGTTCAATAATAAATACTGGTTTCTTTACCACACTTTGGAAAGCAACCATTCAGCCTGACCTAGTTGAGCTTTTCTATGTGGGTTCATTTTACATATAATTTTTATTATTATATTTAATATTTAAAGACTTGGACTTGGTTTTTCTACTGTACAATAGTTATTATATGTAGTAGCTATCATTGTTATTATTATATTTAAAGACTTATACAGTTCATTTTATATATACATATAATAGTTTTTGTTATTATATTTAAAGACTTGGACTTGGTTTTTTTACTGTATAATAATTATTATATGTAGTAGTTATTATTATTATTACCATATTTAAAGACTTAGGCGATTCATTTTATATATACATATAATAGATTTTATTATTATCTTTAATATTTAAAGATTGGACTTGGTCCTTCTACTGTATAATATTTGAAGACTTGGACGATTGCTTTAATATGGAGTAACTTTTATTATTATATTTAAAAACATGGACTTATCTATAGCTTCATAAGATCATAATATAAGTTTATTTTGTAATTCCCCCAACCGTACCAATTTGAATGTAGTTTATTAGGAGTAGGTGAATTTATTATATATTGCATTAAATATTATATAACATAGTTGGACTTGCTTTTTTTATTATATTAACTTTTGTGAAATACACGTTACGCGTGAAACGTATTTATGATATATAATTTATAAAAATAATACACCATATTAATTATATGAAGCAAAACAATTACAATTACAATTCTAATTCTATTAATATTAAGATAGAGAAGAAATAGAAAAGAAATAAAAAAATAGTTTATTTGAAGCAAAATAAAAACTAAAAAGTATTTCTGTAATAGTAAAAAGAAAATAATTTTTTTCACTAAACTACTTTTATATTCAAAAGTTAGAAACTTGTAAGGAACATTTTGAACCATATTTTTTGGTGACACTTTGATAACTGGTCTTACCATTTTTCTTGTAAGATTTGTAACTTGAGGATATAAATATATTTTGTTTTAAGTTGCTCATCAGTAAGCTCTAAAACACCTATAAATAAAATATTAACAAATAAATAATATATAAATATAGTGTAATGACTTTCTAAAAAAACCCAATAGATGTTTATGTAAATCATAAGAAAGTATAAAGATACCAGTGCAAAATCCTTAAAAAAAATAACTAAAAAAAGACATTAGCCATACCAAAGATAATGAAAATACTAATTAATTACTCCTAATTAGACCCATAGTTATTGGTATATAACAAGAAGATAAGATAATAATAAATAAAAGGAGAAACAAAATCAATAACAATATATATATATGAATTAACAATGTTTTCTCTTTCGGAATCATTTTGGCCCACACCATGCCCAATTTTACACAAGAATACAATGCGTATATATGATTTTTAGCAATGATGGTCAATGGGCATCAATAATGAGCCTCATGATCATGATCATGACCTCCCTCTAATTCTTTCTCTACACTATTAATATTATATATATATATTCTGCAGAAGTGTATTGACCAAAACAAAAAGAGTATTTAAATATTGAGAAGTTGCAAAAAACAAAAAAAAGTATATGAACATAGAGCTTCATAAGCAGATATAATGAAAGTAATAGGAAGTTATGCTTGGAATTAACTAACCAATTATGGTCGGATGATGAGTTCCAAGCTTGCCAATGTATTATGTAAATATATGTTCTGCTCATGTAATTATATATAACATAATTAGACAATTCTAAAACTATTAGGAAGTTATGGAAAAAAGAAAACAATTCATATTAGAACAAAACTCTAACAATTTAATTAGAAATATATTAAGTTTTAAATTTTCAATTTTATTCAAACTCTAAACATCTAGGAAGTTTTGAAAAAAAGAAAATAATTTATATTAGAACTCCAACCATTTAATTAGAAATATATTAAGTTTTAAAATTTTAATTTCATTCAAACTCTAAACATCAAGAGGGTGTGACAATATTGAAAACATAATAAGTCTAAAAGGTATAATAGAAAATAAAAAAATTCTTCTTTTTGGATGTCTTAACCATTATAACTTGATATCATAAAATCGAGTTTAAATGTAATATGTAAATTTTCGTTAGAAAAATAAATAAATTAAATAAATAATAATACAATTGGAGATTATATGACCTGATATTAAAACATGAAATTTGAATAATTTAGTGTAACTTTTGATCGTAAATTTAAATGCAAGTATATGATGTAGATAAATAGTATACCTATGGGTGTGCATAAAATATATGTATGCATAATTTAAAACTTGGTTGACTTAGAACTTGAATTTAACTTGTGTAATTTTGTTGGAGGGGTGCAATGAGTGTGTAAATAAAATAAACTAGAATATTTGTATGTATATATAAACTAAGGATAAAACTATAGAACACTATTATATAACTTTGATTTTGACCACTTTTTATTTTATTGTGTTTCCTTTTTATTTCTTTAACAGTTACACTCCAAATGGACCATTATATATTTTACGTGATAAAGGCAGAAGAAGGAACATTGCAAAAGATATTGTTATAACCCGATAATTCAATATATGCGTTAGAATTTTCATACATAGTTGTTATATATATATATAGAAATTATCATTAGTTGATTTATTTATACTAAGTAGGAAAGCTATATGTGAATTTAATTTAGGTACAACCTAATTAATGTGTATAATTATAAAATTAAAAATCAACCTAATTTAATTTTATGAGTTACCTTCCTTCTTGGAGCGGGTTGAAGGTGCGGGCTGTTTAACTTTTCCTTCTAGCAATGGCAGCTTGAACTTTTTTTTTTTAATTCTATAAGAGTACCACTTTAGCTGCATTTTGCCTCTTTATTCATCCCTGTTTTGGCCAATTCTTTGGCTGTGTTTGATGTTCCTTGTTCCAGCCAAGACCATCTTTTATACTGCTGGTTCCTTGTCCTTCTTGGCAGCCAATATTAGCCTTAGCAACCAAGCTGGCAGTGAGTTACTTCTCCTTGCTGCATCCCTTATTTTTGACTTTGAGGTTTGGGTTTCTTTGTTGAACGTATGGCTGTTGGAAGTGACCCACCTTCCATGACACTCATTAAATTCTTAATTCAGACACGCATTTGGAAGAGTTGGGCCACAAGCTGGATTACTTGCTGCTCTGACTTGCCAGAATCTTGAGCAACTCTTTTTCACTTAGTAGGAAATTTTTGCTAAAAGCTTTGGTTTTGTTTTCTTCTCTATGAATAAACTCAGCATAAATATAAAATAATCATTAAATTTGATATTGGGTCTTGCTTAATAAAGGTAGACATATAAATGGGTCAATGATTAAAGGGTATTTGATAAAAAAATATTGAAGATAACATAGCATGCTATATGGCACAGTTACCTACATAAATATTGAACTAGAGTTTTTGATTTTTGATTCCCTTGGTAAAAGATGGATGGAATTCCATTATTTTAACCATGTCAGTTAATACATTCCATCATATTGAAACTAGTAAAGGTAACATGTAATTCTTTGTTAGAGAGCTTAAGGCATAAAGAAACTTGGTTAACAAGCTTTTAATGAGAAAGAGTTACATGGATTCAATCTCAGTGCTCACTTGTACTAAATAAGAAAATAGAAATACACATATATGCATATGTAAAGGGAAAAGATCTAGTACTTCTAGTTGGATTAGATTACCCGAAGACTCAACCTAATAAACGAAGTCCACATAATAATCCTAAGAATTAACTACAAGAGAAAACCAGTGGACATTATCGAAGCCTATTCCAGAAGATATTGAAAAAAAACTTTTATGGATTAAGGTGAAACAATGAGAATTAAGTGGTTTTGAAGAGGTGCAGGGGCAGATTTCTTGAGTAACAGAAATTCAATATTTCGAGTGTCTTCAGGGAAGAATTAAATTAAGAGTTCAAAAGATAAAATGTATCTTATGGTCTTGAGTTATTGTTTACAAAATTTTGTAGCTTGGTTCCAAGTATGTTATGAGTTAGAGCTGTTAGACTCCCTAGTTCATACAGGATTTTTAGTGCCCTGTTTTTGGTTCATGTAAGAAATTGAGTGGGTTCAATATTTATTTTAGGAAAAGTTTCTAATTAAGAAAGATAGATATACTTGTCTAATAATAAACCTAACCAAAAAAATTGGATTTCATTTTTCCTAGAGAAAGTTATGTTCAATTAACTAAGGTAAGATCAGAGCTGTCAAAATCCTGCATGTTACATAATTTGATGCAACTTCAAATAATAAAATGTATTGATATACAAATCTAAAAATTACAAAAATAATACCATTGTAAATCTACATGTGTCTAGTATTTTATAAATTTTACGAAACTGAATTTGGAGTTTCCTAGAGAAAGATATGACCGTTAAAGTGGACGCTGGTCCAAACCCCAAGTTTGGACAATTTCAACATCTTTAACTCACTAAGTGTTTTTTTTATATTTCTCAATGATTTCTTCTACTCTATGTATTGTTAAAACATTTAAAATGTCTCTTCATTATTAACCCTATGACATAAAGTATTCATATTAATTGACATGTAACAACTTAATGAAAAACTTTCATAAAGAAACCTATACAAGTTGAGATAGAAGCTTAGTAATTAAGATTATAACAATCACATTCATGAACTAAGTATTAATTGGAATTATGAATTTCAGTTCCGTATTCTAATGTGGACCTTATGAGACGCGTGGACGCAAGTGTGAGTGACGAGTGAAATCGGTTACTGTGAGTGGTTAATTACTGCCTTTAGGGGCTAGATTAGTATGTGTAATTATATGTTTATTTGAATATACATGATATAGGGAAAATAAGCATGTAGAATATTTCAGTAATTTATTTAAATTATGCTTGTTTGATATTGATTGCTTTGTTTGACATTGGTTGTGGTTGATAAGGGCTAACAAAGTGAGATTTTTATGAAAAGTAATTTTCATCTCAGAAATTGAAAATCCAGGTGTACCTAGGATATTTTGATTCACGAGAAATTCAAATTCTGAAAAATGTTTTTTTTTTGTTTTTTTTTTTAAATTGAGTGCTCAACCTTAGTGGGATGGATTATATACGGAGATTAATTTATTGTGCGGGCGCGTAAATGCTCGGTAGGGGGGTGATACTATTGTGCGGGGCTGTGTTACTCGTTGGCCCTTTTGTTGCTTTGCTTGATATTATTGCTCTGATTAATTTGTGATTTTATGTATCATGTAAATTGTGACTTTATGACGATTATAATGTATACGTGTAAGGTGAGTTACGACATGAACACTATTACGCGATGTTACTATATATATGTTATATAATTGTGTGATGCTAGTGCCTTTTGGGTATGATTTTTCACTCACCCATCTCTTGTGAATTATTTTTAGTAACAGGAGTTTGGTACATGGAATCGCAGAATTTTTTTAGGACTTACCTATTTCTTGTGCATCTCAGACTTGCAGTCAAGGATGAAAGTTTACAATCACACTAGAACTGTAAGGTGTCTAATTTTGGTATGATATAAGAGTCCTGTTTGTTATTTTGTTTTGAAGTCAGGGTTACAGAGTTTGGTTATCCAATCTTTCTGCCAGCCATGCCTTGATGAGGGGTATGACAACTATGGTGTGTGGGGGGTGACGGTGAAAGATAGCAAGTTGTGCTGATACTGTTTTCTTTGAGTTGCCAACTGAAATTAATATGGGGAGGGGATGGCGTTTCGGCCATGGCAACACCACTCCCATAGGTGCAAGTTGTGGCTTAGCCGAATGAAACTAGCTGTAAGGTGTGGGTCATTCAACCGTGTCACGCCTTTGAATGATGAAGATATGAAGCAAATTGTTATTGTGTGTTGTGTAGGAGTTTAGGGCTGTAATTAATTCTTGTGTTAAGGAAACTAGTAAACCAAGCAAGTGAATAGTAGGAGAAGAGGTGTGGCCGTGGATGGCTATAAGGAAATGGAAATTATTAATTTCTAAACAATAATAGGTAAATGTTTATGGAATATTAAACTGAAATAAAGGATTAGTTGAAATATACATAACATGGGATTAATGGAATCTTATTAACTATGTTGGGATAAGGGTAAATATAATACATGTACATATGAAATAAAAACAATTGTGCACTCAAGATGCTTGATAAAATGCCTATAAGAAAGCTAGTTATAACTGGTTGTGTAAAACTAGATAGATTTAAGTCGTGAGGGTTAGTTGTTGTAGGGATTTGAATAAAGATTCTTAAACAGGAACAAAGATTGTTGGTTAATGTTATAGGTTAAGGAATTAATGAATTTGAGAAATGAGTTTGATCAAAGGAGGGTGTTGGAAAATGTGAGTTTAGTGGTTTTGAAAGGGTGCAGGGGACAGATTTTGTGGGTAACATAAATTCGGTATATTGATGTCTTTGAGGCAGAATTAAATTAAGAGTTCAAAATATAAAATGTAGCTTATAGTCTTAAGATGTTGTTTACAAACTTTCATAGCTTGATTCCAAATATGTTGTGAGTTATAACTGTTAGACTTTGGCTAGGACATGCAGGATTCATAGTGCCCTGTTTTTTATTCATGTAAGAAATTGAATGGGTTCAATACTGATTTTAGGAAAAGTTTCTAATTAATAAAGATAGATATACTTGTCTATTAATAAAGTCAATAGACGGAATCAGATTTCATTTTCCCTGGAGGAAGTTATGTTTAATTAACTAAGGTAAGGTTAAAACTTTCAAAATCTTGCGTTTTGTAGAATTTGATATAACTTCAAAGAATAAACTGTATTAATATCCAAATCCCAAAATTTCAAATGCTATATCATAATAAAGTTACATGTGTCTAGTATTTAATAAATTTTATGAAACTGGATTTGGAATTTTCTAAAGGAAAATATGATTGTTAAAGTAAACACTGGTCTAAATCCCAAGTTTGGATAGTTTTAACATCTTTAACTCCCTAGTGTTTTTCTATCTTTTCTGATAGTTTCTTCCTACCCCATGTACTGTCAAAACATCTAAAATGTCTCTTCATTAACAACCTTACCACAGAAAGTACAATTCATATTACTTGACATGTAATGGCTTAATAGATAACCTATATAAGTTGGTATACATAAGCTTGGTAATTAAAAGATTATAACGATAATGTTTATGACCTGAGTATTTTTTGGAATTAAGAATTTCAGTTCTGGACCCTTTTATGGGCCTGATGACATACGTTGGCGCAAGAGGAAGTGACGAACAAAATTTATAAACCTATAAGTGGTTAATTGTTGCCTTTAGGGGCTAGATTAGTATGTGTAATTATATGTTTATTTGAATATACGTGATATATGGAAAATAAGCAAATAAAGTATTTTAGTAATTTATTTAAATTATGTTTGTTTTATATTGGTTGTTTTATTTGACATTGGTTGTGGTTAATAAGGGCCAACAAAGTGAGATTTTTATAAAAAGTGATTTTTATCTTCGAAATTAAAAATCTAAGTACACCTAGGATACCTTGATTTAAAATCATGAGAAATTTTGATTTTTGTGCTCAACTCAAGTGGAATGGATTGTGTACGGAGATTAATTTGTTGTGTGGGCACGTAAATGCCCGGCATAAGTGATAATGTTGTGCAGGGCTAGGTCACTCGTTGGCCCTTTAGTTGCTTGGTTTGATATTATTGCTCTGACTAATTTGTGATCCTATGTTTCATGTAAATTTTGAATTTATGACGGTTATAATGTATATGTGTAATGTGAATTAAGGTATGAACAATGTTACATGAGGTTATTAGATATGTTATATACTTATATTGAGTGATGCTAGTACCCTTTAGGAACGATTTTCCACTCATGGAGTCCGTAAGACTTACCCTACTCTTGTGGAATTTTTTTTTAGTAACAGGAGTTTTATATATGACATCACCGAGCTAGTGACCTGCTGAAAGAGTATGACAAGGTATTTTCTAGGATCTCAAACTTGAAGTTTAGGATGAACATTTGCAGTCACACTAGAACTGCGAGGTGTCTAATTTCGTATAATGTAAGAGTCTAGTATTTGTATTGTTTATGATATGGATGGAGCGGAGCTCCTTGTTGTCTTTATATTATTATTGTGTGAAACCATGAATATATGTGTTTGTATTTTTAAGGCATGTTCCATATTATAGGGAACCTCTGCCAAAATTTTCAGTAAATTGTTAATGGTTTTAGAAAATAACTTTTA
Source organism: Quillaja saponaria (assembly GCA_029379385.1). Taxonomy (NCBI): domain Eukaryota; kingdom Viridiplantae; phylum Streptophyta; class Magnoliopsida; order Fabales; family Quillajaceae; genus Quillaja; species Quillaja saponaria. Next base: position 15,964,671 of record CM055611.1, on the reverse strand, counting down.
CAGTGAACTATGTTTTATAAAAGTTACTTTTATTCTTTAGTTGGGTCAAAAGTCATTTTTGTTACTTGGTTTTGAAGTCAGGGTAACGGTGGTTTGGTTATCCAATCCTTTGGCCAGTCATACCTCTGTGAGGGGTATGACAAGTTGGTATCAGAGCTTGGGTTTAAAGGTCTGTGACTACAAATACTGGATGTTGTTACTTTGTTTACATACGTTACCCGGGGCGTATGTAGGCTTAGTGATATGTTATAATTCATCATGAAACTTCAAGTTATGATCCTCTAACGTACCATTCTTGACCTTATATGATAGGTAGGCCTTAAATTCATTTGTGTTTGCTTAGACATGATAACGTGTGGTTGTCATGTTATAAGTCATGTGAGATAATGAAATATCGGCTTTGATCAGGAATTAACCAGTTCTTAGGTCTCTTTGACACAAAATTCAAATCGTAAAAGAATACGGGGTGACTTAACTGAAATATTAATTTAGTAACAGTAGCCTCTACAAGTTTGCAAACCTAAGTTTTATCATAGTTTTATCCACCTTAAACCTAAGTTTTATCATATAGAAACGAATAGTGGAAATGCACATACAAGTGTAGTCTATTCACTTCCTTCTAAGAGATATAAAAATATTTTTTCCAAGAGATATGAAATGTTTCTTTTTTCCAACGTTAAGTTTGCAAACTAATCTCAATACTGAATATCGAGGCCTAGAGTTAACACACTCATTGACTAAAGGAATAAAGTCTAAATCCTCTTAAGTCCATGCGTGATAACTCTCAACCACAATTTATATGCACTCCTTACTAAATTGATAGGGTGAAAAACTTGAATAATTGTTATTATATGGTTTCAGAGAAATGCAACCTTCTTGCTTCTCGAATGTAAACCTTGCTTGAGACAATGAGTTGATTAGTTATGTGGGACTCTTGGTTTATTTTTGTTTAGACAAAGGATTTAGTTAGTTGTTAGTTACATAATGTGGCGGATAAGTGGAAGTAGGTGTTGGTGTGGTGGCAGATTGAGTTTAATGAAATTTTCCTTGTGAATCTTCAAGTCTACTAGTATAGCTCTCTAAAAATATGGTTCTAATTCATGTCTTGCCTTATCAATCAAGTTTTTGTTTTTCAACAAATTAGGGTTCCTCTTTTGTATTCTTCAACTGATGATATTGCCTAAGAAGACTAATTAGACATTTCTTTTTCATTCCTAATATTTCATGTTTAACCAATAATTTTTCTTTTTCATTTACGGGGCTCCATAACTTCTTTAAGATAATGTGCACTTGTAGGTATGCGTTTGGCTTTATTTTCTATCTTTAGTCTTGGATTTATTCCGAAATAATTCATATATAATTAAGTTGGTATTTCTGCTCCGTTCTTCATTAACTCAAATAATAATAATAAAATAAATAAATAAACAAATAAACTTTGAGTTAATTTTTTGTTTCAAGTATACATTTTTGATAAAGTGTATTTAAAGTTTGAAATTCGTTGGATTTAATGAGTATGTTTTGAAATCTACTGAAAAGTTAAGCTGAGATTCGTAGAACTCTTTCACGAATTTGAGGCTTTCCATTAAGTTTTTATGTTTTTATTTAACACAGTTTATACCAATTTAACCAACTTTGCTAACACCAGTTACATTATTTATTATTCAAAGAGAAAATTTTTCCAATAACATCGGTCATTTGTTAACAGACTATTACAATTTGGTATGGCAACATTAGAAAAGTTGACTAAAAGTTTGAGATAGCGTGAAATTTTTAATTAATAAAATTAATGATCAATGATATGTATGTTGAGAGATGGTGATAAGTAACATGAGTATAACAGACATAGAATTAATCAAATATTGTGAATTAGAGTAATATATATATATATACATATATGATTTTACATATACAATCATAACGGATACCGAATGCATACTTAATTAATTGTTAAAAATCTGATATAAACTATGAAATTAGAATAATATAATGTAAATCTCGATTAAAATAAATAAGAACAAATATAGATAAAATAAATAAACATTATACCTATTTGAATATAAAATATATATATATATATATATATACAAGTAATGTAAAGTTGACCTAGACCTTATTTTTGGTTTCAAACAATTTTAGTAATAAATGAAATGATGTCCTTCCTAATGGAATAACAGAATTTCGATGACATATTTCGTATTCTCTTTTTTTCTTAATTGAAGGAACAATTAGAAAAAATATATAAAATAAAACAACAAGTAACAAACCCAGTATGGATGGGTATCCTGTAGTTTAACATTGCGTTCTTCTGGGTTTATTGTTTAATAAACTACATTGCTAATATCAATAAAAATAAAATAAAATAAATATGGTATGTATTGTTAGTCCGTGAACAATCAATTATTATGTGAACTAGCATAGGTTTTATTTATAGTCAATGGGACCACAAAGATTTACTAAATTCATTTAATTATTCCTAAAGGATAAAAACGACTAATTGTTAATAGAATCCATTGTCTGTTTCTTGTGAATTACTCGTTTAAATAAGGATTTTCAAACATATCGCAAGTTAAATTTGTACTAATAAATAATCAACCTATAATAATTAAGGAAAGTACTGTAATGCTATAAATAACTTAGTATTGCATACCAGTAATAGTAGTAGTAAAGGTTCTGTATCATGAAAATTTCATGTCAAGTATAGTAATATTAAGTAAATGACTCCCTTATAAAATATGTAAGACAAGTCCTAGATATTTTAAGTATTCTAATCAACTAAGTTAACCTTTAATTTATGCACATATTAATAGATATTTTACACTTTGTTTACAAATTTGAATTTTTATGTACAAAAAAAAAAAAATTTTAAAAATTTTAAAATATAAAATAATAATAAAAAATAAAATTTTATAAGTTTAATATTTCTAAGATGTTAACTTCATTTTCAAGGGAATCAAATTAAAACTTCTCGAAATTTAAGTACATTGAAAAGTTTCACGCGTTACTAATTTAGGAAGCAAAAGTATACAAGAATTTAATGTATGAAAAGTATTCAACGACAAGTATAAGTAGACAAGTTCATGAACTTTGATTAGTTGTTTGATGAAAACTAAGAAACCACATGGAAAACTGGAATTTCAATTAAAATTTTTATCTATATCATGGTGTTGAAATTCGGGATGAATCTCTTTTAAGTGGGAGAGATTGTCATAACCCTTATAACTTAATATCGTAAAATCGAGTTTAAATGTAATATGTAAATTTTCGTTATAAAAATAAACAAATTAAATAAATAATAATACAATTGGAGATTGTATGACCTGATAAAACATGAAAAGTGATTTTTATCTCCAAAATTAAAAATTCAAGTGCACCTAGGATACCCTAATTTAAAATCATGAGAAATTTTGATTCCAATATATGTTTTTTTTTTTAAATTGAGTACTCAATCCCGGTGGGATGGATTATGTATGGAGATCAATTCGTTGAGTGGGCCCATAAATTCTTGGTATGGTGTTATAATTTTGTGCAAGGCTGGGTCACTTGTTGGCCTTTTGGTTACTTGGTTTGATATTATTGCTCTGACTAATTTGTGATCCTATGTTTCATGTAAATTTTGAATTTATGACGGTTATAATGTATACCTGTAATGTGAATAAAGGTATGAACAATGTTTCATGAGATTATTAGATATTTTATGTACTTGTGTTGAGTGATGCCAGTGTCCATTGGGTACGATTTTCCACTCACGGAGTTCGTAGGACTCACCCCACTCTTGTGAATTTTTTTTCTAGTAACAGGAGTTTTATATATGACATCTCTGAGCTAGTGACCTGTTAATAGAGTATGGGAAGGTATTTTTCAGGATCTCAGACTTGAAGTCAAGGATGAACGTTTGTAGTCACACTAAAACTGCGAGGTATCTAATTTCGTATAATGTAAGAGTCTAGTATTTGTATTGTTTATGATATGGATGGAGAGGAGCTCCTTGTTGTCTTTATGTTATTATTGTGTGAAACCATGAATATATGTGTTTGTATTTTTAAGGCATGTTCCATATTACAGGGAACCTCTGCCAAAATTTTCAGTAAATTATTAATGGTTTCAGAAAATAAACTTTTACAGTGAATTCTGTTTTATAAAAGTTACTTTTATGTTTTAGTTAGGTCAAAAGCCATTTTTGTTACTTGGTTTTGAAGTCAGGGTAATGGTAGTTTGATTATCCAATCCTTCGGCTAGTCATGTGTTATAACCTTCAAAATCCGATGTTGTAAAATTTTGAGCATTAGATATAAGGTGTAAATTCTAGTTATAAAATAATAAATACTTAAATAAATTAATTAAATAATAAGGGAACTTTTTATAATTCAATAATTTAGTATATATTTTAAGTTGTGGGTACAATTTGATATTGTATAGTACACAAAAAAAAATAAAAAAATTAAGTGATTGAACATTAGTGTGTGTATATATATAGATATATGTAAAAAGAAATTGTACTAGGTTATGTGATGACAAGAAACTCAACTTGTGAAAAATTTATTTAGAAGTTAAACAAGGGTGAAAAAGAAAAGAAAAGAAAAGCAATTAGAGAATAGCTATAGTTTATATTTATACATATAATTAGGATTTTCTTCCAACACAATTTTAAGCCCATGGACTTTGATTTTAAATTGTTTTTTTTCTTTCATATTTTTCTTACCCCCACCGACCTTTCTTTCTCCCTAAACCACCGGCCTCTCTTTCTCTTTATGCATTTGCAGCTGGAAACTTGGAGGGGGAGGTTCTGTTTTGTTTGGTTTTCAGTCCTTTTCTTTGTTGCCGTGAGGATACTTTGTAACTAACCTAACTCCTCTTCTTGATTTCGGCCACTCTTCCTCCTCAAAAATCAAATACCTGATATTTGTGTTACTGCCCTGTTTGAGTCCAATTTTCTGCCAAGGAGAAGCTTGGCAGTCACCTATTCTTATTTCCTTCCTTTTCTTGCTGCACCTAGATTTTTGTTTTTTTGATGATAGTTGTAGCAAGCTGTAGGAGAACATCAGTGGCATGGAAGACAACTTGCTGGACGTTGATTGTGGCAGCAGTTGGCCAATTGTGAGGGTTCTCCGTTCTGGTGGTTTGCAAGGTAAACAGTTGGTCAAAGGGGGGTTTTATTGGCAGCCAAGACTTAAAGTTGTTGTCCCCTGTTTTGGGCAGCAGCTTGATCATTTCGTTTTGCCTATTTTGCCGTCTGTTATGGAGCTAAGGAGGGAAGGTTTTAATTCTTTAATGGATTCGGCAGCAAGAGGGATAGAAGGTAAAACATTTTCCTATTTGTAATGCTTTTGATTTAGATTAGGCGTTGGATTGCTTGTTAAAGACTTGCTGGAATTTCTTTAGGGTGAACTTTAGGTGTGTTGAATTGAATTCCATAACTGGATAATGAGTAATACAAGGATTAATTGAATGGTGTAGGTAATGGGGTATGACATTAGGATTGTATGAATTATGTTTAGATGAAAGTTAAAATAATTAGTTAAGGTGAGTGAGTGGTAATTCTTTAGAACCTGATTTGAAATGTGAAATAAAAAGGTAAGGATTCAATGATGTTAATATAGAAATTGTATATTTTAATCTTGAGGGATTCTAAATAAAAAGTTTAATTGGAATATAAGTAATGTTGATAGATTAATGTTGGATGTGAGTAATGATATGAACAAGGAGAGTTAATTGGTTTTGAATGGTGCAGGGGACAGATTTCGTGGGTAATAGAAATTAGGTATTTCGAGTGTCTTCGGGGCAGAATTAAATTAAAATTTCAAAAGATAAAATGTATTTTATAGTCTTGAAATATTGTCTGTAAAATTTTGTAGCTTGATTCCAAGTATGTTGTGAGTTATACCTATTAGACTCCGGCTAGGTCAGACAGAATTTTCAGTGCCTTATTTTCGGTTCATGTAAGAAATTGAGGGGGTTAAAGACTAATTTGAGGAAAGGTTTCTAAAGAATAAAGATATATATACTTGTCTATTAATAAACTTAACAAATGGAATCAGATTTCGTTTTTCTTAGAGAAAGTTATGTTCAATTAACTAAGGTAAGGTCAAAGTTGTCAAAAATCCTGCGTGTTGCACAATTTAATGGAACTTCAAATAAAAAAAATGTATTGATATACAAATCTAAAAATTACAAATAATATACCATTATAAATTTACATATGTCTAGTATTTTATAAAATTTACGAAACTGGATTCAGAATTTTCTAGAGAAAAATATGACTGTTAAAGTGAACACTGGTCTTAACCCTAAGTTTGGGCAGTGTCAACATTCCTAACTCACCAAGTGCTTTCCATCTTTTCTAATGCTTTCCCCTATCCTATGCTTTGTCAAGACACTTAAAATGCTTTCTTATTATTAATCTTATTACATAAAGTCCAATTCATATTAATTGACATGTAATAGCTTAATGAAAAATTTACATTAAGAAACTTATATAACTTGAGATATAAGCTTAGTAACTAAAAAGATTATAACAATAACGTTATGAACTAAATATTATTTGGGTATATGAATTTCAGTTCCGAATGCTAATATGGACATGATGAGATGCGTAGACGCAAGTGTGAGTGACGAATAGAATCGGTTACAAGTGAGTGGTTAATTGCTGCCTTTAGGAGCTAAATTAGTATGTATGATTATATGTTTATTTAAATATGTGTAATATATGAAAAGTAAGTAAGTAAAGTATTTCAGTAATTTATTTGAATTATGTTTGTTTGATATTGGTTGCTTTGTTTGATATTGGTTGTGGTTGATAAGGGCCAACAAAGTGAGATTTTTATGAAAAGTGATTTTTATCTCCGAAATTGAAAGTCCAGATGCACCTAGGATATTCTAATTTAAAATAATAAGAAATCTTGATTCTGATTAATATTTTTTTAAAAATTGAGTGCTTATCCCTGGTGGGATGGATTGTGTACGGAGATTAATTTGGTGTGTGGGCGCGTATATGCCCGACAGGGGGTGATAATGTTGTGCGAGGCTAAGTCACTCGTTGGCCCTTTGGTTGCTTAGTTTGATATTATTGTTCTGATTAATTTGTGATCCTGTGTTTTATGTAAACTATGAATTTATGACTGTTATAATATATACGTCTAATGTAAATTAAAATATGAACAATGTTACATGAGGTTATTATATATATTATATGTTTGTGTTGGATAATGCTAGTACCATTTGGGTACAATTTTCTATTCACGGAGTCCATAAGACTCACCCTTCTTCTGTGAAATTTTTTTTAGTAACAGGAATACGTTTCATGGCGTCGCCGAGCTTGTGACTTGTCGATTGAGTATGACAAGGTAATATCATGATCTCAGACTTGAAGTAAAAGGATAAAAATTTACAGTCACAATAAAACTGTGAGTGTTAAATTTAGTATAATGTAATTTTCCAGTATTTGTCTTATTAATAATGTGAATGGAGTGGAGCTCCTTATTGTCTTTGTGTTGTTGTTGTGTAAGAATAAAAGTTTATAGGTTTGTATTTGACAGCATGTTCCATATTACAAGAAACCTTTGCCAAAATTTTCAGTAAGTGGTGATTTATTTAAGTTAACAAACTTTTAATGTTGACTTTTTTTTTTTTTTTTTATATACTTGGTCTTATTCATTGGTTGGTCAAGAGTAATGATCGTTTATTTATTTGACTCAGGGTTACGGAGGTTTGGTTACCATTTCTCCGGTCAGTCATGCCTTTGTGAGGGGTGTAACATTATGTCTCTGTGAGGGGTGTGACATAAGATTCTCTTATATATAATATAATATAATAATAGTTATTATATGTAGTACCTATTATTATTATATTTAAAGACTTATAGAGTTCATTTTATGTGTACATATAATAATTTTTATTCTAATGTTTAATATTTAAGGACTCGGACTTTATCTGTTTACTGTATAATGGTTATCATATGTAGTAGCTATGATTATATTTAATCTTTAAAGACTTGGACTTGATTCTTTTACTGTATAACAGTTATGGTATGTAGTAGCTATTATTATTATTATATTTAAAGACTTATACGGTTCATTTTATATGTACCTATAATAGTTTTTATTATTATATTTAATATTTAAGCACTTGGACTTGGTTTTTTAAATGTATAACAGTTATTATATGTAGTAGCTATTATTGTTATTATTATATTTAAAGACTTATACAGTTCATTTTATATATACATATAATAGTTTTTATTATTATATTTAATATTTAAAGACTTGGACTTGGTATTTTTTGCTGTATAATAGTTATTATATGTAGTAGCTATTATTATTATTACCATATTTAAAGACTTAGACGATTCATTTTATATATACATATAATTTTATTATTATCTTTAATATTTAAAGACTTGGATTTGGTCCTTCTACTATATAATATTTGAAGACTTGGACGATTGCTTTAATATGAAGTAACTTTTATTATTATATTTAAAAACGTGGACTTATCTTTAGCTTCATAAGATCATAATATAAGTTTATTTTGTAATTCCACCAACCGTACCAATTTGAATGTGGTTTATTAGGAGTTAGGTGAATATATTATATATTGTATTAAATATTATATTTAATGAACCCTCTTAATTAGTCATTTTCGTGTGCCCTAGTATATTTTGTGTGCCTGAAGCTTAAACCCCTTTAAGCAGACTCGTTAAAAAATTCATTAATCTATTTTCGTCCAATAATAAATGTTGGCTTCTTTATTGCACATCGCAATTTGTGGTATCATTTTTTTGGGTGAAATGGCAGGCCTAAGCCCAAAGAATAACAAGAAAGAAAACTAAGGGGGCCCTTTCGAATAAAGACAACCCCTAAACAGTCATGAAGCAACTTCTCCCCCACTTCAGTAGGAGCCACATCAAACGCATGTATACCACAAGGCAAAGAAAGGTTCAAATTTTGTCTCTCAATTTTTAATTTTTATCAATTAAATCTTTAAAAGATTTTAAATTTATCAATTATATTCCTCAATTTTAAATGTTATCAATCAACTCCTTTAAATCAATTATGTTCTCTTTCTACTTGACTTATTGAAAATAACTTGAATATCTATTTGGCACGTCAAACAAAACAAAAATGCAAAATTGTAATGTTAATGTGCATGTAGCATTAATAATGTAACATAATGTATCAATTATATCTGTCACACCTGTTATAACTCGATAATTCAATTTGTGCATTAGAATTTTTGTATGTAATTGTTATATATATATATATATATATATATATAATCATTAGTTGATTTATTAGATAAAACCTAATTAATGTGTATATTTATAAAATTAATAATCATATCTTTATGGGTTGATTAGAATTTAAATTTTATGTTATAAGAAAGGTACTCTAACGGAACTTCAAGTTGATAGATATATATTAGATATATTTTTTTTTCCATCACATGTTAAAAAGGAGAAATATCACATTAATTAATGAATTTCTTTTCTTCTCCTTCTTCCTCTAGCCGACTTAAGCTTCCAAAAGAAAAATTTTTATGTCTTCCCCTGTTGTCGATTACGTAAAGCTCTAACTTGTGCTTGGCCAATTGAACTTGTGAAGGTAGTTAGATGGTTCTTTTGCCATTCCTATGCTAGTAGCTTAGTTCCTTTACTCTATTTGCTAGTTGATAGGTTTTATAGTTGATTTTGGGTATGAATATGTTGGCTGCCAATAGATGAATTACAGCTTAGTTTGGGGGATTTTAATACTCAACAACAGCAATCTCTAGTTAGCTTGAATTTTAGATGGTTTAGGGGTGTTGTGGGGGAGTTGGATCTAGAATATGGTGTGTGGGGGGTGACGGCGAGAGATAGCAGGTTGTGTTGATACTGTTTTCTTTGAGTTGGCAACCAAAATTGATATGGGGAGGGGATGGCGTTTCGGCCATGGCAACACCACTTCCATAGGCGCAAGCTGTGGCTTGGCCAAAGGAAGTTAGCTGGAAGGTGTGGGTTATTCAGCTGTGTGATGCCTTTGAATGATGAAGACATGAAGCAAATCGTTATTGTGTTGTGTAGGAGTTTAGGGCTGTAATTAATTCTTGTGTTAAGGAAACTAGTAAACCAAGCAAGTGAATGGTAGGAGAATAGATGTGGTCGTGGATGGCAGTAAGGAAATGGAAAATTATTTATTTCTAAAAAAATATAAGTAGATGTTTATGGAATATTAAAATGAAATCAAGGATTAGTTGAAATAGTTAAAGAAGAAGAAGTGTACTAAAAATAATCACAATTAATAATTCTTCACAATTTGATACGAAGAATTTCAATTACTTAGTTAGTTCACTGATAATAATGAATGTAAATTGAGTGTTGGGATTATCTTACTAATAATTATATGTATAAATATTAATATGAATTAAAAGGGGAATAGATGTATAAAATTGGTTATTAGTAAAAGAATTTAAGTTCGGCGGGCAATTTTGGTGGATATACATGCACATTTCATAAAAAACATGAAAGTATTTAATTACTGTTAAACCAAATATTTTTTGAACTTGAAGCAATGTGAGTAAATAATACTATTTGAATATATTATTTTTCAAATAGTATACCTAATAGCTTGTAGAATTAGCTATATTACTATTACTATAAATAGTATATATGAATTCCTGATGCTTTTTTCAGTTCCAGAGCGTGTCAAGGATATTCCGACACCTGCGTAGACTAGACGCATTAACGAATAACGTCCTTGATTTTGTAAGTAGATTATGTGCTTTATGGTTATTAGATTTTTTTTTTTTTTTTTTTGTAACTAGAAGTATGTTTGAATTGTTGTGATATAAAGTAAAATAAATAAATAAATAAATTATTTCATTGATTTAATTGAATGATATGTGTTTGATATTGATTATGATTGATAAGGGCCAACAATAGGAAATTTTCTGAGAACTGATATTCATTTTCGAATTTAAAGTCCAGGTGCACCTCGGATATTTGAATTTGGTATTTGACATGATTTATTCAGATACTGATAATTATTTCAAAAACAAATGGAGTGCTCAACCTTAGTGGGACATGTTGTTACCGGGGATTAAGTTGTTGTGCAGGAGCGTAAATGCCCAATAGGGGTAGATAATGTTGTGTGGGGCTGAGTTACTTGTTGACCCTTTGCTTGTTAAATTGTTTGTTATTTGCTTGGTTGTCTGAATAGTTTGAATTGATACATTGTAATCCCTGCGTTAAGTGATTTGTGGTCATATGAGAAATGTAATTACATACGTACCTGAGTAATTCTAACATGCATTTAAAACTATGATATATGTGTTGTATGATGCTAGTACCCTTAAGGTACATGATTTGCTCACTAAGTCCTCATGACTCACCCTTTCCTTTGTGGTTGTTTTCTTTAGTTTTCAAGATACCCACTACTGGTCGTAATGAAAATGTTACTTGCCGATTCTACTACGGCAAGGTATGTCTCAGAAAATCGCACAGTTGGAATGTTAAAGATAGTACTTGAAGTCGCCTAGGGTGTCATGCATTGTCGTTGAATAAATTGTATTTATTATGATGTTGTCCTATTTTGTTAAAAGCGAAGCTCCTCTGTATATTATAATATCATAATTTACTATTGACTTGAATCCATGTTGTTTGTTTATGTTATGGATATGTTCCACTATACGGGGAACCTCTGCCAATATTTTCAGTAATAATTCATGTTTAATTACGGATACTGGTTTTTTATTCTAATTCTATAATATTTTGGTAGTCTTAATTATAAAGTGCTTTTAAGTTATGATGCATATTACTTGAATATTCAAGGTTACGAGGATATGGACACCCATTTCTCTGGCCAATCATGCCTCCATTTTGGGGGTGTGACACCCCTAATAGATACATGATTGGCCAGAGGATTGGAGAACTAAACCTTCATGACCCTGACTTCAAAACAAAGTAACACACAAAACTCTTAGCCCATCCAAAGGATAAAAGTAACCTTTTTAAAATAAAAGTTTATTGTAAAAGTTTACTTTTTGTAATAATTAACAAGTTACTGAAAATTTTTGGCAAAAGTCCCCAACAATATGGAACATACCTCAGAACAGAAGCACCTGTGCTTATGATCGCACACAACAATAACACCGAGACAACAAGGAGCTCACTCCATCCACATCCTAATCAAGACAAATACTAAACTCTTAAATCATACCAAAATTAGACACCTAACAGTTCTAGTTTGACTGCAAACTTTCATCATTAACTGTAAGTCTGAGATCTTGGAAATACTGTGCCATATTCATTCAGTAAGTCATAAGCTTGGCGATGCCATGTACCGAACTCCTGTCACTAAAAAAATATATCCATGAGGGGTGAGTCCTATGGATTCCGTGAGTGGAAAATCGTACCCAAAGGGTATTAGCATCACACAATACAAGTGTATAACACATAGATAGTAACGTCATATAATATTATTCGTATAATATTTCACATTACATGCATACGTTGTAAGTTTTACAAATTCACAATTTATATGACACATGGGATCACAATTTAAATCAAAGCAATAATATCACGCAAAACAATCAAATGGCTAATGAGTGACGCAGCCCCGCACAACATTATCACCCCCTACAGGACATTTACGCTCCTGCACATCAAATTGATCTCCGTACACAATCCATCCCACCAAGGATGAGCATTCAATTTTTTTTTAAAAAAATTTATCAAAATTAGAATTTTCTTATAATTTTAAATTAGAACATCTTAGGTGCACCAGTATTTTTAATTTTGGAGATAAAATCATTTTTCATAAAAACCTCATTTGTTGGCCCTTATCAACTACAACCAATGTCAAACAAAGCAACTAATATCAAACAAACATAATTCAAATATATTACTAAAATACTCTACTTGCTTACTTTTCATATATCAAACAACCAATTTATGAAAGTTTTCTATTAAGCTATTACATGCCAATTAATATTAGTTGGACTTTATGTGATATGGTTAATAATGAAAAGATATTTTAAATGTCTTGACAAAGCATAGGGTAGGAGGAACCATTAGAAAAGATAGAAAGCACTTAGCAAGTTATAAATGTTGACATTGTCCAAACTTGGGGTTTGGACTAGTGTTCACTTTAAAGGTTATATCTTTCTTTAGAAAATTTCGAATCTAGTTTCGTAAAATTTATGAAATACTAGACACATGTAGATTTATAATGGTATATCATTTGTAATTTTTAGATTTGTATATCAATACAATTTATTCTTTGAAATTGCATCAAATTCTGCAAAACGCAAGATTTTGACAACTCTGACCTTACCTTAATTAATTGAACATAACTTTCTTTAGTGAAAACGAAATTCAATTTCGTTTGTCGGGTTTGTTTATAGAAAATTATATCTATCTTTTTATTTCAAAACTTTTTCTAAAATTAGTCTTGAACCCATTCAATTCCTCACATAAACCAAAAACAGAGCACTAAAAATCTTGCATGACCTATCTGAAGTCTAAGAGTTCTAACTAACAACATACTAAAAACCAAGCTACGAGATTTTGTAGACAACATTTCAAGACTATAAGCTACATTTTATCTTTTCAACTCTCAATTTAATTATATCCTGACAATACTCGAAATACCGAGTTTCTGATACTCATGAAATATGCCCCCTGCACCCCTTTAAAATCACTTAACTCTCATTTTCCGCCACTTTCAAGCTCCAATTCATACTTCTCACTTCAACACTAATTCACTAACATTACTCCTAATCGAATTAAATCCGAGATTGTATTAGTGATTTAGAATCAATCAAGAACTTAAGTTGTCAATTTCCAATATCAATCCCACTAATTTTTTTATTCATTAAACTAGGTCACGGGTTCGAGGCGTGGAAACAGCCTATTTGCAGAAATGTAAAGAAAATGCTGCATACATGTGCGCCCACTCTCCCCCTACCCCTGCAATAGCCAGGACCACTTTGTGCACCGGGTGAGCCCTTTATTAAACTACAATTATTTTCTTGTAGACATTTTATCATTTTTTTTTTTTTTTTGTTCTAGCTTATATGCATTTATATATATATATATATATATATTTACCATGAGACTTACATAAGTCCATCAACCAGCCCATAATTAACTAGCTACTAAACAAGCTTACTACCAACTAACAAGCAAACGGCAAGGAAGGAAAATTATGCACCTAGCCTCCCTTGCCTTCATGGATGAAAGGAAAATCATTGAAGATATGAAAGCTGCCCTCCTTCCCTTAACAACAGGATGCTGGAACAGAGAACAATCAGCCTTCTTACTCCCACCTTCACCTATAAAACGCAACTCCAACCAAGCTCCTTCAATCTCACTACAACACCAGAAATTCCAAGAGTACAGCCAACCATATGACTTACGATGTGCTACCTCAACTTCAGCCAAGCTACTGCCCAAAACCCAGTGGTATTCTACTCGCCAAAACACAGCACACACACACTCTAGCAAAGAAAGAAATTTACACAGTAAGGAAAAGGAAAATCAAAGGAACAATAGAAAAGGAGAAAGACAAAACAGGGGCAACAAGCTGCCGTGAACCTTTCCTTATAGACAAAATTCCAGTTCTTAAACTCTTACCCACAAACTCCTTTTACCTACAAGAAGGAAGAATGAAAGAGAGGGACTTAACAGTCCTTAACCGTGTCTACCCCCAATTGAAGAGCTCACTGTTCAGACGAGGTTGCTGTGAGCAAAACATGGTCCAAATAGGAGGAAGAAAATATCCAAGTCGGCAGATTCAAGAGGAAGGAAAAAAAGACAAAACAAAATACAATAATTGATATTTATGGTCTAGAATTTACATGCAATTTTGTGTGGTAGTATATATATATATATATAAGTATATCCATATATTATAATAATTTTCTAATGTAATTCCCTTTTTTTATTTTTATTTTACACATCAATAAAGTTTACACCAACCATCTTCAAGTATTTAATATAACTAATATAACATAATTTAAATTCCTAATCACATGTATGTATATAAAAGTGTTTTTTTTTTTTTTTTTTTTTTTGCTTTTCCTAGTTTCTTCTTTTATTTTCATATATATATGAAACACACCAACAAAATTACACATGTTACTTTCAAGTTCGAACTGGACCAATAAAATGGTGCAATTTAATTTTCATGTGTAAATATATTTTTATATCCACATGTACCAATATTCTTTTGTCTTAATTTACTTTACCACATTTTTAATTTAAAAATGCCTAATAAATTACATACAACACTCCAAACCGTATAATATAATAAAATATCGATAGCAAAAGAAGGACATATTGAATTTTATTGTTATCTAATTAGTTCGTTTATGTGGTTGTTGTTTTATAACTGAGATATATATATTATATCTAAAACTCGTCTTTACGATATCAGATTATAACTGTATCCCTCAATTTTGAAATCCGTTATGGATTATTTGGTATATTGAACTTTGAAAGATGAAACTAATAATTTTAAAATCTTTTAAAAATTTGATTAAAAAAATTAATCATTAAAGAACAAACACAACAACAAATGAAAATAAAAAATGCATTATCTGCTTATGTTCAATATAGACATAGATGTCAATAAGCAGATGCAGTAAGCCTAGATTCAAATGCAATTTTCTGCACCTGTGTAGAAGCATAACTTATCTAAGTGTGCAAAACAGATGCAATATCTAGACGCCAATAATTAAGTGCTATGTATCAGAATTTGGTATCTAGATGCAGATACTATAGATGCAGAAAATCAGAAGCATATTTTGTATTTATTTTTTTATATTTTATCAGCATCTACATTAGGTAGACTTAAATAATAAAATTGTGGATGCAGATATTTAAAATAATTTGATTACTTTATTTAATTTTTAATTTTATATCTGTAAATACTACTTCAAAAAAATTTGTTATGCTAATAATCATCGGAAAGAGTTAGAGTTTGAAGTAAGTAATCATATGTTCTTGAAAATTTTGCCTTTCAAAGGCACAATGAGATTTGGTAAGAAAGAGAAGTTGAGTTCGAGATTCATAGGATCTTTCCTGATTTTGAAAAGGATGGGAGCTATGGCTTATAAGTTGGCTTTGCCATCTGATTTAGACAGGATACATCCATTTTTTCATGTATCTATGCTTCAGACGTATTTGTTGGATGAGTCTCGCATTTTATATGTCTAAGATGTGCAAGTGGATAAAAATTTGACGCATGAGGAGCAACCAGTAGTGATCGTAGATAGATAAGTTCGTAAACTTTGATCAAAGATCATTCCTTCCTTAAAAGTTGTCTAGCACACCATAATGAACAAGAAACCACTTGGGAGTCCGAAGATGCAGTGAGGCAACAATATTCGTATCTTTTGGAAAGATTCAGGTCAATGATATATCCATAACTATTTTGTTGAAATTTGATACGAATTTCTTTTAAGTGGGGAGTCTGTTATAACCTGGTATTGTAGTGTTACGTTTTAGAATGTTGTCCGTAATTTTTAGTTATAAAAGAAATAAAAACTAGTAAAACAAAACAATTTTAGTAAACAACAAATATAATACACACATATATATACATTAAAATACATATACACCACAACTTCGTAACTTTTGACTTTCACCACTTTATCACTTTAATTATTTTTCTATTTCTTTTCTTTCTCCTTTATTTTTCCTTCATTTTCTCTTTTCTTGGCTGAGTACACCTTTTTGTTTGCACCGCCTTTGCTTTTGCTCTTGCCCCTATTTTGCTTCATCAATTTTTAGTTCCTTCTTGCTCATCCAAGAGCTTTAATTCCTCCTTTTGGCATCTAGTTCCCTTCCTTCTTTCCTTACCAGTTGATTTGGCTATTCAGCCCCTAGTTCAACAGTGGACAGCAACTGCTATTATGGCCTAATGTATAATTTAGGATGTTGCACCAAGGTTTCAGCGAATACATAAATAATAAATTATATAAAACTAATTAATAAGAAGGTATTTCCATATGATTATACATTAAAGTTCACCACCTTATTAGTTGTTTTGGAATTAAATTTTTTCCATGAGAATAGGGTTGTAGGTGAAGTGAGTATATATATATAAATATATATAATTTTATTAGCACCACATACTCTAAGAGTGAGCAATTATTTACAATATTATATTATTTTATGTGGTTATTCTTTTCTCTTGTCTTAGTAGCCGACTTAACTCCTTTAAGACACGCCTCCTTTGTTTGTCTCGGCTACAACAATTGATTTCTAACTCCTGATTAGGATGATTGAGTTGGCGTGAGGTAGTGAAATTCCTTCCTTATTGTTCTTGCGTTAATAGTGGAATCTATGTGTTCTTTTCATTTGCTAGATAAATTCCTGCAGGTTGTCCTGTCATGTGTCGTCTTGGGTGGTCATGAGGCGTGTTTCACCATAGGTTAAGGAAGATAAGAACCAGACATAGTTAAGCTCTAACTTAGCTTGTAGTCTAGGTGGTTTTTGGGTAGTTGTGGTGGACTTAGAGCCGAATATTTGGTTGGTGGTGAGGGCTAGTGTGATAACCCTAACCCTAACCCTAATTCTAACCCTAACCTATGTCATTAGGTAAATAAAAAGTAACTTAAAATTTAAAAATTTAAGTGAATGAATGCTAGTATATATATATAGAAAATGTGTTGCTATTGTATGGTAAATCAAATCAAGTGGAGTTTATTTCATTTAGAGTATATTAGTTGAGGAATTAGTTAAAAATATCATAAAGCATCAAATACTAATTGAATATATAACTATATAAATATATTTATAGCTTTATGGTACATGCTTTTTAACCATTATTTTATTGTCTTTTCCTTTTCATTTTTTTTTTTGTTTTTTTTTTGTTTCTCACTTTCTCTTTGTGTGGCCGATTTTTACTCTTTCTTCTTCTTCCTTCACTGCCATTGGAGAACCTAGAGTTTTTTGCACTCTTTTCTTATTCCATCGACCTTTCATGTACTCAAGAAATTTCATCCTCCTTCCTTATACTTGTTGTGCCTTAGTTGTTTAGCTTTGTGGGTGGATTAAAGAGAAGATTTGGCAGACATTTTATCCCCTGTTTTGCAAGGCAGTAGGCATTTAAGTCTTGAGAGCAATCAAGACTTGTTAAATCATTATACACGTGAGAAGTGGTTGTGGTGTGGGTGCACTGATTGTGCCCATGTGCAGTGAGTGTATAGTGCGAGGCTGCCTTGTTTCAGCTGGTTTTGTACACAACTTTTGCTGCCATCCAAGTTCACAATTTCAAGCCATGGGAGAGCAAAGTTTGAAGGGTAGTTTGGACAGCAGTTAGCTGGCCAAAGCTTGCAATATCCAGTAAGCATCTAAGCTGCTTGGCAGCAAATCTTACATTTACTCTTCTTTCACGTGAAGCAAACTCATTCTTTTCCTTTTATGTCTTGTTGGGACGATGATAAGTGGTTTGAAAGGTGTTAGCTGAATGGTTGATTGAGCGATTATGGTGTTGGTTGAATGATTGCTTAAGTGAATGAAAGGTATGGTTGTCTATACTTAATAGGAGTGTTGACTGCTAAAGGAAGGTTTGGTAATTGTGTGGCAGGAAAGCTGTAATAAGGGATTTAAATTAAAAATATATATATATCAAATTGTTGTACTTGTTTTGTAGCAACTTGGCTGCCCACTTTCTTCTTCATAGCCTATTGTAACTGAATTAAAAAGAAGAGGTTATACCTCTTTGGGGTCACAACAAAAGGAAGGGTGGATGTAGGAAATTCCCTTGTGCCGTGAGCTCTATATAAAATAGGTATGTTAGAATCTAGTTAGGTAATTAGTTAGACTTTAATTAAGTTAAGTTATATGCTTGCAAGTCCTTTAAAAAGTTTAAGCATGAAATATTGGTGTAAAGACTTTTAATCAAATAATTTATATAAATGAGTTGAGAGAATTAAATTTAGTTTTGGAGTGTTTTATTAGTTCAATTGTTATAGGTAAATCAAATTATGGTTATGGATAATTAGCAAGTTAAGTTAAGGAATATATGAATCTAGATTGAAAAAGTTATAATAATAAAAACTTAATGATATTGATAATGAGAATAGATAGTTTTAGCTCTTGATTAACTTTAGATAATTAAATGAAGTTTAATTCAATGATAAGAATGTAAGTAAATTATAGAGTTTCCGATTATACTATGATCATATAAATTGACATACAAATTTATCTTTTTCAGCTCTAGAGTGTGTCGAGGATATTCCGATACCATCATAGACTAAGCGAACTGACAAATCTCATTCTTGAGCCTAGTGATTGAATTACGTGCACTTTGGTTGCCAGATTATTATGTTCAATTATATGTATATGTGAATAGATGTGCTACATGGAAAACTAAGCAAATGCATATTTCCATTATTTATTTGAATTATGTTTGTTTGATATTGGTTGTGGTTGATAAGGGCCAACAAAGTGAGATTTTTTTGAAAAATGATTTTTACTTCCGAAATTGAAATCCAGATGTCACCTAGGATATGTTGATTTGAAATTCTGAGTGCTCAGCCCTGGTGGGATTAATTTATTGTACGGCTGTGTAAATGCCCGGTAAGGGTTGATATTGTTATGCAGGGTTGAGTTACTTGTTGGCTCTTTATTTGCTTGTATGCTTTAATTGTTTTGTATGATTAGGTTACCATGTTGAAAATTGTGAAATATGTGAATTGTGATCATATGATAATTATAAATACATATGTGCATAATTGAATTTAGACATGAGATTAAACAATGATATATATGTTGTATGATACTGGTACCCTTAAGGTACGTAGTTTGCAAATTGAGTCATTGTGGCTCATTCTTTCCTTTGTTATTGTCTTTTTTTTAGTTTTAGTAAACCACCATTCGCCATGTCAGAACATGTCACTTATCGACACTGCTGCGGCAAGGTATACCTCGGAATCATACACTTGAGGCTTAAGTGATGACGCATGTAGTCACTTTAAGTGTTTTGCACTGTTGTTATATATATATATATATATATATTGAGTTAACCATGGAGATTTTATATTTTATTTGGAGTAGAGCTCCTCTGTATATTCTTATATTACGGTTTACTGTGGACCTTATAAACATGCTGTTTATATGTATTATAGGTAAGTTCCACTTTAAGGGAAACCAAATACTAAATTTTTAGTAAACGTTTTATGTTTGATAACAGAGTCATGATTTTATTTTAATTCAATAACAATTTATTAGTCTTAACTGTACTTTCTTAAGTGTCAAAGATGCATAGTACTTGAGTATTCAGGGTTACCGGGAGTGTAGTTATCCATTTCTCCAGCCAGTCATATCTTTATTGGTGGGTGTGGCAACTAGTAACTTTTGTCTTGTTTTATTTGGAGTTTATTAGCTGGTTGGGTGTGAGGAATGGTGTGTTGCCTAGCCATAGCATCTCCACAACTGTTCTAGTCGAAGGTAGTTGCCTTGCATGTGAATTATGGCTAGCAGCTGCTAACCCTTTAACTCGTGAAATTTGTGGAGTCTTTTTCCCGTTAAACCGTGACCTTGGGCTGTAATGCAGTAGGAGGTGGCTCTGGCTGCCAATTGACATAAATTGATAAAAGTAGACTAGTGGAATAAGGGAAATTCGGGTTGTAGGTTGAGTGAGGATTAAGTATGGTTATGAGAAATAAGAATTTACTTACTATCATATGGGTGCATTTTATGTGTCCATTGATTAATAAATTAAATTAAGAACTAATTGAAATTAATTAAAGTAAGAGTAAGTGAATTGAAAATAATAATAATAATTAGAACCTAATTGTAAGCTTGGAAGGAAGGTTTAATTGAATTGGTTGGTTCATTTTGGATAATTCGTGAAAATTGGATTTTTGAATAGCACATTATTGAAATTGTAATCAACTTGGTAATAGTTATGTACACAAATATTAAATTATGCATATAGATTAGGATGAAGTATATATATTAGTTGTTTAGTAAAGTACTCCAAAGAACTTAATTATTATTACTTGTACAAGAATCAATCTACATATATCCCATTAGTTATATGGTGAATGAGAAATATGGAAGTTAAATAATTTAACTATAAAATTAAAATTTTTAAATAATGAAAGAAAATAACTTTATTTTAAAATAGTAAATAGAGCATTTAAAAAGAGAAATTAGTTTTTAAGTGGAATATTAAATGTAAATATTTATATAAGAGGATGATTTTGTAGGGTTGATTATATAATGACTACTGTCACACCCTTCATAAAGGCATGACTAGCCAGAGGATTAGATAACCAGACCTCCGTAACCCTGACTTCAAAACAAAGTAACAAACATGACTCTTGGTCCATCCAAAGGGTAAAAGTAACCTTTATAAAACAGAAGTTCATTGAAAAATTTTATTTTCTAAAACAATTAACAATTTATTGAAAAATTTTGGCAGTGGTTCCTAACAATATTGAACATGCCTCAAAATACAAACACTTATGTTCATGATCTCACACAATAATAACACAAAGATAACAAGGAGCTCTGCTCCTAATTGAAACAAATAGCTAGACTCTTACATCATACCAAAATTAGACACGTCACAGTTCTAGTGTGATTGCAAATTTTTATCCTTGACTGTAAGTTTAAGATCTTGGAATTACCTTGCCATATTCAATCGGCAAGTCAAAAGCTCGACGACGCCATGTACCGAACTCCTATTACTAAAAAAAATCCACAAGAGATAGGTGAGTCCTATGGACTATGTGAGTGGAAAATCTTACCCAAAGAGTACTAGCATCACACAACATAAGTTTATAACATTGACAAATAAAAGCTATTAAGTGGAAGTGTTGATTTATTTTTTTTAAACTATTAGAATCCACTTCATGGGTATGCTTATACTTCTTGTGTATGCTATAAGAAAAGCGATAATTAAGCTACAATAGTGACCAATGTCACTGTTAGAGCCTCACTCTTGAAAATCAATTAATTGGTGACAAGAGAAGAGGCCAATTTACTTATAACGATTATGAAGCCCTCTAGCCTTAGCACTGTGGGAGTTCATACATTGACACCCCTCAAATGGAATGTGGAGATTCGAAATCGAGAGGTAGAGCCCATCAATCGTAGGCCGATCAATTGCTGGGTGTACGCATAATGGGGCAACCTATCAGTTATAGGCCTAGCCCTGATACCATGTTCCAAACAGAATGTTCCAACCTGTACACTTTCCTGCAATAAATGCACACATAATTAAAGACTGAGATTGGGTCACTAAGCCATATTTAACTAGTACAGAATAAGAAGCTCCAAAGACTATAAGATAAAAGAAAATCTATCTACCAGACTTGTAAAAAGACAATAGTCTGGTATGGTATGTATACGTTTCAGTTCAGATAAGGTATACCATAAAAAGTTGAAAATGAGGAGAGCAGAAAAATAGGCCAAATATAAGTGAACAAACTCTTAAGCTCCTACCCAAGTACCCAATTTGATGTTAACATTTGGTTAGAACATTTCTCTAATCCATGATATTCAATTCTGAGTTTTGTCAAGGTGCATAACTTAAGTATAATACTCAGTTATTAGCTAAGAAATTTATGAAAATTATGAATATGGGGTTAGGAAAGCTGTTCTCTAGGCCGCAGAACTGAGAGGGGGATCAAAAATAATTGTCTAGATCTGAGTGTTCACTTATCAGAATCTTCTTTTGGTTGCAGAAGACTGCTACACCATATTGCTTTAAGAGAGTCATTGTTGATTAAATTTCATAATAAAAACAACCGCACGCAAGATACATAACGGAAAATGTTGTAATTGTTGTCTCTTTTTTCCTTCCCCTTCTGTCTTTCCAGATATAATAGGTTGAATTGTAGCAGATTGTTTCTTAAGTTACCAAAAAAATATTCTAAATCCTTAACAGGAATCCTGATTGTGAATAAGCTGTTCAGCATTTTATGACTTCATCACCGCAGTCTTCTCCTCTGACAATAAAATATGATTAACTAATATGGACATCAAGTGCCAGAACAATTTACATCAAATCTCATGAAAATCTCTCAACACTACATGTGCCACGGGTGAGTTCTATGATCATAACAGATTTTAAAAAGTGATAGTTACTGTCCATGCATTGCTGTATTCCCTCCATTTTTTTTCGTCCTGCTGCTCCACTGGAAGTTGGTAAATGTTATTTACCAGGTAAAGAACTTCTTTTACTTGGTATTTGGCTAAAACAAGAAGTGATTTACTTGGTAGCTATACAACATTTTCCCAAAGAAAAGTAACTACTTCAACATCAACAACCAAAAATACAGGTACAGATGATAGTTCATTGAGAATCTGCTAAAGGTGTTCTTCTAGATGCAGAGGAGCAGAAATCCAGCAACCATGCAGTTAGAGATATAGTGCTCCATATATATCTGTTAAGATCAGTTATCTGACATGCGTAATTTTTTCAATAAAATGCAAATAAATAAAGAAAACAAAAAATAAATCGATCAATTCATATAAACATGTGCAAGAAAAGAATATGCAACATGACAAATTACAACTCAGTTCCAAGGATCCCAATAATTATCGTGCCGCAGTCAGCACTGAAGAAAATAAATGAAGGAAATCTACCTATCTGATCTTGTGTGACAAATAAGAATGATACTGCACCCCTTCAGAGTATTTTATGTCAAGAGTTTCTCAAATATCATCAGCGTGGCTTCCATATCCACCTTCATTACCAGAAGTTGTGACTGAGCCTCTTGTCATGAATCATCCATTTTACTGCTCAACTCAAATAAATATTATTTGTTAATTTTCACTTTGCTTAAGACTTGAAGACAGAAAAAAACCATGAACATATAAGGATTATCTCGCTATTTTATCATGTACTGATAACAGATAATAGTTATTTTGGTCACAAAAGTGGTTTAAGCAATACAAAGATTTTTTGGTCTTTCCTGAAAAGCAAATAAAATAGAACAATTGTGTACATGTCCATGCATTGCTGAATGGTGTGCCTTCCTAATTTAAATTGTGCAAATTTGTAAATTCAAAAATCTTTGGTGTGTCTCTGATAAGAAATAAAAAGAATAACTGCCTATATGTGTGTGTATTGTTCACTGCTTGTGCATTCCTGATTTTATGAAGTGACAAATTTATTTTTTTATTGGAAATACAATTCACTTCTTAATGATTGTCACGTATGCACGTGTGAAATCTGCACATGCGCACACAAACACACTTTAGAGTAAATTATACTGTTCAAGGTGATGGAAAAGAGTCCTCACTCCTATTCGCCAGTACATACAACAACCATTCTAAAGGTACTTTGAATTTATAACACTCATCTCTTCCCGTTCTTTCAGCATTCATGTCATCAAAGTCAAACTGTATTGTCTCACTATTACTAGAACATACCCAAGAGGCTAAGAATTGAAAACAATAGCTAAACTAACAAGCTTTATATTTTTCTCTGTTTAATTGATGGGGTAATAGTAAGTTATCAACATGTAAGCCAAAAAAAAAAAAAAAACACTAAACCGAGTGTTAGTGACAAAAATTAAAGACAGTTCCATGATTCGTTTCCATAAGAGAAAAAGAAAAAGAAAGGGAGGAAGCAAAGAAGAAGGAAGAAAAAGGAATCAACATATCCTTACCTATAATCTACAATTTAGCTTAATTGTTCTTGGCTCGCGGTTGCGAAGGAATTCCAAGACTTGTTCTTATGCTTGCACCCACATCTATCTAATCTTCCACCTATACATGCGCAACTAAGAAACATGTAAAAACAAGCATATTTAATTGATAGACTTTCTTTATAACACTTGATAGACTTCTTCTGTTTGATATAAATAAAAGCTTATATTACAGTTGGTTAGGAGAATCATTTTGTCTTCTTTTGTTTTCTTCCTTTCCATACAATATGGATCGTTGGAAAGGGGATCAGCACTAAATGCACAAATGCTCAATTAGTTTTGTCTGCTGCTGCACATACTATATATATACAGATATACATATTTCTCCATTTTTTTTCCATATCAATACCAACTTCAAAATAAAAAAAAATTCTACTCAAGAAATTAGCAGAACGTTTTATTATTTTGTTTCTTATTTTTCAAAATTGAAAACAAAAATATATGGCAAGTGTGGAAGGGGTTCATATTAAGCTTACAAGGGGCTCATATTAAGCATACAAAATGTCTCAAGCATTTATGTTCACCTCTACATCTTCATATCAACATTCCTCATTTTTTTTTTCTCTCTAGTTTCTCCACAAACATTGTTGTGAGGTTAGTTCCTCGGACTTTGTCGCTACTAGTATGACCATTTCAACTATTGCATGCTCCAAGATTCAAACTTGTGTTCAAATTTGTGTTATCACCTTGGGAGTTACCACTGCACTCAATCTCTTGTTGGTACAAATTTCCCATTTTAGTTATATCAATTATCTATACAATATGTATCCAAAAAAAAAATTTATCTATATAATAGAAAATCATAACTTTACTATACAAGGAAAGTGTCCCCAGTTTTAAGACTTCTTTTGAGTGAGAGAGAGGGAGAGAACGAGAAGGAGGACAATGACGATGACGACGACAATGACCAAAATGATATTCAACAATTTAGAAGCTCAATCTAGCTTCTACCAAATGAAAGTAGGTTAACTTCTTAATTAATCTCCCAATAACAATTTAGACACTTAATCAAGATGCCAGTGTGCATTAACTATGCAATATTTAACAATCATTGAGTGGCCATCTAGTGGAGGGGGAGGGGAGGGGATGGCTCTAACTTCTTCCCTCGAGAGGGTAGGTATCCATTTATCCTTCCAAAATTCCACATTGTCTCATGTTCCCACTCGCCACATAAGGCCTTGTTGAAGTAGGTCTCTCCCTTCTAACAAGCCAGACCATAACCATGATGCACTTGCCCCCTTTTTTCCTAGAAAGATTGAGGATTCCGAAAAGTAAATACCTTTAAGTAACCTTACCCAAAAAGCATCCGGATACTGAGTAATTCTCCAAACCTGTTTAGCTAACAAGGCTTTAAAAGAGTGTAAATCTCAATCTCATTCCTCCATCATCTTTTGCACAAGCAAGTTTTGACCAAGACTTCCAATGAATTTTCCTATCTCCACCTTGTTGTCCCCACCAGAATTTAGCTATAGCACTCAGGATTTCATCACAAAGATTCTTGGGGAATTTAAAACAAGTCATTGGATAGGGAGGGAATAGCAAAAGCAACTGATTTAATAAGAACCTTTCTCCCTGCATGTGAGATCATGAGATAATTATGTTTCCAACCCTGAACCTTGTTCATGATCCTGTCCAAGATAAAAGCTAGAGCATGTCGTTTTGATTTACCCCAAATAGTAAGAAGTCCTAAGTAATTGCCAGGGTCATTAGTACCTTCAAGACTCAAAGATTCGGCAAGCTCTTATTGCAGGAATCGATATAGGGGTATTCGGGGAAAAGAATGTGGAGGATTTGTTTAGATTGGATAACTGTCTAGAAGCTTCATAATACTCCTTAATGATATTAGTCATGGCTCTACAATTTTCCTTGTTTGCTTTAATGAAGACAAAGAGTCATCAGCAAAAATAAATGCGAGAGAATGGGGTAATGACATGTAATATTTAGACCATCTAGTCTCTCTTGATCAACTGCCTTTAGAATCATTCTGGAGAGCACATCAGCCACTAAAATGAAGAGGTATGGGGAGAGGGGGCTTCCTTGTCAAAGGCCCTTAGTCAGCTTAAAAGAACCTGCTAGTTTACCACTGAGAAGCGGAGTATACTTTACTGAAAAGATACATTCTAAAATCAGTCTCGTCCATTTAGAGTTAAGCCCCATCTACATAGGCTTTATTCATATCAAGCTTGATTGTAAGAGTATAGCCTTGCCATTTTTTCATCTTAAGGTAATGGAAAGCTTCATGGGCCATTGTAATATTGTCTTGGTTTTGTCTTTCACTCACAAAAATTGATTTTCAGATATAATGACTGGGAGCAGCTTTTTGAGTCTGTTTGCAAGAGTCTTGAAAATCACTTTGTAGATGAAATTGCATGAACAGATTAGATGGTATTGTCCCAAATCCTCTTGATCTTCTCCTTTTGGAATCAGGAATTGGTATAGTTGATCTTTTCCAAAGGAGTTTCATTGAGGAAAAAATCCTTCATTAATTTGACAACTGTTGTTCTCACTGCATGCCAATATTTATGATAAAATATCCATGAGAAACCATCCGAACCAGGGGCTTTTAGAGCTCCCAATTCAAAAGCAGCTTGTTTAATTTCAAGATCAGAAATAGGGAAAAGAAGCATACTATTTTGTTCATCAGTTATCAAGTTTGGTACATGATCTAAAGCATTATCCAAGTTTCTTGGTCCGAAAGTGGTGAAAATGCTTTTAAAGTGATTTAAAAAGATGTGGACAATCTCCTTGTCCTCCTTCAGCCAGTTGCCTTGATTTGATTTGATTCTCAGTATCTTGTTTCGTTGTTGTCTTTGAAAAGTAGTAGCATGAAAAAACCTAGTTTTCTGATCGCCAGCCATTAAACTTTTAACATAGGAACGTTGATGCCAGTAAATCTCTTCTTGTTTCCAAATTTCATCTATAACATTGATCAAGTGACCTTCTTCCATCAACCTGGCTTCCATTAATGGACCTTGTTCTGGAGAAAGGTTAGTGTAGTATGTTAGACATTAAGATTCTTCTTATTGTTGGGAAAAGCTCTTCTGCTCCATCTGATATGATCTGTCTTGCATTTTGTTTTGTTTTGGAATTATTGGTAAAATCGACAGAAAAAGAATATTAAGGCTTTAAGCATATTGAATAACTTCCCCACAATCCACCCTCTTTTTCCACATTGCCTCAAATCTAAAGGAGGAGGAGTCTTAGATTTTTTGACATTCATATTGATTATCAAAGTTGGATGATCTGACCCCATGGCATTGAGAACCAAGACTTGTGCATGATGGAACATGATCGCCAACCTAGGTTGCAAAAGTCTTTATCCAAACGTTCTCTCAAAAAAGCTGCATCTGGTCTTTTATTTGACCAAGTAAAGAAATTTCTTTGTAGCCCAAATCTAAGAATTCACAATCATTAACCAAAGTCTGGAAGTTCGCAATCTTTCTTGAAACTTTTAGAAGACCACCCTCCATTTCCTGCTGAAACAAATATCATTAAAATCTCTAGTACACAACCAAGGAGATGAAGGATTTGTAACCAGAGAGCGCAAAGAATTCCACATCGTGATTCTTTCATTTAACATTAGAGGACCATACACAAAGGTTGTAACAATCGTACCCTGTCCTTTCCAATCAGTCGAAGTGCACACAATATGAATACATTTGTTACAAGCACAATTTATCTCAATATTTATTGTATGTTTCCACCAGAGTAGCAAACCATCAGAAAGACCGCAAGGACTAACATAAAATAATTTATTGTATTGCCAGTTGCAAATGAAATGAACATTTATTTGACGCATCTCAGAATGTAATAACACACTTTGATAAGTTTGTCTTTTCAGAATTTTCAAAACAAAATTTGACATTTCCAAACCATTTTTGGGTCTTCAAATATTACAACCCGCTAAATCAACGAGTTCACATAAGGGGTCACAATAAATTTCTTCAAAAGTTGTGGTTAATGTTAGAGACATACGATACTTTCTTATCTACTGATATTATTAATTTCATTCATAATTTATTGTTGCTTATAGAAAGCTATTGTTTAAACAATTAAGCTTGCTGGTTGATTATTTTTAAGAAACTGCACAAAATAGATTAAACATTCATACAAAAATTATAATTTTATTAGGTAGGATTAAAAAAAAAAAAAATCAAACATTTGATATAAAAAAAAAAAATGTTTCCTGGAATAGTTTGTTACATATTGTAACAATGAATATTTTTCCAAATGACTAACTTTTCTAGTAGTAATAGTAACATGCAATAAAAGCATGGATATGTCCATTGCAATTCTCGTCCAAAAATTCTCCAAGTTGCTTGGGCTTGGCAAGCTAAAATTATCCTCAAGTTCAATTTGTTAGTTAAAACTGAAAGAAGCGAAGTACAACTTTATTTTGACGTTTGGTGCTTCACCTGATATAATTTAACTTTAATATTATTTTAACAAAATTATTAGTGAGCAGAAAAATCTATAATATTATATTTTTAGTCATATATACTTTTATTATTTTATATTTTATTCTAATTGACTAGATTTTTTATTTTTTAAAGATTATTCTAATTTTGAATATATATATATATACACTAGTCTCATCACGTGCTTACATGCGTGTTTAGAATTTTTTATTTATATTTTTTAACTAATTACATATGAGTTGTTTTAATTAGAAAGTTATTGTTTTAAAAAGTTATTGTGAATGAATGAGTTTTAAGTTAGTTAATTTTAAAAATATTTTAATTTGGTGTGGGTAGATGTGGTTTTTTTTTTTTTTTTTTTTTTTTTTCTTCTAAAATATACATAAGAACTGAGAAATTATTGAAAAAAATTTAAAATTAATTTTTTTTTTCAAATAGAATAAATTGATAAAAAATACCCTTTAACTTAAAAGAGTAAGAAATTATAAATATAGTGTATTGTGAGAAAATTTATGATAAAATGAATAAGTTAAAGTCATAGGACACTATTAGGGTATTTTGATTTTTAGAATAGTATAGATAGATAGATATAATCATAACTAAAATTATAATAATTATCATGAGAAAAATATTTTTATAAAGATTTATATATATATATATATATATATATATATTTTTTTTTTTTTTTTTTTTTTTTTATAGTGTTGACTTAATTTTATTTTTTACAAGAATAAAAATACATTTTGGTGATAAGTGAAATAAAATCAAAATCGTCTTGTCTACTTGACTAATTGGTGTTTTCTCCCTCTTTTTTTAGTGAGAGCTAGCTGACACATGTCAATGTCTCATTGGTCAAGTTATATAATTGATTTAGTTGATAATTTCTTATTTTAATGATAATCATCTTTGACATATGACCTCATTTCATTGGTTACAAGTATATAATCGCAAGTTGCAAGTGTTCTTTTTGTGATTGATCTGAGTAGGTTTGAGAAGTTTGGAGGAGAGAGACGGTAAAAGACTGAAAAGCATTAAAATAGGTTAAGTTTGTTGAATTAAATTAGTATCTCTGCAAAATAGAGTGAGGGTGCTTTTCGTTCATGCTCCCTACAATATTGACTGTTTTTTCTCTCCATCTGTTAATGATTGTGGGGTTCATTAGGCTTGGTTTGATAATATTTTTTGAAAGGTGCTTATGCTTATAAATAGTATAAATTAATTTTTATTTTTGTATATTTGATTAGAAAATAAAATTGAAGTACTTGTGCTCTTAATTTTTAAAAACAATAAGTGCTTTTAAAAGTACTTCAAGGGATATTTTTAAAAGTTTACTTTTGCTCACAAAAATTTTAAAAACTAAAATAATTTAGTTTTTAATAAAAAAAAGTCACAACGTTACCAAACCAATCATAATTTTGTGATTTCTACTTTTTGTAGAGCAGTTTTTATATTATTTTATTAAACATTACTGTTGTGACATTTTAAAAACAGTTCTAAGAAAGTTAGAAGAGCAAAAAAACTCTTCAAAAGTCACAATATTATCAAACTAAGCCTTAGATAACCAGCACATAATGAGGAACTTGATAATTCTAATTATCAATTGAATGCGTCTTCCCAACGTGGTTTATGTGTTGTTACGCAGTTGATCTTGTTACAGAAGTTGACTATTCCAAAGTGGTTGCATGTTTAATGTGTGTACTAGGTATGCCAATGAACTAGATTTGGTTAAGATCTAACCCTATCCAGTTTAATTTTGTTTTAAATTAGTCAAAATTTGATCGTAAAGGTGACTAGAGAAAATAATAAGACTTTAATTTCATAACTACAACTCTATTGAAGGTCTAGTTGGTTAACTAGTAAATTGATTTTTAGACCCATTATTAAAATTCAAAATAAATAAATAATTTAAACTATCATTTTCTACAATAATTCAGGTAAGAATTAAGAATATGTAGATTCTAAATATCATTAAAATCATCATTCTTTAATAATACAACAGTCAAGTGCCTCAATTTGACAAAAACACATCTAATTCTTTTAATCAAACAACACCAAAATCAAAATCCAGCTAACTTAAAGTATCATATAATCAAAATCGAGCTGACGTAAATATCATTTTTGTAACCTAAATTCAAAAAATTATTATCATATTTTTTTAATTCAATTGTAGTTTCAGAAAGATAATTAATTGGCAAATTTAATTGTTTAAACAATATATAGTTTTCTATAAACAACAACAAATTATGAATAAAATTAATATTTAATTCACTACCAATATATAAAGTTTTTACATTATCAGTAGACAAGAAAGTGTCATGTGCCTCTAACATCAACCACAACTCTATTTTAGATGTACAATAAACTTATTTACCGAATACCAACGTGTATAGATTTATGACATTAACAATAAATTAAATAACAACTCTTATGAATGACTTACAAATATTGGTAGAAGACATATGCTTCATTTAAATTACCCATTTGTCAAAAAGATAATTATTGTTACCCCTAATGTAAGCTTATTGACCCGGGAAGGTTGTAATTTGTAATTATTAATCTGTCAAAATGATAATTATTACGCATTGAAACTCGTCAAGTTTTGACCAAATTTGAGCTTGCTCATGTTCGCGAGGCTTAGCTCGTTAAGAGCTTACAATACTAAATCCAAGATCAAGCTCAACTTATTAAGTATTCTTGAATATTTTTTCAAATTTTTTTAAAAAAGTCTTACAATCAATGGGAGTTGAGCCCATGACTTACCAAAGATTCATTTGGGTAACTTACAATCAAAACAAGTTACAATTTATGTTATTTTTTTTTACATATAATTGTATTTAAAAAATAAAAATATATTATATAAAATTAAACGAACCGGTTCACAAGCTTTCGCTCTTCTTGATCTAAACTTTTAAAGAATAGTTCATAAACTAACTTGATTTATTGTCACTCCAACAAGTGTCCAATAGATGTCCATGAAAACAATAAATATGGTAGGCTTGACTTATTCAATATGTAATAAATGCGAGGGCACCTATTTGGTGCATTTCGAATGAGAGATTTATGAGAAAAAAGAGAGATACCACTCGTGATATAGCTCACAAATCTAGTGGGTCTCATTCGAACCAAAATAAGAAATAAAATATTACACATCAGGTGCCACCTAATACTTTAATGTTATACCAACTTGTTTAATAGTGACAATTATTAGTCAAGTCAAGAAATTGACCGGGATATTGAGCTAGTTTGTTGATGTTCCCTCCAATATTAATTATGTACTATGTTTTTTTCCCCATCTATTAATGGTTGTGGGGTTATTTGGTTGTTACATTGAATATAATAAATGAGTAGAGCTGAAATACAATTGTGCACACGAATCGTGTTTTTTTAAAATATATTGTTTAATTTAGAAAATTAAAATTAATAATTAGTAGAAAGATTTTTTATATATATATAAATTAATGAGATTCATCATTCCTTTAATATATTTTTCAAAAGAAAATTCACAATTTTCTTCATAAGTAAATTGAGATTTATATGTATGTGACTTGTTTTGTGTTAATTTCCTTACAAAATAAATCTAGATTTATTTATTTGTAGCTCTTATCAATGAAAATTATAGTAATTCAAGTAAATTTGAAAATAATAATTTTTTGAAAAAAATTAAATAAATAAGAAAGGGGATAATGAGATCTTTTATTAATTTTTTATTCTTTCAATAATGATTATGTAATTTTTATTTTTATTTTTATTTTTAATTTTATACTATGTAATTTTTTTTTTAAAAAGGAATAAAGTGGCACAAAAAGTTTCAATTTAAAATTTAGGATTTATTTGGAAAGAAATTTTAAAAGTATAAGTTATTGGGAATGTAAATATATTATAAGAATTATTTGGAATGTCAGAGGGATTATCCTTATTTTTGAGAAAAAAAGCTCAAGCAACTCCCACTGAACTGATTATCAAAAGCAAAATGGTGAAATTGAAACCTATGAAGAGAGCACACATTCAGAACCAAAATGGTGAAATCGAAACCTGTGAAAAGAGCACACTTTTTTAGCCACCAAATTAATCTTTAGGTTAAATATTAAATAGGTGTTAGATTTCTAAAGACTGGCTGTGGATATATCAATAGCACATTATTTTTAATATTAACAATAAACCTGTATCCTAAATGTCTCTATCTAAATAAGTTATAAATTTTATATATTTAGTATTTTCTTATAAAATAGTAATTTTTTATTTATAAAAGATCTAATTTTTTTACCTACCTTTTGTTATTGTTTTGTCTCCGCTTTTTATTTCAGTACTGGAATAATTTTTTTTAATGTTCAAAATTCACAAACAAACAAAAACAATTGTGAGTCCAAAGTAGGTTTATGCAGTTAGAGTATGATTAATGGCACTACGCCCGTCAAGTCATAGTAAGTAGGGGTCCCAAGTTGGTATGCAAAGAAACGTTCAATAAAAGCATGGATGTGTCCTTAACAATTCTCTTTTCTATGAGGCAAAGTTCTCCAAGTTGCTTGGGCTTGGCTTGCTAAAATTTCTTGATTTGTTAGTTAAAACTTTAAATAAAGGACACGTACACGTGTTTTATTTTATCTAATATAATCTCTATGTATTTTGGAAAAGTGTCATTTGATAGAATCTTTTAAATTTAGCCATGATTCTAAAATTTTTTATTTCTTCCCCAAGTCAACCTTCTTCTTTTTTTCTCCCTCCTAATTCTCAATTTTCACCATTTCTCCATTTCTACAACCTCCTACTAGTTGAAACTTCAAAGATGCTTGGCCCATATGAATACGATTCTTTCAAGCACAATTTATCTCTATCTATTGTATGTTTCCACCAGAGAGCTAAACCACCAGAAAGACCGCAAGGACTAACATAAAATGATTTATTAAAGTGGAATCTCATTAAGCGCTCAGTTCCCAAAATACAAGAATCATGGTGACCTTGTGGCTGTAGGCCAGCCACCACCGCCATTTTCAGAATTGGGAGTCAAATAGAAATGAGTGTCTTCCTTTTGCTCAAAATGGTTCAAGATTTCTACCTCTGTAAGATCCTTTTCATTGAAAGTGTTAAGATCATTCTTCAATTTGATAGAGTTTGAATTTGGTCCACTTCCTCTTCTCTTATTGTCTGTTCAGCTTCATCAAGGTTTGCCTTCCTTCCATTTCCATCCCTCCTCGATTTTGATCACTGAAATCACCGCTTCTTCTGTCTGACTGTATGGGATGAGCTTGGGCTTAGGCTTTGAGTGGATTCCCATCTACCAAAATGGGCTTATCATAGTTGGGCTAAGCATGTCAGAGCTTTTATTTAGACTAATAATTTATTATAGCTAGTACATAGATAAAATGTACAATAAACACAAAATTTCTCATTTTGGTACATTTCAGATGTTATTTTATTTTGATGCAAAGAGGATCCTAATATTAAATTTACTGAGAATCATACAAGTGAATAGTTTGTGGGCAAGCATGCCATTGCAAATCATAATGAAAAATATCAAACATAAAGGTAATAAAAATTCTTTAAAAAGATATTATAAAAAAATAATAATTAAAAGCATCCACAGAAAATATAAGTAGAATGGAAGATAAAGAAACACTAATACAAGATACAACACGGTTCCCTCACCAAATAAAAATGTGTCACATCTAAGCTTACACATGACATAAAAGAGAACAAAACATGAAGAATAAAAATCACATAATATGACGAGATAGCATTATTTATTTAAGAGGAATAACTTTACTACATTATCATTATACAACAAACCACATGAACATAAAGTTCATAAGCTAAACTAAACAATTATGACACACCCATATTAATACAATCCAATACATAACTTACACTCCAAGCAAGTACCAACTTTAAGATAATTCAGACTAGCTCGACTTTTTTAAGGATAGCTTGGAAAAAATTAACAAAGGTGAATGCCAGAACAGCAAGTCCAACTATAGTTGAACTAGCTCTCCACAGATCTTTGAAGTATACACTTCTTAAGGTGGCCATGGTATGATTCAAAGTATTGTCATAGTGTGCATTGAGTTGTCTAATCCTTGTTTTGTAGCAACTTGAACTTGTTACAAGTTCTCTGCCAAGTCTGTTAACCATTTTTTCAGCTGCATCATTGCTTCCCAGATAATTAGCAAATATTTTCTTTTCCAAAAGAAAATCCACATCTTCTTTAGTTTCAATTAGTCCATCAATAAACGAAACGTAATCACATATATAAAATTGATTATCGGGATAGCGACACTGCTCAAATGCAGTGAGGTTCCGAAACTTACATTCTGTTCCATCATCTATAATCAATTTTGGAATTTCAAGACGAGCTTTTGCAATCTTGTCTCTTGTTAACCAACTTAAGGGCCAATATAAACAGCAATTGTCCTCGAAGTTTATATCAAGCAAGTCCCTTCCTTGAACAGCTTTGAAACTTATCCCCGAGTCCCGCAATTTCGTTGCACTATACAGAATATCATTATCATTATCGTCTGAGTTGTCAGGACGGGAATTGATCCTACTAGGATTGATTGCACTGGACGAATTATGATTAAGAGAATCATTCGAGTTGTCAGGACGGAAATCGGGTGAAATGCAGGAACATCTTAGCAAGTCTGTTAAGTGCTTCACGGCCTCAGTAGTTTTTATTTTCATATTCGGTGGTTTTGAATACATGATACGGGCAAGATCAAGGAAGGTACTGCATTCCTTTTCACCCTGAAATGTATATAACTCATTCAAGACTTTAATTGGAAGCTGATTCTCAAGTAATATCAAGTCCAGAATTATGCCTTCTTTCAACCATGGTGTTGACAACACATAATCATCTTTGTGTTGATTTTTTTTTTCTTTTAACCTTAAGAAGAACTCCATAATGAACACAGCATCCAATTCAATGATGTCAGCAAATTTCTTGTCGTCCAGCATGGATTTTTCTGCATAACACTTCCGGATATCCTGTACAGTCTTTATAATGTTATCTTTGAAATTGCCAAAAGACCTACCAGAATTAATTCGTTTCTGAAATTCAATATAATATCTCGTTTTTTGTGTTTCCATGGCCTTGAATTGAGGCTTTCCGTGGTGAAAAGGACCAATTGAGACAAGTTGAGGAGTGTAGGCTTTCGGGTTCACTTGACGAAGGTTGGGAGGTACCCTGTAAATGCAGAGATCCTCGTGTTTCGTCTCTGGAAAGTCGGTTATGTGTTGGGATTGGATTTTATACTCCACTGAAGCAGTACCACTATCACAAGCATCCACCATTTTCACCCAGGAACAAGATCTTCAACCTATAAACATGGTGAGGAAAACAAAATTGTTTAGAACCCTTTCTCACTAAATTAAAGAGTATGTAGAGAGCAGCAGAAGGGAGTCTTATACGCTGCCTTTGAATAACCACAATTCGTGGCATATGTATTAAAATGAAAAGTAAATTATCAGATTCAATTATATACATGCATCCAGATAATAATAAATAAATCAATCAAATAAATAAGTAAGTAAATTACTTTGACCTTCAAAATGGATCACCCTCTATTATGCAGAACACAAATTGATCAGGTTCAATTATATATGACAATTGAAGAATGTACTTTGAGTGGCCGCCACTTACAATCTCCGATATTTATACAGATGTTGGTCACATGACACACAGGCATTTATTTTATTTTATTGTAGATATAATTATTTATCAACTAGAAAGTATAAAAATTTCATATCTTTTATTTTTTTTAAATATTGAGTAGGATCAAATTTCAGATGTTAAGATAATTACATCTGAAATCCTATTATTTAATAGTAAAAATTTTAAATACTTTCAATTAAATATAATTAAATTTGCATAGCTTGACAAATTATGATTATGGCATAAATTATAAACTAATAAATTGAGAGCAAGACATTAAAAAATAGATGACTCTTTATTAATTTATTTGAATAAAAATATTGATAAAATATAATATGATTAATATTTGAGAATTAAGATGATATAATAAATATAAAAATAATAAACAACATAATAATTCAATAAGAATAAATTTACCTATGAAGAAGACTATAATTTAATTTGGTACCATACTAACAAATCTCAATGAATTTAACAATGCGAAATTCAATATATTATGGATATATCAAGTCACTAGTCTACTCTAAGATCTAAAAAAAGCACAAGAGACAAAGCAAATTAATTTTTTATTTTAAGGAGTCGCCACGTGTTTTCTATTTTATATATCATATAATTTTCCCGTGCCCCGGCCCCTCTTGATTGTTTTTAGGTTTCTTAGTTCTCGATTTTTCTTTTCTTTTCCGTGTGGGACCTACTAGATATTTCTTTGATAAGTTTGTCTCCTTTTTTTTTTTTGTCAGGAAGTTTGTCTCCCTTTTACCTAAAAAAGATTGTGGTTCTAAACTTGTCATCAAAACAGAATTCGATCTTTTGTTTGGAAAATTATAACCCGAACAATTAAATCAAATTTGTCCTTTATTTGACAACGAGTTGGTGACACAGGAATTTTAGGCCTTTTGCCTGGATTACAATATTGAATCCCATGTCTAAATTATTAATTTTGTCTCTCAATTTTTAATTTTATTAATTAAATCCTTGAAAGATTTTAAAATTATCAATTGAGGGATGAAAAAATGTTATCAATCAAATCCTTTAAATCAATTTTGTTCTTCTTTCTATTTCTCTTATCTGAGAACTTAAATATCTATTTGGTATTCCAAACAAAACAAATTGTAAATTTGTAATGTTAATGTGCATGTAGCATAAGAATAATGAAATATTGGAAATTTTAAAAAAAGTACAAATGTGAAAGTAATGAGAAAATATTTTTTTACCATTTGGAGTTTTTGATATAGTTAATTTTTATTTTTTTCTATCAATGTGAAATTACAAACGTAGCATAAGAATAATGAAACATTTGGAATTTTACACTATTTTATCAATATTTTAAACCTAAACCTTTTTAAAAATTACAAATGTGGAAGTGATGAGAAGATATTTTATTTTAACTTATTTTAAAAGCTAAAACTTATAAATTTTTAATTATATAATAAGTTTTATTTTCCTTTTTGACGTATCACTAACAAAAATTAATTTACTTATATATGTGTAAATTATTTTTTTAATTAGAAAAATAAATTAAAATTAAAAAAATAAATTTAACATAAAGTATTGCTATGAAGAAAAATAAGTAAAAATAGAGGTTGCAATAAAAAATAATAAAAAATAAAAAACAAAGTAAGCATTTAGTACTCAATTAACAATGCTAAATTTTAAAATATAATTTTTTTTACAGTATTTTTCTAATTATTTTTCATTCCATTAGTTATTTTATAAATTTAAAGACGGTGAGTGTCATATAATCTAAATTTTAGATCTTAATATTATTTTAATAAATCTCTAAAAAAAAAAAAAAAGTGTTTTACTCAAAAGATAAATGTTGATGTCAAAAAAAATTGGTTGTTGATTTTTCATAAAATGCACACGATCTAAAGAATAAAATTCATATGAAGGTGAACACTTTCTCGTTTACTATAAAATTTTATTTAAAATAATAACAAATTTTTAATGTTATACAAACATATAAATAAAAAATAAAAACAAGATTTGTAATGTATGATGTGATGCATATTATCAGTATCATTCTTTAAAATATCTTTTAATGATTGTCAATTTTTAGTGGCCTCTTTCTCTTAGGTGTGTGGCCACTCTTTCTTGTGACGACACGAACAAACCAGAAATAAAAACAGACATTTACATGAGTCTGAGATCCATCTAACATTTATGTGTAATATAATAATATAAATTACACATATAATAAATTATAAAAACAAAATATGCATATCCATATCAACTTGGTCATATATAAAAGAGATAATTAAAGTGAACTTTTTTTATAAAAATTTGTTTTGAAAAATTTGAGTCTGCTTTGAAATGAGATACATTTTAAAAAAATTAATATATTTTTATTAGTGAAACATTAATATGAGAGAATCAAAATTCTCCTATCAACAAAACAATATCAACACAATTTAATAATATTAAAAATCCTTTTTTATTTTTTTAATGTACCGATAGTTGTTTAAGATCTTGGAGAGACAATACAATTTACTTTTTAAGCTAATAATTGACTTTTTTTTTTTTTTTTTTTGGATCGCCACTTGTATTTCTTCGGATTTGGACTTTTTTTTTTTTTTTGGGATGTTAGGTTATAGTCCACTATCCCAGACTTGGCCTCATTCGTTTGGTCAAGAAATTAGCAATGATTACCCTTACTATTTGCAAACAAACAAAACAATTGTGTGAACAAGTAGGTATGCCACTGCGACTGTCAAATTAATTAGTGTAGGTGGGTGTGTTAGTAGATTAGATTAGGTTGAGATCTGTGTAAACACAAACTTCTCGAGTTCAAACCTTTCAAAAATAGCTTTTTGATTTTACAAATTACAATCCGCCTGAGTCATTGAGTTCACATTTTAGGGGCAACAATAATTTCTTACATGTAACTGGTTCATTTGACTATCTTTAGGAAACTGCAATTGAAGTACATATTATAATAATTTTTTTAGTTAAAGTTTAATATGTATCCAAACTACATAAACCATTATTTGTTTTAAATTCGATTTTTTTACAAATTGTGTAAACACTTAAAAATTTTTCAATCATATTCAATGTTTTAAAAAATAAAACCCATAATCGACTAAAAAATTATTAGATCTCAGAGCTCATATATTTATATATAATAATATTAACCTTATGGTCACTGATTCAGTTAAACAGATGATTGGATCAGATTATTTCATAAATATATTTTATTTAATATTTAATAATATTATACATAATATAATCATACTTATAATTATTCTGATATTTCTTTAATATAACTTGTTCAACCATTGTTTACTATTTTTCAATCAACAACAAAGAATTTAATTGAAAAATATAATAAGTAATCTCACTTGTATATATAATATTATTTATCTCAACTTAATCTATGTGTTTGGGTATGAAAATAATAAATATAAAAAATAGATTAAATATAAATTTTATGAAAGCATAAAAACAGATGGAGAAATCAGAATTGTTTACCTTATACACATATAACACCAAATAAATTAACAAAAAAAACATTTATCTCTTCTGGATTTGAATGCATATTAGCATTACCCATTAAAATATTAAAAATTCAATTCAATTTTAATATTTTAGGTCAGAAAAAAAAAATGGTCCAATCTTTAAAATTCGTCTCAGTCTACTTGATTTTCTCAATTTTTTTGATTTTCTTGGATTATACAAGGTCTAAATGTCAAAATGATTTTATGGTACAAAACAATATGACCTACCATCCAGACAATGAATCAACTAGTCTAACCGACCAATACAGATTTTATATGAGATTATATATCTGACTTGATAGATCAAATTATTATTTTGAAATATAAGAAGATTTTGTAATAGTAGAAATTTTATCTTATAATAAAAATATGTTATTAATATAGAAGATATCTATGTCAACTGATGAATGTTTATTAATTAATAAAATAAAATATTCTAAAATATTCTAACACATCTCAACAATATTACAACAAAATTCCCTAATACCACCAAAACAATTTATAAATAATAACACAAGATAGATAACCAAACGTATAACGTCACGTGAGCTTGAAAATATATTAGTTTTTCGAATCTTATCTTATTTTTTTTTAAGATCTTGAATGGATTACATAGTCTAATTTTTAAATCCTGCATGTTACACATTTAAGTCAATATTTTTTGTACTTCAGTGGTGGCAAACTGAACTTTGACAAGCTCGATTTATCCCATCAATAAAAATTATAATTTAAGACCTATTAGAGGGCCACTTAATTAGTTTACTATCAAAATATGTTATAAATTAGATTACCTTTGTATAAAAATATATCTATTATAAATTTATATATATAAAAATATAATAATAATATTAAACAAATCAAATTTTAAAATAATTAAACTTAGTTCAGTTTATTAAATAAACTTAAAATAAATTTTAAAATCAATTCATTTTCTTAGCTCAGTCTTAACTTTTAAGAAATTATTTATTAGCTATTTATAAATTAGTCCAATTCATCCTCATCCTTCATTTACTTATTTTTGAATGGCCACGTATACTTCTTGGGATTCAGACTTTATTTGGATGTATATTACTTATAAAGTTATACCCACTATCCTAGACTTGGGTTCACCTTTTCAGTAAACAAGTTAAACGACTGTCCATGTTCCTCCTCCTCCCAAGTGGCAAGAAGTTTGTTGCTGTGGTATGCAAATAATATTAATTAAATATTAAATTTTTTTTTTTTTTTTTGGTCAGGATGATTTTATTTACTAATTATGAATGGAGTGAGTCTTCTCACGTGACTAATTTACTAGGTATGCCCCACGACTGTTAATCATTGCAAGTTAATTAAAGCATACTTCAAATCCATTTTTGTAAGTTATTATAATAATTATTTAATTTGTTCTCAGTGTAATCAATAATAAACAAAAACCGAATAAATCTAATTAAGAATAAAACTGTAATCAAAGTTGATACCATTACTATCAAATCTCAATGAAATTAACAATATGAAATTGAATATAATATCAGGTCAGTAGTCTAGTCTAAGATCTAAAAAGCACAAGAGACAAAGCAATTTAATTTCTTATTATTTTGGAGTCGCCACATGTTTTTGATTTTTGTACATCATCTCATTTTCACATACCCCGCTCCTCTTGACTGTCTTTTGACTTTTCTTAGTTCTCGATTTTTCTGTGGGACCCACTAGATCTTTCTTTGATAAGTTTCTCTACCTTTTACCAAAAGGATTTGTCCTTTCTTCGACGCAGGAATTTTAGTCCTTCTGACTAAATTACAATTTTGAATCCCTTAAAGATGTTTAAATTATTAATTTTGTCTCTCAATTTTTTATTTTTATCCAATAAATCCTTACAAGATTTTAAAATTATCAATTGAGGGATGGAAAAATGTTATCAATCAATTCCTTTAAATCAATTTTATTCTTCTTTCTATTTCTCCTATTGGAAACTTAAATATCTGTTTGGTTTGTCAAACAAAACAAAATTGCAAATTTGCAATGTTGACGTGCATGTAGTATAAGAATAATGAAACATTGGAATTTTTTTTTTTAATTGAGCCAACATTTTTTTATCTTAATGCTTTAGTTAAGGATGGATGAATTTGAGGATTAGAGATTTATATATATATAAGATTATCTTCTAAATGCCACATGCACATTTAATAATACAAAATAGTTATTTTAGTTTCTTTGTGTCAAATGAGATTTTTCATTAATTCTAATTAATACAAAATAGATGGAATGATGAAATTGATAATATTGAATCTTTCAGGAATTTGATTAATAAAATTGAATATTGAGGTATGAAATTTATAATCTTGAAATACATTAAAAGACAAAACTACTAATTTTAAAATCTTATAGAAATTTGATTAACAAAACCGATCATTAAGATTAATTTTGAGAAAAATATTTAGAA
The DNA here is from genome assembly GCA_029379385.1 of Quillaja saponaria. Lineage (NCBI taxonomy): Eukaryota > Viridiplantae > Streptophyta > Magnoliopsida > Fabales > Quillajaceae > Quillaja > Quillaja saponaria. The sequence continues at coordinate 15,922,050 of CM055611.1, read as the reverse complement.
AAAAAAAAAAAAAAAACTCCAATTTTATCTTCCAAGTACTAAAATATCATATTTTTCTTTTTTCTTGGAAAATGAGTCATAAATATTTCTTTTTCCTAAATTACCACTTATTTTTAGTTTCTTACTGATAATAGAAATACATTTTAACTCAATTTGTTCAATTTTATTATATTATTTTCAATAGAATACAAAAATTATTTTATACACATACTAATATTTTATTTTTAATGTTAAATAAAATAAGCTTGAATTATTTCTTTATTTTACATAATATGGACCGAAAAATTAAAACTTATATGAAATTAAAATGAATTCAACTATTTGTAAGGAAAAAAATAAAAAGTTAAAAAAGTGATAATATATATATATATATATATAGTCTTGAAAACTTTTTTTTTTTTTTAAGAGATAAAAATCATTGTGAATGAGATTATGAAAAAAATCTAATTATAAAAATAGGGATTTATGTTTTTTCATTAATAATTATATAAAAGATTTATTATTATTTTAAGTTTATAATGTGTGAATTTTTTTTTTTGAAACTTGTACTATTTAATTAATATTTTGAACCTAAAACCTTTTAAAAAGTATAAATGTGAAAGTGATAAGTAAATATTTTATTTTATTATTTAAGATTTAATTAAAAGAAAATATTAAAATATGGCTTATTTGTGTGGTAAAATCAAGACTTCTAACTTGTTAATGAAATTATAAATTTTATTTTTCTTTTTGAGGTATCACTAACAAATATTAATTTTCTTATACATGGGTAAACTATTTTATTAGAAAGAAAATGAAATAAAATTAAAAAAAAAGAAAAGAGAGTACAATAAAAGAAAAGTAAGTATTTATTACTCATTTAAAATAAGACGCTTTGATATTTTGATATAATAATTTTATTTTTTTTGTATGTTATAGTCCTTTGTCTAAGACTCCACCTCGCATTGAAAAGCAACCATTCAGCCTGACATAGTTGTGCATTCCGCAATGGCCCCCTCCAATAGTGTTACCTTACTCAACACCATGTATATATATATATAATAACTTTTTACATGAGATAGTGTTATGTATACTATCCCATCTTTATAAGTAAACAAAAAACACTTTATAAGTAAACAAAAAAGTCAAGAAGAAATGTTAAATTTTTTATTTTTTAGTCAATTTATAATCCAGCTTAACACTTGTTATAGTTTATTTACCACCCCTGAATATTGTGAACTTGCAACGTGTTTTTGGGATTTGGACCATTTTTGAGATGTTATGTTGTTGTCCAGCATTCTAATCTTGGGCTCATTCTTTTAATCAAAAAATTAACTATGATTACCTGTAAATTTACAACCAAAAACAATTGTGGGTCCACACGTATGCCACTGGAACTGTTAAACACTTAAATTAATTATTGTAGGTTGTTATATTATTAGATTAGATTAGGTTAAGATCAACGTAGACATAATTGTTCATGTTCAAACTTTGTAAAAATAACTTTTTGACCCTTTCAAATTATAATCCGTCTGAGTCAACGAGTTCACAATATTCAGGGGGTGGCAATAACTTTCTTAGATGTAAAAAGCTATTATATATATATATATATATATATATATATATTTTATAAATAAATATTTTGCATATGATGAAAGTCAAGATATTCAGAAATCAAGATATTTATTGCTTGATTAGATAAACACGTCAAGGAAAGTTTTTTAATTAATGAAGCAAAACCAACTCAAGTTAATAAATTTGGAACAATGCAATCTAATTTTTATTTTCAGGAATAGCCACGTTTTTACTTATTTAAATTATGTTAAGGTTCACGTATTTTGTTTTGAATCGTGACGTGTTTTTAGGGTTCAAACTATTTTTGGGATATTATGTTATTGTCTACCATTCCAATCTTGGGCTCATGTAATAAAAGATATTAACACATCAAGAAAAGTTTTTAATCAATGAAACAAGACAAACTCAATTTAATAAATTTGGAACAACAAAATCTAATTTTTATTTCCAGGAATAGCCACGTTTTTACTTTCTTAAATTATGTTAAGGTTCACCTGTTTTGTTTTGAATTGTGACGTGTTTTTGGGATTTGGACTATTTTTGGGATGTTATGTTACTGTCCACCATTCCAATCTTGGGCTCGTTTAATAAAAGATATTAACACATTAAGGAAAGCTTTTTAATTAATGAAACAAGACAAACTCAATTTAATAAATTTGGAACAACGCAATCTAATTTTATTTCCAGGAATAGCCACGTTTTTACTTTCTTAAATTATGTTAAGATTCACGTGTTTTGTTTTGAATCGTGACATATTTTTGAGATTCGGACTATTTTTGAGATGTTATGTTATTGTCCAGCATTCCAATCATGGGCTCGTTCTTTTAATCAACAAATTGACAATATTACCCTTACAATTTACAAACAAAACAATTGTGGGTCCACATGTATGCCACTGGGACTGTTAAATACTTAAATTAATCATTGTAGGTTGTTATATTATTAGATTAGATTGGGTTAAGATCAACGTAGACATAAATTGTTCAAGTTCAAACTTTTCAAAAATAACTTTTTGACTTTGTCAAATTATTATCCGTCTGAGTCAGCGAGTTCACAATATTCAGGGGGTGGCAATAACTTTCTTATATGTAAAAAGCTATTATATATATATATATATATATATATATATTTTATAAATAAATATTTTGCATATAATGAAAATCAAGATATTCAGAAATCAAGATATTTATTGATTGATTAGATAAACAATAATAAGGTGAAAGACAGATATTTATATTAGATTAACCAAGTTAGTGTTTGTAACTTTTTATCAATTTATTTTTAAAAAATTATTTATAAGAAAATATTAATTAAGGATAAACTAAAATTTTAAGTGGTACTCATTTACAAGATGAACACTAATATATTTGGTGTGAAATATATAATGGGAGAAATTGTAAATTTTAAAGGAATTTTAATTAAAGTTTACGCTAACCTATTAGTTCTATATACAATATATTAAATTATTTTAAATAAGTTAAATTTTATATATTTTCTAATTTCAATAACACAGAATGAGTAGTGAACAATAATCATAAGGTGTGTGATCCTAAATAAATTAAAAATATGAACATTTCATTACAGTTTAACTATCTATCTATCTTTTATATTTATATTTGTACTATTATAAAAAAAAAAAAAAAAATTCCTCTCTATAATTTCTTATCTTATAATATATATGCAATTAATTTTTTTTATTAACTTCAACAAAAAAAATAAAAAATAAAAAATACTACTCTCTTAATAACTACCCCACCTTACTCAGAATCAACTCATTTGTCTTTTCATAAGTAAAAACTAAATAAAGTAAAAATACTTCAACAGTTCTTCGTATATATAAGATTAACGTGCATGTAGCATAAGAATAATGAAACATTGGATTTTTATTTTTTTTTAATTGAGCCAATATTTTTTTATCTTAATGCTTTGGTTAAGAATGGATGAATTTGAGGATTAGAGATTTAGGATTGATATAGTATATATATATATATATATATACATATATATAAGATTATCTTCTAAATGCTACATGCACATTTAATAATACAAAATAGTTATTTTAGTTTCTTTGTGTCAAATGAGATTTTTCATTAATTCTAATTAATACAAAATAGATGGAATGATGAAATTGATTATATTGAATCTTTCAGGAATTTGATTAATAAAATTGAATATTGAGGTTTGAAATTTATAATCTTGAAATACATTAAAAGACAAAACTACTAATTTTAAAATATAGAATTTGATTAACAAAACCGATCATTAAGATTAATTTTGAGAAAAATATTTATAAAAAAAAAACTCCAATTTTATCTGCCAAGTACTAAAATATCATATTTTTCTTTTTTCTTGGAAAATGAGTCATAAATATTTTTTTTCCCTAAATTACCACTTATTTTTAGTTTCTTACTGTTAATAGAAATACATTTTAACTCAATTTGTTCAATTTTATTATATTATTTTCAATAGAATACAAAAATTATTTTACACACATACTAGTCTTTTATTTTTAATGTTAAATAAAATAAGTTTGAATTATTTCTTTATTTTACATGATATGGACCGAAAAATTAAAACTTATATGAAATTAAAATGAATTCAACTATTTGTAAGGAAAAAAATAAAAATTTAAATAAGTGATAATATATATATATATAGTCTTGAATTTTTTTTTTCTTTAAGAGATAAAAAATCATTGTGAATGAGATTATGAAAAAAATCTAATTATAAAAATAGGGATTTACGTTTTTTCATTAATAATTATATAAAAGATTTATTAGTATTTTAAGTTTATAATGTATAATTTTATTTTTTTTGAAATTTGTACTATTTAATTAATATTTTGAACCTAAAACCTTTTAAAAAGTATAAATGTGAAAGTTATAAGTAAATATTTTATTTTATTATTTAGGATTTAATTAAAAGAAAATATTAAAATATGACTTATTTGTGTGGTAAAATTAAGACTTCTAACTTGTTAATGAAATTATAAATTTTATTTTTCTTTTTGAGGTATCACTAACAAATATTAATTTTCTTATACATGGGTAAACTATTTTATTAGAAAGAAAATGAAATAAAATTAAAAGAAAAAAGAGGGCACGATAAAAGAAAAGTAAGTATTTATTACTCATTTAAAATAAGACGCTTTGAGATAATTTTTTTTTGGTATGTTATAGTCCATTGTCCAAGACTCCACCTCGCATTGAAAAGCAACCATTGGTTGTGCTTTTCCCAATGGGCCCCCTTCAATAATGTTATCTTACTCAACTCCATATATATATATATATATATATATATAATAGCTTTTTACATATAAGTTATTGCCACCCCTGAATATTGTGAACTTGCTGACTCAGACGGATTATAATTTGAATAAGTCAAAAAGTTATTTTTGAAAAGTTTGAACTTGAACAATTTATATCTACGTTGATCTTAACCGAATCTAATCTAATAATATAACAACCTACAATGATTAATTTAAGTATTTAACAGTCCCAGTGGCACACATGTGGACACGCAATTGTTTTTGTTTGTAAATTGTAAGGGTAATCATTGTTAATTTTTTGATTAAAAGAATGAGACAATAACTTAACATCCAAAAAATATTCGAATCCCCAAAATAAGTCATGATTCAAAACAAAACATGTGACCCTTGACATAATTTAATAAAGTAAAAATGTGGCTATTCTGAAAATAAATAAGGGTGAGTATTTGGTCGGTTTAGTCGGTTTTGAAATATTTACCAACCGATTTGACGAAATTGGATGTCTAGAAATTTTAACCGAAGTAGCAACCGAGTATTTCGGTGTTATAAAATCAAAATCCACCAGAAAACTTCATTTTTACTGGAGGGTCGGTCGATTTTCAACTTAAAACAGGAGATGAACACAAAAGCAAAGAGAACTTAAGAGTAAAAGTTCTAAGAGTTCACAAATTTTGAGAAGATAAAATCAGATATAACTTTGAAGCATACAAAATTACAACATATTGCAGAAATTTTGAGAACAAGTAAAATTGAGCAATAATTATATCAGATTTAAGAAATTAAGTAATTTCATATTTGTACAATTGGGTAAAATTAACCTCCAACTAGGGATGACAATGAGCTAAGCTAGCTCGTGAACATCTCGTGAGCTACTCATTAAGAGCTCGGATCAAGCTCGGCTCATTTTTTAAACGAGCCAATCTTGAGTTTTATTTTACGCTAGTTTAGTAAAACGAGTCGAGCTCAATCTTTACAAAGCTTATTTCGTGAGCTCATGAGCTAGCTTATTTAATATTATTTAATAAATTTTTTATTATTTATATATATATTTATAATAAATCTATTTATATATAAAAAAATTATTATAAATTATTGCTTGGTTTAGTAGTAATTTACACAAATACTCACTAAGTAGTCTTGAGTTCAACTTTCCTTTCCTACAAAACTTTTTTAGAATTTTTAAAATAACTTCACGAGCCCTTAACGAGTCGAGCCGAGCTTGAATATTTGATCACGAGCCTGAAACGAGTTTAAGCTCATGAGCTTGCCTAAAATGAGACGAGCGGAGCCAAGCTTTGTCAAAACTCAGCTCCTTGACAGCCTTACCTCAACACAAATCTAAAAATCCTAACCCCTCTGCTTTAAGCCCATTGCTTTCTATCCTCTAATTTATTGACGAAACACGCTATCCTTGGCATAATCAGTTGTATCAAGGCTCTGAATGTCAAGTATTCAGATGCCCTAATTTGATTTTGATGAAAATCAGAAAGAGAATGGGATAAGAAGTTATGGCCATTAATAAGGTCACCAGTTGTTAGAGGAGGCTCTTGAATCTCTGATTCATTCTTGGATTATGCAGGTGGATTATTGGCATATTGCCAATGAATATGCTGAACCTTTGCATTTTTCATTCGGTGTTGAAATGAGAATAAAGAACCAAAAGCCTAGAAAGGTAGGCTCTGCCAAAGTGATCTGCTAAAGTGAATGGGATTAAGTAGTATAAGGTAATGTTTAAAAATGAATTTCTTTTTTTGTTTGTACAGAAAAGCTTCTTTTTAACACTCAATAGCAATGTGCCACCTAATAAAAAATATCTAACATGTGAACATGAAAAGTAATTCGGTCAGTTTCGGTTGCTCGGCTACAATTTTGAGAGGACCTGACTTTTAATCGACCCGAAATATTTTCAAAAATCCTGATTGATTCTATTTAGTGTTAATTCGGTTGATTTCGGTTGCGGTTGATATCAGTCAGATTTTTATCGGTTTTTCGGTGTTTTAATTATCTTTCTCAACCCTATTAATAAATATCTAAATTATTAATTTTGTCCCTTAATATTTAATTTTATCAAATTAAATCCTTAGAAGATTTTAAATTTATCAATTGAGGGATGGAAAAATGTTATCAATCAAGTCCTTTTAATCAATTTTGTTCTTCTTTCTATTTGACTTTTTGGGAATTTAAATATCTATTTGGTATGTCAAACAAAACAAAATTGCAAATTTGTAATTTTAGTGTGCATGTAGCATGTATAAGAATAATGAAACATTGGAAATTATTTATTTATTTTTTTGTTTAATTGGACCAATATTTTGTTCTTAATGCTTTAGTTAAGGATGGATGAATTTGAGGATTAGAGATTTAGGATTAATATAGTGTTTAATATATATATATATATTCAAGATTACCATCTAAATGCTACATGCACATTTAATAATATAAATAATTATTTTAGTTTCTTTGGACATTCCAAATGAGAATTTTTAATAATTTCAATTAATCAAAATAGATGGAATGATGAAATTAATAATCTTGAAACTTTTAGGACTTTAATTGATAAGATTGAATATTGAGGTTTATAATCTAGAAATCTTATTTGATATGTTAAACATTGAAAGACAAAACTAATAATTTTAAAATCTTACAGAAATTTGATTTATAAAATTGATCATTATGAAACAAAATTAATAATGTTATTGATTTATAAAAATTGCTGGTTGATTATCTTTAAGAAAGTGGAATTTACAATTGGAGTTCAACAATATGATAATAATTTATTTTTTTTGGAAGGATAAAAAATTAAGATTAAATTACACCCTCATCTTTTGAAATTTACTGAAACAACATTAAATTCCAAATTTTGGGGAATATTACATTCCCCTCCCTTTGATTGATAAAAACTAATGGTGCTAAAGATTAATTTTTTTAAAAAATATTTAAAAACTCTAATTTTATTGTCAAATTACTAAAATATCATATTTTTATTTTTCTTTGGAAATAAGTCATAAATATTTATTTTTCTATATTACCACTTGCTTTTAGTTTCTTAGTGTTAATAGAAATACATTTTAATTCAATTTATTTAATTTTATTTATGTTATTTTCATTAGAATAAAAAACTTAGTTTACACATATACTAGTAAATTTTAATTTTAATATTAAATAAAATAGGCTTGAGTTGTTTCTTTATTTTACATAATATGAACTTTAAAATTAAAACTTGTATGAATTTAAAAGATAAATTCCAGTATTTGTAGGGGAATAGAAAAGTTATATAAGTGATATATATAAATATCTACTCTTGAAAATATTTTTTTCTTTAAGAGAAAAATTATTGTAAATGAAATTATGAAAATATCTAATTATAACTTTATGATTTTTGAAATTTTTTACTGTTTAATTATTATTTTGAACCTAAAATGTTTTTAAAAAGTACAAATGTGAAAGTGATAGGAAAATATTTTATTTTATTATTTAAGACTAATTTGAAAGAAAATATTGAAATTATGACTTATTTGTCTTGTAAAGTTAAGACTTATAACTTTTTAATGGTATTATAAGTTTTATTTTTCTTTTGAGATTTCATTAACAAATACCAGTTTACTTAAATATGCGTAAACTATATTTTTTTATTAGAAAGAATAAATTAAAATTAAAAAAGTAAATTTAACATATGTATTGCTATGAAGAAAAATAAGTAAAAATAGAAGGTACAATAAAAAAAAAAAGGTAAGTATTTAGTACTCATTTGAAAATGGTAAAAAATCTAAAATAAGACATTTTCATGAAAAATTTAGGATTTTTAAGTATTTTTTCTGAAATTATTTTTAATACCATTAGTTTTTTTGAATCTAAGTGAGGTGAGTATTATATATTCTAAATTTTAGATCTTAGTATCATTTTATTAAATCTTTAAAGAGAAAAATGTAATTTACTCTGAAATAAATATTGATATCAAAACATGTTAGTTGTAGTTGATTTTTCAAAAATACAAAATCTAAAGAATAAATTCATAACATGCTGGTGAGCATTTTCCTGTTTAATATGAAATTTTATGAAAAGTAATAATAAAATGTTAATGTTATATGAGCATATAAATACAAGATATGTAATATATGATGCGATGCATATTGTCATTATTATTTTAAAAGTGTCTTTATATGGTTATCAATATTTAGTATCTCTTTTTTTGGGAGTGTAGTCGATGTTTTTTTTTTTTTTTTTTTGACAATACAAACAATTAGATATTTAAGTCATACCTAAAAAGATTGAAATGACAGGGATTTAAACAAATGAAATAGACTAACATATCATTCACATAGTATTTACAGAGGGGAGAATCCTCTCCTCTCTGGTTGCTCATCGAATTTGTTTCCCAAAAAGAATTAAACAAATTAATAATAATAAATAAATATATTTTTTTGGAGAGGATGAGATTTTGTTCATATCTCACTCATATAATTATAAATCCACAGGCAAATCCGTGTTTCTCTTTTTAAACAAATTTCTCTTTTTAATACGCTATGACACTCAGTCAAAAAATTCACTAATCTATTTTGGTCCAATAATAAATGCTGGGGGTTTGTTTGAAATTGTCAATTTAGGCAATAATCAAATCACCCTCAGCCTTTAAATAGGTCTCATCTATCTAGTGTAGTCGCCACGTGTTTTTTGAGTTTAGCATTATGTAATTATCATAAGGCCCCTCAGCTTGACTATTTTTGGGTGTTTAGTTGATTCCTCCGAAGTCTTTTTGATAGTAATTAAATCTTGTTTTGCAAATACTTATTCATATGGGACCCAATAGAGCAGTCTTACTAGAAAGAGCTTTTTTTGATAAGTAAGGCTTAGTTTGGTAATGTCGTAACTTTTTGAGAGGTATTATGATATTTTGATTTTTCTGTAACTGTTTGCAAAAAATTACAGTATTATTGTTTGGTAAAATAATGTAAAAGATGATATCAGTAAGTAGAAGTTACAAAATTAAACTTGATTTAGTAATGCTATGCTTTTTTCATTAAAAATAAGGTTATATTAAACTTTGAAATTTATAAGAGTAGAAATTGGTTTTTAAAAATATCTTGAGGTGCTTTTAACATCCCATAATAGAAATACTTTAGTTTTTTGTTTACCAAATATACAAAAAGTAACTTATGATTTTCATAAACATAAGCACATCTCAAAGAGTATTACCAAACAAAGCTTTAGTATTTCTAGACTTATCATGAAAACACTAATTTGTTTTTCTATCATTTTGAGCAAAACAAAAATGTAAATGGAAATGTTAATATGCATGTGGCTTTAAGAATGTAATATAGCAAAAAATAAAAATTATCTCATTATTATAATATACTAAAGCTACGTTTTTGTGAAATTGAAATTGATTATAATTAAAATATAAGAGTTTGGATCACATAAAAATTATAACTGAAATTGGAATTGGTTATAATTATAATACAAGAGTTTGAATCATTAAAGAATTACAACTTATATTATGATTCAATTTTTTAACGGTTGTTGTTTTTGTTTCTCGCAACTTCTAATAATGGTTATCATCGTCTCCAGAGGCTTCTAGTAGTGATTGTATTTGTCTTTGAAGGTGATTGTAGTCGTCTTTGGAAGGTTCGATGATGATTGTCCAAGTTTTGACAAATCCTAATGGCGATTGTCGTCATCTCTGGTAGGTATTAGTTGTAGTTGCAACCTTTTTTGGTTATCTCGATTGTGGTTGATGGGGACAGTTGTAATTTTCGGTCAGTTCTCATAATGGTCGGTATCATATTTGACGGTCGATATCGTATTCGACTAGTTGATAATGATAATAGTAGTGATGTGATAAGTTCTAAACTAGAAAATGAATTTTCTTAGAAAACAAACAAGAAAATTAGAGATAATTTTAGAAAATAGCTACTCTTTTTCACATCATCAATCATATTTGGAAACCCAAAAAAGGTTTTTATAGCCAATCCATGCTAGCTCACAAATCAGTTTTAACAACCCTCCCCAAATTACGTTAACAGATTCATCCCCTAAAACAGACACTCAACGTCTAATACCAGCTTAAAACAGAAAAACAAGAACGACACCGTATCTATAAACAGCAAGGCAACACTTCTAAGTCTCCCATCCTCAAACAATAGCGTTTTCAAGAATTCTTTTTGGCACATAACAAACCACCCATCTTATACACACCCTTGTCCTCAAGGGTGAAAGTTTGGAAATCTCTGTTGCAAGTTAACCCAGTCCTCCCAAGTAGAATCTTCCACAAATGAGTTCGACCATTTGACTAGAACCTGAGTAACAGGTTTATTTCCACGGCGAATGGTCCTTCTATCCATTACAGCAACTGGTTCCAATCTGAGTAAGCCTTCATCATCACAGCCAGGCAAGGAAAGAGAAACTTGTTGATCACCAACAGTAGCCTTTATCTGTGACACATGGAAAATTGGGTGAATCTTGGCATGAGTGGGTAACTGCAGCTCATAAGCCACTGATCTTACTCTTTTAACAATCTGAAAAGGCCCAAAAAACCTATAACTCAGCTTCACATTAACTTTAGTAGCCATTGTAGACTGCCTATAAGGTTGAAGCTTAAGATAAACAAAATCTCCTACTTGAAATTCTATATCAGTCCTGTGACTATCAGCAAAAGCCTTTATCTTTGTTTGAGCTCTAGAAAGATGAAATTTTAATAACTTCAACATGTCCTCTCTAGCAGCCAAACTTCTATCCACTGTTTCCACCACATAATCCCCCATCAAATAAGGAATATGGACAGGTGGAGGTTGACCATACACCACCTGATATGGAGTGGTTTTAATGGCTGAATGGTAAGAGGTATTATACCAAAATTCTGCCAAGAATAACCACTTAGCCCAATCTTTAGGTCTTTCACCCGTCATGCACCTCAAATATGTCTCAAGACACCTGTTCAACACCTTACTTTGGCCATCCATTTGAGGATGATATGCAGTAGACATTCTTAACTGTACTCTCATTTTTTTCATTAGTTCTCCCCAAAAGCTACTCAAAAATATTTTGTCCCTGTCAGAAACAATTGAACTGGTAGGACCATGTAACCTGAACACCGAGTCCATGAATACTTGTGCTACTGTCATAGCAGTAAATGGATATGATAAAGCCAGAAAATGAGCATGCTTGCTTAACCTGTCTACAACCACCAAAATAACCTCCTTTCCTTCTGGCTTTAGAAGTCCTTCAATGAAATCCCTGGCTATGTTAGTCCATATCTTGTCTGGAATAGGGAGAGGTTGGAGTAACCCAAACCCAGCAGCAGTGTCATACTTTGCCTATTGACATACACCACAGGCCTTGACAAAAGTTCTAACATCAACCTTTAAACCCTTCCAAAAGAGTGTGGTATTAAGCATTCCAAGGGTTTGTGCAACACCAAAATGACCTCCAGTTGGACTACTATGGTGATATTGTAAAAGTTGTAAATGCAGGTCTTTATCCTCTCCCACAACCAGCTTCTTCTTCCTTTTTAACAAACCCTGCTCCCAAGTGTAGTGTTTGTGTTTGCTCGGATCCTGTTACAGCTCTGCAATAATTTTTTTTAACTTAGTATCTTGAAGGCAAGAAGCCTTGATCTTAGTAAGCAACTCAGATTGAGTCAAGGTAGTATACAACATGTGTAACTCAGCTTCATCCTTTCTAGACAATGCGTCTGCTACCTTGTTGGTACTGCCTCTCTTATAACAAATTTCATAATCAAAACCCATCATTTTGGCTAGAAACTTCTGTTGAGCAGGAGTTGTTAACCTTTGGTCTGACAGATACCTTAAACTCTGGTGGTCTATTCTGATCTGGAAGTGCCTGCCAATTAAATAGCAACTCCACTTCCTAACTGCATAAATGATAGCTAATATCTCTTTCTCATAAGTTGAAAGAGTTAAATGCTTTTCAGATAAGGCCTTACTCAAAAAAGTAATAGGTCTGTCCTGCTGCATCAGTATAGTTCCTAGTCCCATGCCACATGCATCAATCTCAAGCACAAACATCAAGGAAAAGTCTGGTAAAGCTAACACAGGAGCATGAGTCATGGCATCCTTCAATTTCGCAAAAGCAATATCAGCTTCTAGAGACCAACTGAAAGCATCCTTTCTAAGTAATTCAGTTAGTGGTCTGTTGATCAAACCATATCCTTGTATGAACTTCCTATAATAACTTGTAAGACCTAAAAACCCTCTTAAAGCCTTAATAGTTTTTGGTGTAGGCCATTCAAGCATACTTTTTTTTTTTTTTTTTTTTTTTTTTTTTTTTTTTTTCTGTCTGCAGCCACTCCTTCTCCCAAAATCACATGCCCCAAGTATTCAACCCTTTCTACAGCAAAAGAGCATTTGCTCTTTTTCACAAATAAAGAATGTTTTCTCAATTCTTCAAAAACAATGGTGAGATGTTGATTATGTACCTCTAAGCTGCTGCTGTAAATGAGTATATCATCAATAAAGACTAATACAAAATTTCTCAAATAGGGCCTAAACACCTCAGTCATAAGACTTTGAAAAATGGAAGGTGCATTGTTCAAGCCAAAGGGCATAACCAAGTACTCGTAATGGCCTGAATGAGTTCTAAATGCAGTTTTAAAAATATCCTCCTCTGCCATTCTAATTTGATGATACCCTGCCCTGAGGTCAAGCTTGGTAAACACCATTGCTCCATGCAATTCATCTAATAATTCTTCAATGACAAGTATAGGAAATTTATCCTTAATAGTCAGTTGATTTAATTGTCTGCAATCAATACACATTCTCTAAAGTGCCATTTTTTTTTTCACCATAACAATAGGAGATGAGAAAGGACTAGTACTAGTCCTAATGATACCAGACGTAAGCATTTCTTCCACCATTTAATCTATAGTATCCTTTTGTAAAGCTAGATATCTATAAGGCCTAATTTTGACCACTGCATTTTCATCTTTCGAGGGAATTCTATGGTCATGACCTCTATATGGAAGTAACCCTTTAGGTTCTTCAAACAGTTCATGAAATTGTAAAAGCAACTGTTGGATAATTTTAGGTGTTCCATTTACTTATTGGAGCTGACACGTAATCACTTCTTCTTCTGATCAAGCACCAAGAACTTGAACTTGAACTCTAACCAAAGAATTTCCCGACATTCTGCTTTTCCTGATTTTTCCATCTTTAATACCTTTCACCTTCATAGATTGTTTTCCTTGTAATATGCACTGAGCACCATTACATTGGAATTGCATTTGCATGCTGCCAAAATCCCACACTATAGGGCCAAGTTTTGACAGCCACTGCACCCCCAACACCATATGACATCCCCTTAGAGACATGATTAGGAAGTCAGCCTCAAATTCCCTTCCTTGCATACTTCACCTTAACTGCCGGGTGATATACTATACTGGTACCTTATCTCCATTGGCCACTGTGACAAAAAAACTGTCAATAGGCTGTAGGCTACAACCCACCATTTTTGCATACCCTACATCCAAGAAGTTATGTGTACTTCCACTGTCCATTAACACCAGTAATGAATGTTTTCTTATTAAACCCTCTATCTTCATTGTCTGCACTTCATCTAAGCCCCACAATGCATGCAAAGATATAGTAGGAAAAGTCTCATTCACTTCCTCCTCCTCAATCTCCTCGATTCTCAAGTTACTGTTAATGCTACTTTCACCCTCCTCTTCTTTGCTTCCTTCAGGTTCCAATAAAATCTGGTATAGTTGAGGTTTCTTACACTTATGACCTGGTGTATATTTCGCCTCACACCAATAACATAAACCTTTTAGTTTTTTCTCCTCCCATTCCTTTTGATTCATGGTTCTAGGAGGTTTGTAAGAGTTAGTGATTTTGAAATTGTTGCTGTCAGGCTTATTCCTCCCAAAGTTACTATTGGTGAGGAACCAGGGAGTAGGTGGCGAAAATTGAGATGATGATCTGCCGGAAGTATACCAAGTTAATTGTGGCTTGGATGCATGTTTTTTAGCTAACTCCACAAAGGTGGATTCTTGTAATCTGGCTAAATACATAGCCTGAGGTAAGCTTTGAGGTGAAAAACTTATGACAGCAGTTTCTAGCTCCTTATTCAGTCCACTGAGAAAACAACTGATTGCAAAATTCTTAGGAATAATTGCTTGGCTTAGTATCCTTTCAAACTGATCTTGATAATCCTTCACATTTCCCCACTGTTTCAGTTTCACCAAATCAACTATTGGATCTTCAAAAGCTGCATTAGCAAACCTGTGACTCATGTCTGTAACATACTGGTTCCAAGTGATCAATCTCCCAACCAAAGTCCTCATATAAGCTTGATGCCAATGTAATGCCCTCCCTTCCAACACAGCACTCACAGTTCTAATTTTGTGAGCTTCCAAAACTCCTTCCACCTCAAAGAACTGATCAATCTTATAAGACCAGTCATTGAAGTTATCCCCCTCAAATCTTGGGCATTCTATTCTTGCATATCTAGCTTGTTGAAAAAATGGTCCCTCAGGTCCTACAGGTCTCATTCCATACCCAAATACACCTTGTACTCCATGCATTTGTGCTTCTGGAGCACATCCTCCTGGAATTCTTGCCCTACCATTCAACACTTTAGGGTTTGGGTTTGGTTCATACCTACCTATTCCAAGGCCACCGTATCCCCCCACGTTGGGTACTTCCTGAGCCCTTCCACTTATAGGTGCTCCAATTCCTCTCTGATTCACTCCTATTCCCGGTACAGGTTCTCCATTACCAACCACTATTCCTTGATCCACGTTTCGATTCTGATTCTTCATCAACCTATGTAATTCCTCCATCATCACCGTGAGCCAATCTTCCACCTTATGATTTTGAGCTTTTATCTCTTCCTGTGAAGGATTCTTGCATCAATCTTTTGGATTTCTCCAGCCACCTGCTGAACTCTTGTTTCCACCATGATCGACACTTGGCTCTGATACCAAATGATAAGTTCTAAACTAGAAAATGAATTTTCTTAGAAAACAAACAAGAAAATTAGAGAGAATTTTAGAAAATAGCTACTCTTTTTCACATTCGTCAATCGTATTTGGAAACCCAAAACAGGTCTTTATAGCCAATCCATGTTGGCTCACAAATAAGTTCTAACAACCCTCCCCAAATTACGCTAACAAATTCAGCCCCTAAAACAAACACTCAACGTCTAATACCAGCTTAAAACAGAAAAACAAGAACGAAACTGTATTTACAAACGGCAAGGCAACACTTCTAAGTCTCTCATCCTCAAACGACAGTGTTTTCAGGAAATTCTTTTAGGCACATAACATGATGGTGGTGGACGAAGTTGAAGTGTAGTATGTTTGTTAGTGGTTATGAACAATTTTATAATATGAACAAACACAACTGAATTTAAGGCATGCCTATTATATAAGGTCAAGAATGGTACGTTAGAGGATCACAACTTGAAGCTTCAGGATGAATTAGAATGTATCACTAAGCCTACATACGCCCCGGGTAACGTATGCAAACAAAGCAACAACGTCCAGTATTTGCAGTCACAGACCTTTAAACCTAAGCTCTGATACCAACTTATCACATCCCTCATGGAGGCATGACTGGCCGGAGGAATGGTAACCAAACCTCCGTAACCCTGAATCAAATCACATAACGACCATGACTCTTGACTCACCCATGAATGAAACCAAGAAATTATAAAGACAAAAGTTAACATTAAAACTTGTTAATTACTACAAATTACAACTTACTGAAAATTTCGGCAGAGGTCCCTTACAGTATGAAACATGCCTTAAAATAAAATCCTATAAACTCTTTTTATTACTCAACACAACACAGACAATAAGGAGCTCTGCTTCGTTCACATCATTAACAAAACAAGTACTAGAATGTTACATCATACCACATTGACACCCATAGTACTAATGTGACTTCAAACTTTCATCCTTGACTCCAAGTATAAGATTTCGAAACATACCTTGTTGTCAAATCCTTAGCAAAACATCGCATTAGTGGTTAACTTCTGTTGAGGTCCTGTTACTAAAAAATATAACCACAGGAAAGGGGTGAGTCCTACGGACTCAGTGAGTGGAAAACTGTACCCGAAGGGTACTAGCATCACACAACACAAGTATATAACATACGTAATAATATTGCACGTATACATTGTAACGGTCATAAATTCACAATTTACATGATACACAAGATCACAAATTTATCAGAGTAATGATATCAAACAAAACAACCAAAGGGCTAACGAGTAACCCAGCCCCGCACACCAATATCACCCCCTGCCGATAATTTACGTGCTCGCACACCAAATTAATTTCCCGTACACAATCCATCCCACCGGGGCTGAGCACTCAATTTTAAAAATATATCTCAAAATCATGATTTCTCACACTTTTTAAATCAGAGTATCCTAGGTGCACCTGGATTTTCAATTTCAGAAATGAAAATCATTTTCCAGAAAATGTTCACGAGTTGGCCCTTATCAAACACAATTAATGTCAATCAAAGCAACCAATATCACGCAAACATTATTCAAGCAAATTACTGAAATACTCCATTAGCTTACTTTCCATGTATCATGCATATTCAAATAAACATATAATCGCGCATATTCAATTACACATATAATCACACATACTTATCTAGCGCCTAAAGGCAGCAATTAACCACTCACCTGTAATCGATCCCACTCGGCACTCACATTTGCGTCCACGCATCTCATCAGGCCCATATTAGAATCCGAAACTGAAATTCATAATTCCAAATACTACTTAGTTCATAAAAGTTATTGTTATACTCTTTTACTTACTAAACTTATATATCAACTTATATAAGTTTATTTATGAAAGTTTTCTTTTAAACTATTACATGTCAATTAATATGGATTAGACTTTAGGTGATAAGGTTAACAGTGAAGAGGTCTTTTAAATATCTTGACAAAGCATATGATAGGAGAAACCATTATAAAAGAATAGAAAGCATTTAGTGAGTTAAAAATGTTAAAGCTGTCCAAACTTGAGGTTTGGACCAGTGTCCACTTTAACGGTCATATTTTTCTCCAAGAAACTTCGAATCTAGTTTCGTAAAATTTAATAAATACTAGACACATGTAGATTTCTAATGGTATATCATTTGTAATTTTTAGATTTGTATATCAATATAGTTTATTGTTTGAAGTTGCAACAAATTCTACAACATGCAAAGATTTTTGACAACTTTGTCCTTACCTTAGTTAATTGAACATAAATTTCTTTAGGAAACACGAAATCCAATTCTGTTTGTTGGGTTTATTAAAAGACAAATATATCTATCTTTATTATTTAGAAAATTTTCTTAGAATCTATCATCAACCTACTCAATTTCTTACATGAACCAAAAACCGAGCAGTACGAATCCTGCCTGACCTAGCCGGAGTCTAACAGCTATAACTAACAACATACTTGGAATAAGGCTACGAAATTTTGTAAACAATGTGTCAAGACTATGAGCTACATTTCATCTTTTGAACTCTTAATTTAATTCAGTCCCGAAGACACTCAAAATACAATATTTCTCTCATCCACGAATCTGCCCTTGCATCACCTCTAAAATCACTTAACTCTCATTTTCCACCACTTTCAAGCTTCAATTCATACTCTTCACTCAATACTAATTCACTAACATTACTCCTAGTCCAATTAAATTTAATATTGTATTAGTGATTTAAAATTAATCAAGAGCTTAACTTATGAATCAAGAACTTAACTTATGAATTTCTAATATCAATCCAATCAAGTTTTACGTATTCTATTACAACTTGTTTTATTTAGGCATTTTATCAAACATCTTGAATGCATGATTTCCCACACAAACACAACCACAACCACTCACCATACAAGTTCTTTAACCTTTGTTTATAACTTTAACTTTAACTCTTCTAAACCCAAAACTAATTCACCATTCATTAAAGATTCCTTATATATATATATATATATATGTATATCAACTAAGCTGACAAAACTTCTAAAAACAACATTCAGCTACCTTACGTAAAGCCATAATCAAGTCACTTAGTTAAGATTTCATACCCTTACTGCCTTGTTTCCTTATAATCCCAAAATCACCCTCCATGTCAGCTCTTATAGTTGGCCATGAGGGAGGAAAAAAACTGACTTGTTGCTGCCTAACGACATCCAAAAACAGAGTTGGTTGCTGCATCAAGAAAGGAGTAAACATGTCTTCCAAGCAAGAAGGAAGGAAAAGAGGAAAATAGAAAGCTATTGTCCAACAATTCCAGACCAACACAGCCAAGATTACGCCCAAAAGGAAGGAGACAAGCATAGCCAAAACAACACTTAAACAGAGTTTACATCCTCTTGGCAATTTACTGGTTGGATGGTTCACTCTTAACACACACACTCATGGGGCTTAAAGGAAAGGGAGAAATTGAACAGCCAAGCAAAGAAAGAGCTGAAGCTCTCGGCCAGTAAGGAGGAGGATGGGGAAAATTCTGGAACAAGACAACAAGAAAGAAGCCTCAACTGAAATTGGGGAAGTCCAAGTTTTTCTAGAATGACCGAAAATAGCAGGCAGTGAACAACAAAAAGGGGAAGAAAAAAATCGGCCAACATATAAGGAAAGGGAGAAAAGAACCAATAATAAATAATAAAAAAAACATAGTCAAAGTCACATATAAATAATTAGTTTATATTTATTCTTTAATTTATATATATACATGTATTTGTATAAATATTTGTTGTATTCCCACATGTGTTTTACCTTTTATTTTTTCTTATAAAATTTCACACTCTAAAATCAAACTCCAACTCAAATTAATTTTGTCTTATTGTACATAGAATTTATTTATCTACTTACT
Source organism: Quillaja saponaria (assembly GCA_029379385.1). Taxonomy (NCBI): domain Eukaryota; kingdom Viridiplantae; phylum Streptophyta; class Magnoliopsida; order Fabales; family Quillajaceae; genus Quillaja; species Quillaja saponaria. The sequence continues at coordinate 15,902,396 of CM055611.1, read as the reverse complement.
CCATTCTATTCCCATGTTATTTACCCCAATCTCTCACGTACACATAGACACTTATTTATTTGTAAAAAAAATTGTTTTACGTTACCTAAATCTTGACATTATTACATCAAATATTCTTAACGTCGTAATACTAGGTTATAACACATTTTAAATGTCTTGACAATGCATAGGGCAGAAGAAAACTATTAGCAAAGATAGAAAATACTAGGGAGTTAGAAATGCTGAAATTGTCCAAACTTGGGGTTTGAACCAATGTCCACTTTAAAGGTTGTATATTTCTCTAGCAAATTCCGAATCCAATTTCATAAAATTTATAAAATACTAGACACAAATAACTTTATAATGGTATATCATTTATAATTTTTAGATTTGTGTATCAATACAATTTATTCTTTAAAGTTGCATCAAATTCTACAAAACACAGGATTTTGACAACTTTGACCTTACCTTAGTTAATTGAACATAACTTTCTCTAGGAAAAACAAAATCTGATTCCATTTGTTGAGTTTATTAATAGACAAGTATATATATCTTTATTATTCAGAAAATTTTCTTAAAATTTGTCATGAACCCACTCAATTCATTATATGAACCAAAAATAGGGCACTACAAATCCTGCCTGACCTAGCCGAAGTCTAACAGCTATAACTGACAACATATTTAGAACCAAGCTACGAAATTTTGTAGAAAATATTTCAAGACTATAAGCTACATTTTATCATTTAAACCCTTAATTTAATTCAGCCCCAAAGATATTCGAAATAATGAATTTCTTTCACTCACAAAATCTACCAAGTTCTATTCAATATACTCAAATAAATTTTCTTGTAAACATTTTATCAAATACCTTAAGAACATGTTTTATTATAGTTCATGTGTATGTATAGGTCTATTTTCCTTTATCTAAAAATTCATACAATTCATCAATTCCCAACATCAATACAATGTAATTCAACTTTTCTTTTTCCGTTAACCCTTAAATTTCTACCTTTAATCTTCATTCCTACTCCATGTTATTCATGATTCCTTTAATTCCAAATCCTAAATCATCAATTACCCCAAAAATATCACAAACTAATACTCTAAATGGAGAACTATCAACCAAATTGGAGGGCAGTCACAAAGAAAGCTTGCAAATCCCCCTTAAACTACTACCAAATTACATGAATTACACTTACCCAAACAGCCACAAAAAGGCCAAACTAGAATACCTTTGTTGCAAGATTAAAATAGGGTACAACAAGAGAGATTTAGCAGTTGATCACAACCCTTGCTACTGCCGCCTACAAGGCCAGAGATCAACCCCTCCCAATTCTCCTCAAATAGGGCAACCTCGTCTCCTAACCCCAGCTGTAACCCAATCCCTAAACTGGTACAGTGTGACCAAAAGAAAACTTGCTGGCTGCTAGTGTAACTTGCTCTCCTACATGTTTAAGCAAGGAAAGTAGCGATAAAAGAAAATAAAAAGGGAAAAGTGCAGAACAAGAGGTGGCTTTTGCCAGTTGGAGGTAAGAAGGCAAACAAAGCAAGATACAACTAGAAAAAAGAAAGGAAACTTTATTGCAAGAGGGAGTTAAGGAACGACAGAACAAAGGGAAGCCAAAAGCAAAACAAGAACAAGTCTCTCCCCAGCTGTCCAATAGAAACAAAGGAAAGGAAGGAGAAAAGCAATTGGCACTGAATGAAAAGCACAGCAGAATAATTCAGCCAACAAGAGAAAAGGATGAAAGAAGAAGGTTGGCAGTGCAATCCAAGCCTTTCACACGGAACCAAGGCAAGAGAAGGACTAAAAGGAAACTAGCTTCAGCTGGTACAACAAGCATACATCACCCATAGACCAAGACTTCCAAGAGGCAAAACAGGGGTGGAAAAGGAACTTGCAAGAAAGAGGAAGAAAATGCAGAAAAAAATAAGTCAACAGCCACAATTAAAAAGAGGGGAATAGATAATAAAAAAAATCTAAATTCAAATTAACATAATTTAAGCTGTAGTTATAACTAATTTTTGTTGTAAATGTATATATGTGTATAAATATATATATATCTTATATGTTAATTATCCACTCATTTGAATTATTTGGTCATAATACTATTTACTTTACTACCATAAATACACAACATTTAAAATTATATACTAAGATACCGAACTATAATATATTTAACTATATTTTTATTTAATTAATTTATTTTAAAATGTAAATTAACACCTTGCATCAAAAGTCTATTTTTTTTTTTTTACATTACCGGGTCATAAGGGTTATAACAATATCCATAAACATATGTTAAGTTGTTAGGTTCTAGGATATTTAATTGCATTGTTACTTATTTAATTTATTTATTTGTTTGTCATTTTATAACTAAAATTTTACACGCCATCTCTAAAACTTGATTATTTCGTTACCGGGTTGTGTGGGTCATAACAACATATGAATATTTTATAACATACATTAAATTATTGGGTTATAATAGTCTTCTCCCTTAAAAGAAATTCGTCCCGAATTTCAACAACAAAAGGGTACAGATAGATTATTTACCTAAATCAGATATAGGTATTGTTGTTTCAATATAGTTATGATTTTCCCACGTTGTTTCTTGTTTCTTAATAATTCTCACTAAAAGATTTACGGACTTGTCTATTTATACTTGTCACTAATTATTTCTCAGGCATTAGATTTCTTATCCAATTTTACTTCATTGACTCATAATACATAAAACTTTGCTCATACAATTATACGCTAACATAAATTAGATAAACCAAATTAAATTAACTGTTTAAATTAGATAGTTGAAATTAAATTTCAAGAAGGGTTTATCTGCTTCTTTTAAAACACTAAACTTAATATTTTACTATTAAGTCAACGTTCGGGATCATATCATGTTTCTCATTTAAAATTCAACTAATTCGGATAATTAACTCTAGCTACTTACAGTTTTGAACTGTTTTCTTAGTTGACAAACCAACATATACGGATTTCTTAATTTTCATATTTCTTCTAAAGGATATAAATATATCTTTTCTATATACATAAATTTAAATATATCAACAAGGTGTATAAATATCTTTTAATATATATACATTTTCTAAAGGTCAAATTTGTTGGTTCAAAGACTTGATATATTCAGGATTTATCTTTTATATATATATATATATATATTACAATGGAGTCATTAACGAATCTAATAAATCTTTTTAGGTGACCCCTTTGACTATAAATAAAATCACTACAAGTTCATATAACAATTGGTTTTACACAGGCTAGTGATACATATCATTTACTGGAACGAAATTAATTGATATTAGTAATACTGTTTATTCAACGATACATCTAATGGAACGAAATATTGAATTACATTGTACCTATCTTTACTGGGTTTACTATTTACTGCTTTATTTTCTAATTATCCTTTTAATTAAGAAAAGAAAAGAGAATACCAACTATATCATCGAGATTTGGTTATTCCATTAGGAAGGACATCACTTCCTTTATCACTAAAATTATTTGAAACAAATATCAAAATCGAAGTCAACTTTAAATTTCTTATATGTGTACATTTTATATCCAACTATTTATAACGTTAATTTATTTTATATATCCTTATCCTTAATCAAGACTTACATTGTATTATTCTTATTTCATAGTTAGATATCCAATTATAACAACTAGTTAAGTTTACAATTTATATATAAATATTCTGATTGTACATATAAAAACATCTATATACATATATTGAATCTTATTTACTCTAATTCACAATATTCAGTGATTCAGTGTCTTAACAATATATGAATGTTCTATAACAACATTAAATTTTTAGGTTATAACACATAATTATAATAAATCACTTTTTTTTTTGGCGGGAGATGTACCGACTACCTAAAGTTGGTGGGTAGTAAGTTTTGTAATATCACTGACCAACTAAAGTTGGTCGATAAATAGTTTCACTTTTATTAACTAGCCATATTCCTCTTGTAGTTGAAACGTGCATTTAGCTTATTCTTTTATACTGACCAACCTTTGTGGTTGGTTGGTGTTTTCTAAATCCCTAGATCCCCTTTCTTTCTCACTTTATTTGTCATACTATTATTTTTTCTTCCCATTTCTCTCTCTCTCTCTCTCCATAATTTCAACCTCTTCAATCTACCATCAACGCCTACCACCTTAACAGCAAGGATCAAGCCAAAAAATCGACAACTTAATACCTTTCTTCAATCCACCATAAGCACCAACTCCTCAATAATGTTTTGCTCAATCACTGTGTTTCAGGCTTCACTAGATGCACAATCGCAAGCTCTCCGTTAAGAATAGCAAAAGCACAATCGCAAGCTATCCACAAAGTCAAACGCACAACAAAGACAGAGCAGTTTTGACATATCATTCTTAAAGATTTAAAGATCTTAACTTGTACTTTTCTTCCTTGTTTACTCATTATCCTTATTATATGTTATTTAGTTATTTTATTTCAACAGAGTCATATGGAAGCTTCTTCTATTGGTGGAAATCGTGTGCGAAGTTAATTTGGGACAAGAAGATGCCTAGAATGATCAAGAGAACGATGAGAACTTTCATTAAAATAATTAGCTAATAGTTTTTACTTTTATGATATATAGATGGATAAATATTATATGATAGTATATTTAAGCATGTTACATTATGTTGATTAATTACTTTAATAATTATATAACAATTTTATTTTAATTCTTCAATATATTTAATTTTCAATATTAGTTTATAAATTAGTAATTGGAAAACCGGATTTTATTATTATTTTTTTTAAATGATAGAAAGATGAATATGGAATATTACCGACCAACCACTAGGTTGGGAGGTAATTACAGACCTACTACTAGAGTTCGGTAAGTATTTACCTTGACCTCCTTGGTCATTCGGTAATTAGATACCAACCTTTTGGTTGGTTAGTAATTACTCACAGATCTTATTTATCTACCAAAAAACTTTTGCCAACCAACTTAGCCGACAAACTTTATTGACCAACCCTTTGGTTAATAAGTCTTCACCTAAATTTTCCCTATGAAATTTGACCTCATTACCGACCAATTTGGTTATCGATAATGGGTAGTTTTCTTCTAGTGATCTTTTTAAAATGTCAAGTCAAAGTATTTTGTTTTTTCATAGCAAGAAAATAAATTTAAAATTAAGTATCCCCAAGGGTTGGTTCTTGCTCATCTTTCTCCCGAACATCCACCGAATTATGAGGAGATATGGAGCAGCTGATGAAGAAGGGTCCTGCAAAATCAATTAATAATGAAAAATCAAATGATCAAACTTTTTGTAATAGTCACACTAATGCAAGGCGACAAGACAAAGTTACACAACAAAGTGTCCAAGATTATTTTTTAGTCCTATAGGTATAAAAGGAATAAGATGCCTTAAGAAAAACAATAATTAAGCTACAATAGTGACCACTATCACAAATATAATGCCAATTCCAAACAAAATGTGCCAACCTTTACACTTTTCTGCATTCAATGTACACATAAAGACTGAGATTAGGTCACTAAGCCATATTTAACTAGTAGAGAATAAGCAAGCTACGAAGATTGTATGATAAAAGATAATCTGTCTACCAGACTTGTAAAAAGACAATAGTTTGGTATGGTATGTATACCGTTCAGATAAGGTATAGAATAAAAAGTTGAAAATAAGGAGAGTAGAAAATATGCCAAATATAAGTGAGAAAAACTCTTAAGCTCCTACACCAAGTACTTAATTTGATGTTGACCCTAAGCATCCTAAAAGAGCCACAACTGCTCTAACTGGTATGCACTATTAATAAATGTGTGAAGCCTTTCTCAGAGACAAAAGAAAGCACCTAAGAAACTGTCCACATTTAGTACCACTTTATTGGAGCATAATTTGTCATCTTGCTTCACCAATCTGAAAATCTATTTATCATACTTCACCAAACAATCAATTTTTGCTTTAACCTGCAGAGATTCCTTGTGTTTTCGCAAGACACTTTTTTTTTTTTTTTTAATTAAAAGTACATAAACAGAGGGCGAGCCTTGGCGCAACGGTAAAGTTGTTTCTTTGGTGACCTGTAGGTCACGGGTTCGAGGCGTGGAAACAGCCTCTTTGCAAAAATGTAAGGGAAAGGCTGCGTACATGTGCGCCCACCCTCCCCCTACCCCCGCAATAGCCGGGGAACACTTTGTGCACCTGGTGAGCCCTTTAAAAGTACATAAACAGTACATACCATGAAAATGAAATTAAATAGCATATACATTTACATACACATCTGAAATCTCTTTAGTAGTGTCAAATTGCCACTACTATCATTTACATCTATACACATATATATCATATATTTTTATTTTTGTCAATAAAAAAATTGAATTTATGAATTACATATATAAACGTAAGATAGTTCACTACATTTTTCATATATATATATATTCTGCGGAATATGAAATGTATATAGTATATTATATATATAGAAACACATGTATCTAAATGTGTGTTGTTTTACCATCTCTGATGTAGACAGGTGTTGGTTTGAGTCCCTTGCATAATGACTATACAGAAGCAAATTGATGAGGCAATAGTGAATACATATTAATTAGTTGTTAATGTGATAAGTTAATGGTATGTCTTTTCATTTCAAGACTTACCCATAAAATTAAAGAAAAAGTTAAAGATGTCTACCCTTTACTTGACTCAAGATACCAGGCAATAGAAAGTGTGTTAGAAAGTTATTCATGGTATTTTATAAGAAAGAGATGCCTTGTCTCTGCAAAAGAGTTGAATACTCCTTTCCATATATATATATATATATTGACATATTCTTTATGTATACAACAACATTAATGTCAAACTTTATTCTAAGAATATCATATGAGATCTCTTTCAAATAAGCAAGATCAATCTTTGATTGAACTAATAAAACATGTATGAATTACAATCCTTTAATCATAGGATCTTTAAACATTAGTCCTATACGGATATTCAAGATATCCACTTTATGCTTCTTAATATGATCGCTAACAACAAGATATTTTATATCGATGTATTTGTCAATAAATCAACTTTATTATTCTTAAAAAAAAGAAGATAACATTGCAACTAATTTGTTATAATGAACTTTTGTTGCATTGCTTTAGAGTTAACAACTCTCAACCCAATTTTAAAATTCCTCCACCAGAAAGCCCGTAACTTGGTTTAATAGCATGTAATGGATTATACTTTAATAGTAGATTAAGCAATTACTATTTGCTTCTCCAAGATATAACTCTCCTATCAAAGCAAGCTGATGTATTATGAAGTAGATTTTCTTGAATCTACACTTATATCCATTATAGTTTAAACATGCATACTCAATTATTATTATTATTAGTAGTATTTTATTTTAGGTTAGCTAGGTTCGTTATGTAGTCAATTATGAAGTAGCTTATATATACTAGTTTTTTATATATAATCAAATAATTCTATTAACATATAATACAAAATCATCATTTGATCATGAACTCAGAGCCAAAGGTTTGAGAAGGACCATAGGAACTATTTGACCATCTTTTGCCTTGGCAATCACGAGGTGAAGAAACATGGAGAATATGAACTTTCAGAAAAACCAGATGCCGATTCAGATTATTGCAAAACCTAAGAAACCCGATGCTTCATAATTTATGTTCATGATATAAATTTATAGTGTGCGAGTGTATTTGTCACATACCTCTTTTAATTACTTTTTAAACAATATTTTACTATTTTCTTCATTTCTATTTTACATTCTACAATAAATCATTCTTCTTCTTTTTTATGCAGAAGATTTAGGATTTTACATTGCTGGATATTGTATATAAAGCGGGAGAAATAAAATATGGCTAAAGGTAGACACTTATATATGTTGTGTTTCTATAGTGAGTGGAAAGTTTGCATGATAATATGATATTTGTAGAACTCAATGGAGCTAACTTATACATGTCGTGTTTCTAAAGTGGGTTGAAAGTTTGCATAATAATATGATATTTGTAGATCTCAATGGATTGTTGTAATAAATGTGGGCTTAATACTTCAATTTCATGTTTTTGCTTTTATATATAAAACAAGAGAAGCCGAATTTAATATTTGTAAATTTATTTATTCTCACTCCTTATACTTTTTAAGCAATAATATACCTTACACGTATATGAGAAAAATTAATTTAAATTATTGCATGATTTTTTTCATTACATATAAGAGATGACCAATTATGAAAAAGTATAGAACAAATCTATATTTAAATCAAGATAGCAATTAGTATTGATGCTATATATATATGTATGTATTACATACATATATATATATATATTTATTGCTTAAATAGAAAAGATATATGCATATTCAAAACTAAAAATAAAAATCTATGTAACAAAATATTTTTTGAAGTTAAAAATTCATATTATATAATATAATTGTTAGGATATTATATTATGACACAATGACACAAAGCAAGATAGGCTTGTTTATCAATTAATATTTTAATGTCACCCCATTTTAATTTCTTTTCCAAACTAATAATTTTAAAATAAAACAATAAATATAAGTTTATAATTTTATTAATAATAATTCTCATAAAATAAAAGGAAAATTATAAAATTTAAAATATATTAAAATAATTCAAGAAATCTAGTTATACTTGATAATTTAGCTAGGCAGCACAGTGTACGCACTTTATCTATGGCTTGCTCCGAATGCCGGGCTAGTTTATGGCCTATATGACATGCTCAAACTTTCATTTACACAAGTTAATTTATGACTTTACATTCGACCCATTGAAATAACATTAGAGTATTCATTGATTCTTGTCGAGCTCAAATAAATTATTGACCAAACTAAGAAAGTTCATAGTTGATAAAACTCTTATGGCATGGCTAAATATAAATTCCCAGTTCCCGAGTTCTATGTGACAAGAAAAAACTTTTATTACGATGTGAAAGAAAACATGAACATGAATTTATGCACATAATTTATGTTGCATATCTTGACACTGTTAAACATCACTATATATTTTTATCTCGTTTTTTTAATATATATATATATATATATATATATATCTTACAATGATATGTTTTTTTATTATATATATTTATATTTTTGATGATATATATCTATAATGATGTGATTTGCTAGAATTCCATGGTTACATTAATAATTTCAATATCGCTTGTCTGATTTCCCAGACTGCTTTAGTTTGCCACTATGTTCATAACCCATAATTTATAGCTCTTGATGACATGCTTGACTTTTATAAAGATTTAATTTGTTATTATGGGGTTGCATGCTCGGTCCATGGGCTGCGCTGGTAAGCCACAATATAGTGGTTTCGAATATTAAACACGCAAACTTCACAACACACCACAATTGGCACTCATTAAGTTTTAGTTAAGAGCCCAAGTCCAAATAGTTTAAACGTGGAATTTTATCTTAAATAAGAGAAAAAACTAAAGGATACCCACAAAAATCCTTAGGGCCCTAAAAAAGATGAGTCCGGAAATCACTAATTAAATAATTCAAGTTTTAAAGAACACTAGATTATAAATTCAACTCGCCCATTTCAGGTTAAGCCTTCAAATTGCTCGGCTAAGTTGATAGTCACATGTTATTTTTGATGAGTTATCAAATGGCTACTCTTCGCCCGAAATAATATTACTTGCTTATCCTTATGCATGTCTAATGATTTTTTTGTTGAGATAACCATTTTATCACATTTGCTGATAACTCTGTGAAATAAAGTTGTTTTATTACATTTATGAGTTCTAAATTGTGTTAAATCCCTATATTTAAAGTAAAATTTCAATTAGAATTGATAATTTTAGTCAAGTCATGTCTGTGTTAGGAGTTATGAGTGTTTTATTTCAATTATGAGTAGTTTTTTTAAAATAATTATTTATTTTATTTTAAAGTGTTTTGAGAAGTATTCTAGTCCGAATCAAAAAAGGAATTGAAAGTAGCACCGTGGCGCCAAAATGGTTGACAAAGTATAACAAGTCAAAGAGCATCGAGCTGCAGCTATAGCAGTGTGTAAGAAGGGGCAGTAGCACAAGAATATTGAGTTTTATAGAACCAAGTTTGAGAAGATAGAGTCACAGTACTAGGAAGAAGGAAGCCATTGCTCCGTTAATGAGGACGACTTCGTTGGCAAACAGAGAAGATGGCACTGTGATGGGGCAACAACGCCATGACGTGTTCAATAAGACTCCTACTTCAGATGAAGTCTAGAGGTTAAAAACACATCACAACAAGTTAGTTCAGAGATATCAAGGAGATTGTGAAGACTCTGAGTTGTGACAACTTCTTGTCTTTTACTCCCTTTTTCTTATTTTCTAGTTTGTTGGTAACGGCTAGTTCAATTATGTTTTTATTTACTCTAGTGAGTATATAGTAGTTCTGTTAGGTTTACAATAGAACTTACAAAAGAAAAGCTTAAACTTAAAAGTTGTTTCAAAAGCCAAACCAAATAGGGGCAATACTAATTAACAATTGAATGAGTACTCTTAACATGACTGACATGGGTAGGGCCACTAATGCTGATCTATATCCCTTACAATTTACAAACAAACAATCAAAAAATTTATGGGTCAAAAGTGGTTGTGCGTTCATAATAAATGAGATGATTGTTTAATTGTGTGTACTATGCTAGAGATTAGAGTTCAATCATGCCACTATGTTGATTAAATAAGTCATTTTGTGTAGGTATGCACATGAACTCTTAGGTTAATATTTAACCTAATCCGATTTTATTTTGTTAAATATGATTTATAGTAATCAAAATTTGTTTGTGAGTTGAGAAAATAATCAAACTTTAATTTTATAATTAAAACTCTATCAAAGTTACCAAACTGAGATTGAATCACTTTTATCAGGGATGGGGATTTATTAGTAAGGAAAGAGATATTTGTCGTTTTATTGCTTGTAGGCCCAGTGGGCCTCTTTCGAACCAAAAATAAAAAATAAAAAATTACACATCAATTGACACATAATACTTTGATGTTACATCGGCTATGGTGTTTAAAAAAAAAAAAACTAGGAAAAAAAAGAAAACTAGGGACGGGAGGGTCTTAATAATAAAAGAAAGGGAGGTTGTGGAAAATTTTGAAAGAGAGAAAATGCGCGGACTATGGTAGATAGGAAAGAATGATATGAAAAGTAAAGAGTTTGAAAACTATTGTAGAATGGAAAAAATGAAAATTTCATACTACGATTTTTAGACTTGGCGAGAGATCTTCAACCATAAACTCAACTAAAATTTCAAATTAATTATTTGGAGATTTTAGAGAGATTTTCAAAATCTTAGAAAAATTGTAAATTCCTAAATTTAATCATAATAAGCCTCATTTATTTTATTTTTAATGTCAAAGACAATAATAGAGTTAACTAAATTTATTATGCGGCTACCTTTTTTTTTTTTTTTTTGGTTGGTGTATCACAATTAGTGATGGCAATGGGCCCAGTCCGGCCCGCTCTAGACCCAATAAGTTGTTTACCCATACCGATTAAGGACTCGAAAATGAGACCCGTTATTTATTGGGTATACCCACACCCAAACCTAAACCCATTAATACCTGATTTTTTTATTTTTAAAAAAACTATGTTTTACTATTTTTTATTTTATTTTTTAAATTTGTAAAAGAAAACTATGTTTTACTAATTTTTTTAAAGAATTAGTTTACTTAAGCTACATTGAATTTTTAGTCAATTAATATAATTCATACTCTTATGTTTAATTAAAATGATAAAAAGAGAGCAAAAATCCACTATTACATTGCTAGCTATGCTAAATTTCAAATTGATAATGCAAGCTAAAACACAATAATAATAATAAAATAGAATACTCGTATTAAAGAAGCTAATATTTTTTGTTCAAAATTTCAATTTTCTTCTTTGCTCGTATCCTTATGTCACGGTCTTGGAAATTCCAATGCTCCCGTGTGGCACTTAGTCACTCAAGCTCCGTGCTAGAATGCTAAGTCAGCCTAACTTCACTCAAACTCGAGATAAGTGAGAAGGAAAGTACACAAGAGAATCGTAAAGAAAGGAACTTCTTTATTGAAAGCTCTTACAATGCTTGAATTGCTTACAATTTCTAGATGCCTTCCAAATGAAGTTCATAGCCTATTTATACTACTCCACCTTCTCAACCAACAGTGGAGATCAATTACATCTAATAGCTCACATTAGCCATGTAGAACTCTCCTACAAAATATCTAGATATTTATTCAATTCCAAGAAGTATCTAGACCTTCTAGAACTATGTACATTGTTCTAGAGCATTCCACACCTTATTGAACTTTCCAAGATCTTCTAGGATGTTCTACAACCTTGTAGGACCTTTTAGAGTGTTCTAGAGCCTTCCACATCCTTCTGGACCTTTTCAGAATTTTCTAGAATCTTCTAGAACTTTATAGTAACTTTTGGAACCTTCTAGAACCCTTCATGTTCTAGAACTATCTGGACCCTTCTAGAATGTTTGAGAACCTTTCGAAATCTCCTGGATTCTTCTAGTATGCTCCACGAACTTGTATGAGTGTGCCACACAAGCCTCCCAATAGTTGCCTAAGTGGCGCCATGTAAGCAACGAGTCAGCGGGATGTGACATTCTCCCCCACCTAACCAGGCTACGTCCTCGTCGCAAGCTCTTCTTGAAATTTGGTATTCGTACCCTAGATGTTTGTCATAAGTTTCATGCCAGACAATATTTTTGTCTTGATGGCAACTTCTCGAGTCATCGGCACCATGCATGCATTCCCCTCTCCTATGATACATATGGAGTTTGCCTGCGGCATAATGAGTGCATTGAAACTGTCGACGAACTCCATTTCAAGCACAATCGGATAATCATCCATAGGCACAACGGACATGTTTATCGTCCCACTCCATTCACTAAGGCGTAGCTTCACACTTGCGACCCCATAAATAGGCCTACCCTCAGAGTTCACGGCCTTGATCCACCCTTGTTCTTCTTTGAACTTGATCCCAAGTTTCTTAGCTCCATCATAATAGTGATCTCAGATGCCATTATAGTTACGTCCCAATTTATTACTAATTTTGTCTAATGTTATTTAGTGACATGTAATTAAAATTTTGATTATCCATAGAAAAAAAAGAAAGAAATGAAATCAATTGAATGATAATGTCAATTGGAAATTTAAATGAAAGAAATAGGAAAATTGGGTAACAAATAAATTATATTGTCAGGTCGATAGACATTTTAGAAAATTTAACTCATGTGCATAAAGAAATCGTTAAGTTTAACCATAAATTTTAACATCTTGGATAAATTACAAATCATGTTTAATAATACCGGTGCAATATCTTGATTCAAATATTTGATTAAAAAAAAAAAAAAAAAACAACATTAGAAATTGAGTGGTAGTTGAATGGGTGAGGAATTGATCATAGACCCATGATTTGTAAATTCTCATCAAATCATGAATTTTTCAAAATTAATCTTCTTCATTACATTTTTAAAACATTTAAATTTAAAAATCAAATTCTCAGATCAAAACTATTAATACTAAATCATTTTTTCATATGATAAAATTTTGAAACTCAATCAAAATATAGTGATCATAACAATTATGAATTTCTCAACATTAAAATTATAAAATTTGATATTATTTAAAAATTAATCTTAGACCGATCAAGTCTCTGGTTTTTTCCTAGATTTAGCAGGTAAAATATAAAAATATTTAGACCCAGATCCATTAACATACCCATTAGGTCAGGTCAGGCCAGGCAAGACATGAACTCGGCCCATTTGCCATCTCTAATCACAATTTTAAGTAGTATAATTAATATTGAAGGTGTTTTCCCCTCTAGCTATTAATGGTTGTGGGGTTAATTAGATAACCGCCATATTTCTCCTTATCAGGAAGTTGACAATACTAATTATCAATTGAATGAGTCTTCCCACGTGACCTAAGTGTTGTTAGGCAATTGATATTGTTACATAGGACCGGGCTATAAATGCTCATGTACATTCTTATAAACAAAACAAAAAACGTCGATTGAAAGTAGTTGCACGTAATAAATGGAATGAGTGTTTAACGTGTGTGTTATAATCTAATTTACTAAATACCAACGTGTATACATTTATACATCAATAATAAATTAAATAATAACTCTTATGAACAACTTTACAAAAATTGGTAGAAGACATATGCTTTATTATTTTTATCCCTAATGTGAACTCATTGACTCGGCTAGTTGTAATTTGTAAAGACCTAAAATTGGTTCAAAAAAGGTAAATTTTATTTTGGTAAATTTCAAAAGTCGAACTTGTCAAAGAAGGGGTGTGATAGGATGTTCATGTAACGTATTGAAAACTCATCAAGTTTTGGTTGGGTTCCAAATCAGATCGTTCGCCAAAAGCCTTCGAGTCTAAATCCATCAAGAGCTCACAAGCCTAGATCCTTGATCAAGCTTGACTCATTAAACATTCTTGAATGTTCTTTTCCTAAATTTTGAAAAGTTCTATTGTTAATAGGAATTAAACCCGTAACTCACCCAAGATTTATTTAAGTAATTCTTACCATCAAAATAAATTATATTTATTATAAGTAATAAGAATAAAGTATATAATATTAAACAAATTGCCTTACAAACTTACGACTTTATGAATCAAGCAAAATTTAATTTTTTTCTTATTTTTGATGAATAATTTACGAGTCAGCTTAATTCATTATCACCCTTACTTGCCATGTTCATTTTCATGTCCGACTGTACAATAAGTATATTAACCAAAACAAAGACTTCAATAAATATGGTAGGATTGACTCATATACATTGTGCAAATATGCAGTAAATGTAGGAGGCGCCTGCTTGGTTCATGAGGATACACTAAGACATGCCAAACCATACCCTACATGTTCTTGCATTCTTTTTCTTTTAAAAATATATTATATTCTTATTTATTGATTTTTTTTTTAATGTCTTACGCCTATTTACTTATGGAAAAAAAAACCATTATAGATATTTGCTGAGTGGATAATAAATTGGTATTGCGTTCTTACCTACTGAACTAATAAAAAAACGAAAAGGGTGTACATGCTGGATCACTGTATTCATGACCAGAGGATTTTTCTTCGTACATGGGACCTCTCAAATAATAAATAGGTGTGACTCTATATGGGCCCACCAATTAATACACAGCTGTCATGCACAAAGGAAGAAAACCGAGATTATGATGTTTATCAGTTTTTAAGTTACTACCCTATGAACATTATTGGTCATTTTTATTTTTTAGAATTTAAAATTTTTCTTCAAATTGTATTTACTTATTCTCCTGTTATATATCACTAAAATAAATTTATATAATTTAACCAAAAAAAATAGTTATTTTACTTTATTTTTTTTTACAAAACATAAAACAACTTAAGTAAATATGATTATTTTATCAATTCATAACATGTAAAAATAAATAAATAAATAAACTTGATTGAAAATTTTAAATCTTAAAAAAAAAAAATTGTTTAAAAAAAATATTAGAGGACCAAATTAAAAATTGATACAATTATGAAGCATCAAAACAATAAATAAACCTATTAAGTTCAACAATTTGTTTAGAACATATAAAAATTCATTACATTTTACATATTTTCCTGTTCTACAATCTATTTTTAAATTGAATTTATCATTGAACAATGAAAAGAGAATATGAGACATTATTGTTAACTTGACAAACAATAATAAGTTCAATACTTGAAAGATGAAACTAATTAAGCTAGAAGGCAAGAATAAGTATTGATGACTCTTTAACAACTTATTAGATAAAAATGTTGATTTCAATCATATAATATTTAGTATTTTCTTATAAAATAACTTATTTTCTTGACCTATTTTTGACTTAACTAATGTTTAGCCTCAAGATTGCCTCTTCCAATAATATTTCTGGTCAATTATTATTATTATTTTTTAATACTCAAAATTTCTCAATTAAGTAGCATCTATGTAAAAAATGAAAAATAATTCTACATAGCATGTTATATGTCCGGAATTGTTTTTCAAGTACAAAATGAAATTCAAACCTGTCATTATTTATATATCTAGTAAGATTATTTGATTTATTACCTAATATTTATATTAATATGAAGACATCCACATCAATTGATGAAATATTATAACTTAATTCACCAATATATATTATCAATACAACTCAGGGAGATAAATAATCCCACGTGATACTTGAGCCTAGGACATCTTAATTTTAGCACCACTATCATATATGGTTTGCTTTTATAATGTGTGATTAGAATATTTGTTAAGGTGCAATGAATTTAATCTTTAATTACTAAATGAGGCTCACCCGATGCACAAAGTGCTCCCCGGTTATTGCGGGGGTAGGGGGAGGGTGGGCGCACATGTACGCAGCCTTTCCCTTACATTTCTACAACGATGTTGTTTCCACGCCTCGAACCCGTGACCTATAGGTCACCAAAGGAACAACTTTACTGTTGCGCCAAGGCTCGCCCTCTAATCTTTAATTATTAAATATTTTTTTTAAAAAAAATAACAACTTATAAATTAAATATCACTAAATTATTCAATCAAAAAAATTATTGTTAAATTCATGATTAACAACTCTAATAAATATTATAAAATTTTTATGCATATTATTTTAGTAAGTGATTTAAGGTTGCATTTGGCAAACCGGATAAAGATAATTGGATAAGATATACTTACAAAAAAAAATTAAAAGTCAAAATTATAACAAAACATTATTTTATAAAAAATATATGATTTTATTTCACTTTCCATTAAAATATATTTTTAATTTTTTCAATTTTTAAAAAAAATAAACATTATGCAAAAGGAAAAAAAAAAAATAGAAATGTATTATTTTAAGAATATTTCGTGTAATGTTAATTACTAAAATATATTAACATAAATTAGAATAAAATTTAAAATATAAATATATAAAAAAAATTATCAATTTATATGAGTTATCTATTCAGGGATAATTTTATCAAAAGATAACATGTAAATGGAAGAATAGAACTTGATTGAAAAATTATGAATCTTAAAGGAAAAAAAAAAGGTTTAAGAAAATTCTTGGAGGGCTAAATTGAAAATTGATACAATCCTGAAGAAAGAAAGTAGTAAATTAGCCTATTTAGTTCAACAATTTGTGCAGAACAAATAAAAAATTCATTAAATTTCAAGTATTTTCCTATGCTACACTTTTGTAAAATTGAATTTATCATTAAACAATGAAAAGAGAATATGAGACATTTATTGTTGACTCAATAACCAATAATAAGTTAAGAGAAAGATACTTGAAAGAATAAACTAATTAAGAAATATGGCTAGACTAAGTACTGATGAATCTAATGACTTATTTAGATAAAAAATTCTAAATTATCTTAATCATGTCCTATTTCTTTCCCAACTTTTTTTCAGTAAAAAAATTTATTTTATTTTTTTTACAAAAAGAAAAAAAAAATTAAAAGTCAAAAGTATTCAAAAATAAAATAAAATTATTTTATAAAAATTATATGATTTTATTTCACTTGCCATTAAAGTGTAGTTTGCTTTTCTTTTTACAATTAATTTTTTTTAAAAGTCAACATTAAGCAAAATAAAAAAAATATAGATATTTTATTTTAAAAATACTTTGTGTCATGATAATTACTATAATATTTTAAAAAAAATATTACTATCATATATATATATATATATATATATTCAATAGAAATTAGAATAATTTTAAAAAATTATAATTAAAATATACAAATATATATGAACAAAAATATAATTAAAAAAAATTATAAATTTATATTAGTTACATGATTATTCTATTTAGAGATAATTTTGTCAAAGTAGTATTGGAGCCTGTCATATAAAATGTAATTTAATATTTATTAAAAAAGTTAAGAAAAATAATTTAGTCATATTTTAGATTTTATCTGATCGTATACTAAATATAGGATGATCAGATAACTACTTATCCAAATATATCTAATATTTATAAATATTTACAATATATATTATTTTATCTGCTACCAAACACAGAATATCAATTAAAAAAATAAATTTCATAATCAATTTTTATCCGTTAGTAAATGCTGGCTTCTTTACTGCACATGGCGATATGGGTACCTCTCAAATCGGAAAAGCAATTTAATTTCAATTTAATTTCTTAGTGTTTTGGTACTTCCTAATTTGTTGGATGTTTTAGTCCACCATCTTAAACTTGGACTCACTTTTTAGTCAAGAAATTGATAGGGATATTGTGTGGTTGTGGGGTTACTTGGATTACCACCACATTATCAGGAAGTTGACAATAATAATTATCAATAGAATAGGTCTTACCAACGTGATTTATGTGTTGTTACATAGGGTAGGGTTACAAATGCTCATGTACCCATACAATTTATAATTATGAAGGTGATTAGAGCAAATAACAAATTTTAATTTCATTACTACAACTCTATCGAAGGTGTCAACTGGTTAACTAATAAAGTCTTTTGGCGTTATACCAAGAAGCTGAGATCGAATCACACTTTACATGTATGAGATTTATGGAAAGAAAGAGATTTCACTCATTGTCTAACTCATAGATGCAATGGCCTCATTGAACCAAAATAAGAAATAAAAAATTATACCTCAATTAACATCTAATACTTTGATGATAAATCAGCTATTGAGTCTTTTTTTTTTTTTTTTTTTTTTTTTTTTTAAGGGGAAAAAAAAAAGTTGATGTGGTTTAAACATTAGGCCTCGGTTTAATTATTTTATGATTAATTACTTTCACTTTTGCACATGAGCCTTTTTCTTGAAAATCCAAAGCACACATATGTAAAAGGAAAAATGGAAAACAATTCACATACAATTTTATATTATCAATTGATTTTTAGTCCCACTATTAAAATTCAAAATAAACAAATAATTTAAAGTATCATTTTCTACAATAATTTAATAAAGAATTAGCGATATTTAGGTACTAAATATCATTGAAATCACCTTTTTATAGTAATATAAAAGTCGAGCTCAATTTAATGCATAAATACATCTAATTCTTTTAATCAAACAACGCCAAAATCAAAATCGAGCTAACTTAAAGTATCATTTAATCAAAATTGAGCTAACATAAATATCTTTTTTTTTTTAACCTAACTTTTGCAAATTATTATCTTATTTTTGTAATTCAAATGTAGTTTCTGAAACATAATTAATCAGCTGGTTTAATTGTTCAAGCAATAGTTTTTAATAAGCAACAACAAATCATGAATAAAATTAATATTTAATTCACTATCAATGCATGATATATATTTTTATACTATCAGTAGATAATAAAGTTTCACGTACCTCTAACGTCAACGACAACTTTTAATTTTAGTTAAGTGGACTAATGTGTTATAAACTTTTTTACCAGATACCAACGTATTTATATAGATTTATACCATTACCAATAAATTAAATAACAACTCTTATGAACAACTTACAAAAATGGTAGAACGAGTCCTACCACGTGACTTTAGTGTTTTTACGCGATTGATCTTGTTACATAGGAGATGGCTATAAATGTTCATGTACGATCCATACAAACAAACAAAAAACAATTGTGGATCCAAAGTAGTTGCATATAATAAATGAGATGATTGTTTAACGAAGTTCAATTAGGCTACTCTGACTATTAAATTAGGCTACCAAAGTAGGTATGCATATGAACTAGATATTAGTTAAGGTCAATATCTAACTCAATCTGATTCAATTATGTTAATTCTAATTTCGAGTAATTAAAATTTAATCACAATCTCAATGCAACATACCATAATTTGATATAATATATCTTCGAAATCACGTAGACACCTACTCTTTGAGCTCAAACCCTCAAGAGTCCTTATAGTCAATTTTGCTAATTATGTTACTCTCACCTCAAAGATATGCCATCTCTGGGGTTAAGAAATTTCTGAGGATTTTACGTCTTATGACCTAGTCTCCAAATATATTGATCGTTAATGAAAAAAGCACACCAGACTTGACCACTAGATCAGCCCTTTAAGGTTAATGGATGCGCATGATTGTGGTGCGCAGTCCATGAACATATATGTTCATCTCGGCTAATCCAATATAGTCTTTGTTTTTGTTCTATTTTTACTAACAAGTACTTTTTTTCTGTTTTTTGCTTGCAGCCCTTGTGACCTAAAACTCCTATTTAATCCATCAATGTTTTTTGTTTTTTTTTTTCTTTATTGCTTAATTTTTATTATTTTTTATTTTTTTAACAGCAATTGTTTTCTTGATTCCTAGGAAATACATAAAGCACATGCCCTTTAAACAGAGAGCTCATTTGAACAGAAAACCAACAACTAAAAATACCCCAATCCTAGCTAGAAGCTTATAACAAGCTTCTACCTCCTAAATGTTTTATTAATACTTCTCAAGTGCAACCTTTATATCTTTACCCACATACTGTGTACAATCCTTCTAAATGAGCAATACCATCAGCACCCGCTTAATGACATGTGTAATATGCTAATTCAGATCTCTTAAATTAATTTTGATATTGGCTTTCCTTTTTTAGTTATTTAACCACCACTATTAAACCTTATTTATTTATTTATTAAAATAACTAATGATTTTGTTATAAGATGCATTTGTATTTAGCTGAATCTAAACTTCTCACAAAGATTGTAAATTTAAACTTGCAAAGAAATTCAAAGATTGCAATTGTAATTTGTGACGGATTTACGATGTTTTGCGACTTAATATGTTATAGCAAATTAATGATGATAAATTTTGAATTTGTTAGAATTGTGATGGAATATCGACCATCATTAAATAAATAGTAAATGGATTAACGGCATATTATGTTCTGTCTAATCACAAAATTCTTCATAAATTCATTGCAAACTGATTTAACGACATATTCTCTCCGTCACAAAATTGGTTTTTCCTAGTAGTGATAGCCTTAGTGGTGCACCACATCAGCGCTTGGGTGTGCTGTAAAATAGATGGGCAGGTTCTTGCATTTTTGACAGGTATGAGTAAATAAGTTAGTCCAAGGGAGGATTTGCTTAGCTACTTAAAACATATGTACCCTAACGGGTAAAGTAAGAGAGTAAGAAGATACAATGATTAGAAAAATGGTCAATGTAGGATGTTTGCTAGAAAGGGTAGGAAAATTTTTTGGAGATAGAGAAAACAAGATTCAAGATGTGGTATAGGATAAAAGATAGAAATAAATTTCCAAAAAGATTATCAATTTTTAATCTCTTAAATATGTTTAAATTATCAATTTTGTTCCTTAATTTTTAATTTTATCAATTAAATTCCAATAAGATTGTCAAATTATCAATTCTATTTAAAATTTGAATTTTAGATAATGTATTATTTGATTTGATATTCGACAAATAATTCTATATAGTATTTAAATTAATATTCCAAATAATATATTTTTTATTAAAAAAATTTAAATACAAAATCTAAACTTTTTACTACCAAACTGCACTAAAAAGTTCGAATATTTAAAAATTTATTAGAATGAGAGTTTGGAATTTTGTTCGGATTCGAATATTCAAAATTGCATTTGAATTCAAATATTACACTATTCAATTTGAATTCTAGCCCTACTCAAGATTACCTTCGTTTTCATTTCGGTCATCTAATAATTTATTTGGTAAAAATTGTTTTAGGATTCAAAAATTTTGAATGAAATAGCATTTCATGTAAAAATAAATTAATTCTAAATATCTTAATTAGAAAAAACCATAAATGATTGAATTGAAAATAAGATAATTTTGAAGGATCAAAACAATAATTATACCTTGTTGCTTTTACCTTGGCCATTCTAATAAAATTAAGAATATATAATACATAAAAAGATAAATGCTCACATACGACTCCTACAATTTACAAACAAATAATTGTAAGTCCAAAGTGATTGCACATAAGAAAATTATTTTGTGCACCCAAACATAACTTTACTAGTAGCTAGCAACATCCAATAAAAACATGGATATGCTCATAAATCATAATAATTGTTTCTTGAAGTATTTATTTGAGCGCATACTCTCCAAGTTTTTGATAGTCAATTTTTTATTTTTTTTATTTTCCTTCTGCAACTAATTATCTGTAAGGAGGCACACTAGAGATGTATCACTCAAAAGAGTCTTTCTACCAAAACAAAATTTGATTTTTCCAAATTACTTTTGGGTCATACAAATTACAACCCGTCCGAGCCAATGAGTTTACATTAGGAGGCGCGGGGCCAATGACAGTAGTTGTTTTCTTGATAGGCTGGCAATTTAGATGAGAATAAAGTACATTTTATCTCATGTGGTATGTCTTTTCTTGATATAAGTGGACTTAGGAATATGAAGGGATGACCCGAGTCCCTGGACTACCAAATCCAAACGAATAAGTCTACTTTATTTAAGTGATCTCTCCTTCATTACTAAAGCGTAAACCCCATTCAGAAATTCAAAATCCATGCCAATGATTCAATATTCTTCGTCTCTTTTAATAAGACCAGCTTTGTAAGTGCCTCTCTTTCTTCCTCTCTCACTCTCTCTCTCTTAACCTATATGGCAATGAAAACATTTATTTTTTACATTTAGTTTTATGGCCAGAGCAAATAAATCGCATCAACGGCACTATGTTGCATCCCTTTCTTGGTACATGTCATCGTGACTCAACAAGTTTTGAATGATTTTGATTGAATTAAAATATTTTTAAATTAATAAAGTGTAAATTTTGTATTTGTATTATTTATATTTTCTCTATGTTTTATCCAATAGGAGGCCGTCCAACATCCTTCCCTGCATTTGAAGGTATGTATTATATATAGAGTAGAGACGCAAGTTTTTGTTTAAGCTAAGTATTACATACAGGGTAGAGACACATGTTATTTTGACTAGGATACACCTATCAAAATAGTAATAAATTAGTCAGTGTTAAGTTAAGATCAGACACGATCTGAATTATGAACTCTGACCCATAGAGACAGCATAATTCCAATATGAAATTATAAAACAAATACGATCCTAATGAAAAAAGAGATCTTAATTACCTCTAGTGCTACAAATGTGTTTGGAACATCTGTTGTTTTTGTGGGTGCACCTTTATATAATTAACACTTTTTTGCTGGAAATAAAATAATGTGGAAGGAAGGGACAGAAACGGGTAATATTATGTACCTGGACATTATAGATGGTACTGGTGATAAATGTGCAGAAAAAGGAGACAAGGTGGGTCTCTTTGGTTCTCTCTAAAATTGGTGATTAATATATATATATATATATATATATATATATATATTTTTGTATTAAATTCACTATCAATTTAATATTTTTGTATTAAATTGGTGATTGAATAATCGATGTACACATTAGCTAACATATTACTTATTAAGTGTAAAATATAAACATACTTAAGTATAAATTGTCCTAATCAAAAAGGCGGTTAGGTGAAATGTGTAAATAAATTTGGACACCATCTATCCATTAGGGAAAAATAATAATAGTTAAGTATCAAATTTATATACAACTATTTGTATAATTTCCACCTAAGATAAGTCCAGGTGACAATATATATATTAACTTTGGTCCACTAAAATAACTTCTTGTGAATTTCCTATCAAGTTGTAAATAAAACAATTTTCAAAACATTTAAAATTTTGACTAAATTATTCTTTGTTTAAACTATGACATGAAGAATTTTTTTTTTTTTTTTCATAATTATGCAAGAAACTATTGAAACATAAAAAGAGAAAAAAATATAAATTAAAATTAGACTTAATTTTAAAAAATTCAAAATGTTATCAAAAGGGATGTAGGAGTTAAATAAAAATAAAACATTAACAACATTAAATAGCATGCCAACAATTTTTTGTTATAATCAGATAGTGACTATGTTAGCTAATGTGTACATCGATTATTCAATCTATCTGGTGGCTAACCTAGACATTTAACTTTAGTGGGGCCACTTACAGTTTTTTAGACAACATTATAATTGGCCGATTATAACATTTAACTTTCAGGGGAACAATTATAATTTTATTTTTTTCTGGAAAAGCTTCTTGTTATGTTTTTACTTGTAAAGTTCAGTTTATAATTTGACATTATATTTTTATTTTGTATAGATATTACACCGCCACGAGGAAAAGCACAATATTTATGATCTCACATTGTTGAATATTGTAAAGCCGGAAAATACAACATTGCGGAAGTTTCTTGGTATGAACATATATCATGAAGCATCAGGTTTCTTGGGCTATGCTATAATCTGAATCGGCATCTGGTTTTTCTGAAGGTTCCTATTCTCCATGTTTCTTCATCTCCATTGTCTTCTTCTGCCAATCCAATATTGCCTGAACTGATGCACTTTTTGGGATTCCCTCCGGTCACATTGGGACCACAACTTACACAGTGAACCTTTCCCCTGCTTCAATTTGACTAACAATTTTAAGTGAAGTGAGGACATCGGTGCATTGCATCTAACTCCAAAGGAACTCTCACTTAAATGGTTAGTCAAATTGTAGCAGGGGAAAGTTTCATTGTGTATGTTGTGGTCTCAATGTGGCCTGAGCGAACCCCAGAAAGAGCATCAGTTCAGGGAATATTAATGGATTGGCAGAAGAGACCAATGGAGATAAAGAAACATGGAAAATATGAACCTTCAGAAAAACCAGATGCTGATTCAGATTACAATAGCATAACCCAAGAAACCTGACGTCACTTCATGATATAAATTTGTAGTGTGCGAGTGTATATGTCACAAGATTTATGATCTCAAATTGGTGAATACATATTGTAAAGATGGAAAATAAAATATGGAGTTAGACACTTATATATGTTGCGTTTCTATGCATGGGGAGTTGAAAGTTTGCATAATAATATGATATTTGAAGAACTCAATGGATTGTTGTATTAAATGTTGGCTTAGTACTTCAATTTCGCATTTTAAAATTAAAAAAAAATAGAAAACAAGATAAACTGAATTTTAATATTTTTTATTTAAAAAATATACTCATAATTATATTAGGGTAGCCTTATTGCCACAGTCAATATTTTTAGGCCACAGCCTATTAAATGTGATCAATTTTATCGTTTCTAAAATACCCTTATATTATTTTTCTTTCTTATTTATCTTTCATCAAAC
The DNA here is from genome assembly GCA_029379385.1 of Quillaja saponaria. NCBI lineage: Eukaryota > Viridiplantae > Streptophyta > Magnoliopsida > Fabales > Quillajaceae > Quillaja > Quillaja saponaria. Next base: position 15,877,297 of record CM055611.1, on the reverse strand, counting down.
TCTTTCTCTTTCATATTTATCTTTCATTAATTAAATTCCTTCTCACACTACAACTCTCATTTATCTTCATATCCTAATATTATATCTATTCTTAGTCATGGGTCCTAATTATATATCTCTTCCTCTTCCTATGATTAACATTGTTAAATTTTAATTTTGTAACTCTTTGTTTTTATTATCAATTTATCACCTTAAACAAAACAATGACAATGCTGAAGTTCTCAGTCTTTGTCATTTTTTTGTGCATATAATTTTCGATCCTGCCTGAATCTTGTACACCTATATGAGCACATATCCTTTAACTTTCAAAATTAGCAGATTTGATTAAAAAATAAAAATATAAAAGATTAATTAGTTTGTTGATTTATAAAAATGCGAGATAGGGAGATAACCAAATAATTTGTGTAGATGGAGGGAGGAAGATAGAGTGAAGAGCAAAAGGAAGAAGATAATGCGAGAGATGAAAGATGAACAAGTCGGAAAGAGAGCGTATTTATTTTTGGGTTTCTCACCTTTAGTTTAATGCAATTTAATTTATTAAATAACTATTTCTAAAATATTATTAATTAAAGACAATTTAGTTTATTTATAATATTTTACAATTAATAAGTTGTGGCCTTAAGTATTTCGACTGTGACAATAAGGCCACTCATTATATTATCTACTTATGGTTTGCTCGCCAAGCTAGATGCCTAGATTGATTTGATTTGATTTGATTTCTCATGCTTATCTAAATGATGTGCATTACTCAATTATATGCTCTTTATCAAAAATTTAGGTGATGATCATGACATGACTCATACACATTAACAAAGCGACGTGATTACTTGGAGTATAATTACATACATGATACTCTCAAAGTAATTCAATATCAATTTTCATCTATAAGATATAATATAATTTTTTTTATAATAAATATAATTGATACTTGATAATTAGGAAAATATGGTGTTAACACTTCAACAATATATCTATCTAATATTTTGACACATAATTTTTCACGTTGTCCATTAATTCTCTCTCATCTTTTTTAAATTATATTATTTTGTTACATCATCCACTAATTCTCTCACATCTCTCTTAACTTAATTATGTAAAATATAAATTTCTACTATTTCAATCTAATTCCTATAATTTTTTTCTCAACCATTTTGTTACAATTTTTTTTTTCAAAATTGTTTTCCTAAACAAAAAATTCTTAATTTATTCACACTCTCTATAATTTACAAGCAATATATACCTTACACATACATGAATAAAATTAATTTAAGCCTTTAATAATTTTTTCATTACTTTTTAGAGCTGATCAATTGAGAAAAATAGATTAAATCTATATTTAAATTAGGACAACATTTAGTATAGATGCTACAATTTTTTTTTTTTTTTTTTTTTTTTTTTTTTTTTTTTTTTTTTTTGTGTGGCTTAAATAGGAAATATATCTGCATATTCAAAACTAACAATAAAAATCTATGTAACAAAATATGTTTTTAAAAGTCAAAAATTCACATTATATAATGCAATTGTTCGGAGAAACATTATGACATAATAGCACATAACAAGATAAGTTAGTGCATCAATTAATATCTTGATGTCACATCATCTTAATTTTCTCTTTCAAACTAATAATATTAAAATGAAACAATAAATATAAGTTTATAATGTTGCTAGTAATAACTCTCATGAAATAAAATAATTCGTGCTTCGCACAAAGGTTGTATAAATCTAGTTATACATGATAATTTAGCTAGGCAGCACTATGTCTGCACTTTACCTATGACTTGCTCGAATTGCCGGGATAGTTTATGGCCTTGTGAAATGCTCAAACTTTCATTTACAAAAATTAATTTGTGACTTTACATTCAACCCATTGAAATAACTTTAGAGTGTTCATTGATTGTTGTCAAGCTCGAATAAACTAATGGCCGAACTCAGTAATTATTACTTGTTCATTATAAGTTCATAGTTGATAAAACTCCTATGGCATGGCCAAATATAAATCCCAAGCTAGGCGTGACAAGAAAAAATTTAATTTCAATAACCAATGTGAAAGTAAGCACGAACATGAATTTATGCTTATAATTCATATCGAGCATCTTGACACACTATTAAACATCGTTATATATAGTTATATTTCATCTGAGCTCATTCAATTTTAGATCACCTAATGGTCGAACTTCACAAATTGATTGGTGCATTCATTACATTAGAATGAATGTGTTGTTTTTATTGCTTTAAAGGACTAGATCAGCCATATTTCACACTGATCACATGTATATACAAAAATTGTTGAATAAAATCATAAGCCTGATCTCTCAGTGTTATGTTTGACTAATTTATCACGTTTTCTTAACATATACATTTATATTTTTGATGGTATATATCTTATAATGATATGATTTCCAAGAATGCCATGATTACATTTATTATTTCAATATTGCTTGTCCGATCTCCAAGACTAAGCTAGCCACAATCTAGTAGGTTTAATGTTGTGTGCTTGATAACCCACAATTTATAGCTCTTGATGATGTGCTTGATTTGTAGAAAGATTTAATTTGTTATTATGGGTTGCATGCTTGGTCCACGGGCAGCGCTGGGGAGCCACAATATAATGGTTTTGAATATTCAATACCTCGATCTTCACTACACACCACAATTGGCACTCATCAGGTTTTGGCTAAGAGCCCAAGTTAGTTTAAATGCGAAATTTTATCTTAAATAAGAGAAAAAAACCAGAGGATACCACAAAAATCCCTAGGGCTATGAAAGAGACGAGTTAGGAAACCACTTTAATATAATAATTCATGTTTTGGGAAACAAGAGATTATAAATTCACCTCGCCCAATTTAGGTCAAGCCATCAAATTAACCGGCTGAGTAGATAGTCACATGTTATTTTTAATGAATTATTGCATGGTTACTCTTCACCTGAAATAATATTACATGCTTATCTTCATGTGTGTTTAATGAATTTTTTGTTGAGACAACCATTTGGTTATAGTTACATAGGAAAATCTTATTGTCCAAGTAGATTGGGAGATGCATAGCCCCTATGTCACACCTCACATGAAGGCATAATTGGCCGGAGTATTGGATAACTAACTCTCCGTAACCCTGACTCCAAAACAAAGAGACAAATAAAACTCTTGACTAATCTAATGCGTAAAACAAAAATTTTATAAAACATAAGTTAACTATAAAAGTTTGTTTACTGACAAATACAATAGTTTACTAAAAATTTCGGCAGAGATTCCCTATAATGTGAAACATGCCTAAAATTCAAATATATAATTCTTAGTTACATTCAACTAGGTAACAACAGAGACAATATAACTAAGGAACTCTGCTTCGATAAAATTATAAACAACAACAAATTGACTTTTATACAAACAATTTATAATAAACCAACATGGAAACCGTGACTACAAATTTTCATCATTTGCCTTCAAGTATAAGATCCTGGAAAATACCTTGTTGTACTCTGTCTACAAGTCACAAGCTCGATGACGCCATATATTGAACTCTTGTTACTTTAAAAAATAAAAAAAATCCACTAGAGAGGAGTGAGTCCTACGAACTTAGTGAGTAAAAAATCATACCCAAAGAGTACCAGCATCACTCAATACAAGTATATAATATATATATATTAATTAATATCAACATATCATGAGTTTCAAAATCACTAAGGTTACATTTACAAAATTACAAAAACATAACAAGCACAGTTCAAATAATACTCTATACAATCCAATCAAAACAATCAAAGCAATTCAAAGCAAATAAAGCATACAAAGGGCTAACTGAGTAACTCAGCCCCACACACCACTCCTACTGGGAATTTTTACGCTCGCACACTAAACAAAATTATAAATAGAACTACTGAAATCAAAATCACTGAATCTCCTTCTCCAAAACCACCCACTGGGACTGAGCACTCAAATACCTTTTTAAAACACTGATCAGAATCAAAATATTAAATCAAAACATCCTAGGTGCACCATAATTTTATTTCAGAAGTAAAAATCATTTCTAAAAGAAAAACACTTTGTTAGCCCTTATCAACCACAAACAATTTCAAACATCGTCATAATTCAAATAGTCAATCATAACAATATGATTCTTATTTACCATTATATAACATATATATATATATATACACACACATATACATAAATACATCAGACAATCAAACACATTAATCCAACAACCAAAGGTTAGCAATTAACCACTCAGTGGTTTATTGATCTCATTCGTCACTTACTCCCATGTTCATGCGTGTCGTTAATTTACTAATATCTTTCGAAGCTGCAATTACATTTTTTCCAGTATTACTTAGCTTGGAAATTTTATAAATTATAACTTTTTAATTACAAAAATCTAGAGTTACTAAGTTTCAAATATTTATTTAAAGTTTACTTCTTCTAGACATTTTCACAACCCTTCTTGGACATATGTTTAATTTTAACTTACATATTTAACCCAATTCAACAAAACCAACCTTAAACATTAACATTAGGAAGTTAGCTATCTTACTTATTTAGAAAATTTATCCAACAGTCTTGAACTCACTTAATTCCTCTTATGAACAAAATAGGGCTCTAGTAAAATTCCTAGTTTCCAACTTCTGCTTCCAATGCTTATAGAACTCCCATACTTGGGAATTAAATTACAAAATTTTCCAGTCTATTCTGTCTAGATGTTAGGAACATTTCACCCTTTAGCACTCTACTTCTAATTCATCCTTTAAGACCCCTAATCTCAACTACTTCAAAACAGGTATAGTCAGAACCCAAAAATCATAGCCATGATTTCTAATACCTCCAAAATACACATAACAAGGAATTAAAACCCGCACCACTCAAGATTTACACTTTACAATGTTATTAATAACTTTTATTTAGAGATAATTCAAACCATAACCTATGACAAAGTCTCTCGGACCGATTGAAGCTCACTAAAAATCCTGCATGGACATAGCCTCAATCCAATAGCTTTAACAATCAATAAACTTAGAACCAGGTTACGAAATTTCGCAGATATCATCTCAAGACTCTAAGCTACATTTTCTCTTTAGAACTATTAATTTAATTAAGCCCCAAAGACACTCGAAATACTAAAATTTTCAATCCCACAAAATATGGCCTTGTATGCCTTCAAAAACCTCTTAACTCTCATTTTCTAACACTTTACTCACAACTAACCCTTCTTTGTTTATACCCATTACTCACTTTCATTAACCCCTTAACTCATAACATTAACCAACCATTCTTTGCTCTTGTTTATGAATTTTTTATTCAAATTCTAATAACAACGAACCACCAAGAATTAAATATACCAAGTTTTATTCATAAAGTTATAACTAGTTTCTTGAAGGCATTTTATCAACCATATTGAGTACATAAATTACTTCCATAGATGTGTGTGTGTGTATGCATGTATATATACATATATATTTATCCCAATTTAATCAACTTACCATGTCAATTCAACATTACTAATAATTCTCACATTAGTTCTAAAGTTAACTTAATCATTTAGAAACTATTATTTACTTATATCATAAAGGTTTTACAATAATCCACACCAACCTTCATGTCCAACCTTAATCCCATAGTGTCATAGGCTTGCTAAGCCCATCAAGCATAATCAGGAGAAACCATATATGATTTATTGACTAGCTTTGTAGCTTGAGTAAGAAACTCTAGAGTCTGTTATTTGCATTAGTTGTTTTAGATAATCTAATAAAATTTATTAATTTAGCTATTTGGTAGTTTTTTTTCCCTGAATGACCTAATAATATCTTTTGCCAGGGGACAAAACAAGTATAGGGTTTCTATCATATAGAAGCATGTTAAGGGCTATAATAGAGGCATCATTCCAGAATTTATCAATACATTAAATAAGATTATTTTCTATTTTCCCCTGGTTGTTCAAAACAGAAAACCAGACCCTTTTGGGTTCATTTTGATCTTTTAATCCCAATATTTTTATCTCTAAATATCTCTTTATACTACCAGGCTTGAATTTAGGGGCTACAAATGGCCAGCAAAGACTTAATTGACTATAGAACTGCATATAAGTTAGATCAAACCTCACAAGGAATTTAAATCTCAATAAAATGACCGTACGAGTGTTAATAGGTCCTTGTTTATTTATTTAAAATTCCTAACCATCTCATTGTTTAATTTGCAAGAAATAATTTTACCCAGATTGTATTTGACAATTTCTAATTGCATATCATCTCAATAAAAAAAAGTATAGTACTATCAAATTTCTCATGCTACTATTTTGGAGCTTGTTTCAAACTATAAAAAGACTTTACAAACTTATAAACTTTATTTTTATTTCCAGGAAGAACAAAACCTTCAAGTTGATGCATGTAAATTTCTTCACTTAGGTTTCCATTCAAAAAGGCTGTTGTAATTTGATGCATAAACAAATTATATATGGAAGCTAAAGACAAAAGCACTCTAATTGATATTATTCATGCTTCAGGAGCATATGTGTCAAAATAATCAATGCCTTTTTTTTGTGTGAAACCTTTTGCAACTAATCTTGCTTTGAAGGTTTGAATAGAACCATCTGTATTAGATTTGCATCTAAATACCCAATTACATCCTATGGGTTTTGATTCCTGAGGCAAATCAACTAAAACCCAAGTATGATTTGACATAATTGAGTCCATCTCATTAGTTACAACTTCTTTCTAGAGAGTTGCATCTCTAGAAAACATAGCTTTTTAAAACATTTTTGGATTTGTTATAACCTGATAATGTAAAAATTGAGTTTTAACGCACAATATGCAAACTTTCATTATAAAAACGAACAAATTAATTAAATAATAACAATAATACAATGGAACATGTTATAATTTGATAGTTTAACGTACGCTTTAGGATGTTGGTATGTAATTTATTTTGACTTGGAAAAATTAAAATAAATGAACATATATACATGTGATTAGAGAATTAGTTTTACATCACATTGTAGGTTAACTTGAATTTTAAATTTTTACTTTTTGTAAATTGTGGTAACAAGTAAAACTAGTGGATGTAAACAATGATGTATAGTGAATATATATATATATATATATATATATATATATATATATATATATATATATAAAATATATATAACTAGGATGAATTTCCACCATACATCCTAAAACTTGGATTTTTGACTTGACTTTCTTTTATTCTATTTCTTTCATTTTTGTCTATTTTAGACTAATTTTCTTCTTGTACACCGACCTTACTTTCTTTGACTTAGCTTGTTCTAGAGAAATCATCATTTCTCTTGAATGGCCGATTCTTTCCTTCTTCCTTTCTTGGTGTGTGAGCTGATTTTTTTCTTTAGTCTTCCGTTTGGGTGAGTTTAGGGTTGAAAACTAGTAGGACAGCAGCCAAACTCTGCCTTCCTTCCTGTGCTCCCCTTGCTCTAGACATGATAAAATCCCAGGCTTATGGCTGTGTGCTACTTTCTTCCATGGTAGTTAGTTTTCCTCTTTTCTTGTTGCTTGAGCTGCTTTTGTCAACTTGAAAATTTTAGCTGTAGCAACCAAGCTGGCCATGAGTTACTCCTTCTTGCTACATCCCCTGTTTTTTTTGCCTTTGGCATGCGGGTTCCTTGTTGTAGGGAAGTAATTAGGTGAATGTGGCAGTAGTTGTTGAATTTCCAAGCATTCCCTACTCAGCTTATTACTGAGAGAGTAGGAACTCCTCACAGCTTTATTGTCCAGCCATAAGGAGGATGTTGGAAGGTAGCCCTCTTTGTTTTGGTTGATAATTCTATACTTTGTAATGTTGGTTCTTAAAATAAATTGATGGATTGAGGATAGGACTTAGGAGTTTGTGAATAAAAATATGAATCAAGAAATATGTAAGATAGCTACATGATGGTGGAAATTTGGTGTTGGAAATTGAAGATATTAATAATAGAATTGTATTATTCAAGCTTTGATGAAATATAGGAAGCTAGTTAATGTAAATTTAGGTAGGGTACGAGTAAATGGTATAAGAAAAAGAAAGATTAGTTAGGGATTAAAGATGAATAGATTATGGATTAAGGATGTTGGAGGAGGTATAACATGATAATTGATTTAATTATTGTTGAATTGATAAGCTATGTTGGTTCTCTCTTAAGTAATTCTTGAATAATTAAATGAACCTTAAAAACTAAAATTTAAATGTTTGATAATGTTAAATTAATATGGATTAATGTCATGGTAGAAAGGTTATATGAAATTGAATTTAGAATCTTGAATAAGAAACAAGAAAAGTGATGGCTTAATAAGGCTGAACATTGGAGGGTTGATGTGAGTTATTGGTAAATCAAAATGATATAAATGAGTAGTAGCTTTTACATGATTAAGTTAACTTAAAACAAATGTGGAATATGAATAAGATGTAATTTGATGGACTTATATAAGTCTTATAGGGAGTATATATATAAATACTTGTTCATAAGCTAGAATAAAAACATGCATATAAGGTAGTTGATAAAATGTCTACAAGAAAATAATTATAGCTTAATGAGTAAAAATTGGTTGGATTGATATAGGAAAGTGATAACTTAATTCTTGATTGATGCAAAATCACTAATACAATCTTGAATTTAATTGAATTAGGAGTAATGTTAGAGAATTAGTGTTAAAATGAGGAGTATGAATTGGAGCTTGAAAGTATTGGAAAATGAGAGTTAAGTGACTTATGAAGGGTTGCAAGACCAAATTTCGTGGATTAGAAAAATCACGTGTTTCAAGTGCCTTCAAGGTTGAATTAAATTAAGGGTTAAAAAGTGAAAGTGTAGTTTATGATCTTGAGATGCTGTCTACAAAATTTGTCGCTTGGTTCCAAGTATGTTGTTAGTTAGAGCTGTTAGATTGCAGCTAGGTCATGCAGGATTTTTAGTGCCCTATTTTTTGTTAATGTAAGGAATTAGGTAGGTTTAAGACTACTTTTAGGAAAAGCTTCTAAATACGAAAGATAGATATAATATCTATTAATAAACCTGGCAAATGATATTGGATTTCAATTTTCCTAGAGAAAGTTATGTTCAATTAACTAGGGTAAGGTCATAGCTTTCAAAATCTAGCATTTTACAAAATTTGATGCAATTTCAAAGAATAAAATGTATTGATATACAAATTTAAAAATTACAAATGAATATACCTTTACAAAGCTACATGCATCTAGTATTTAATAAATTATACAAAACTGGATTTGGAATTTCTTAGAGGAAGATATGACTATTAGAGCAAACACTGGTCCAAACCTCAAATTTGGACAGTTTTTGTGTTTCTAACTTATTATCATTTTTTGTCTTTTCTAATAATTCCTTTCCACCCTATGCATTGTCAAGATATCTAAAATGTCTCTTTATCATCAACCTTACCACATAAAATCCAATTTGTACTACTTAACCTGTGACAGCTTCATAAAAAACTTTCATAAAGAAACTTATATAAGTTGATGTATAAGCTTAGTAATTAAAGATTTTAATGATAATGTTTATGAACTAAGTATTATTTGAAAATATGCATTTCAGTTCCGGATCCTAATATGAACCTGATAAGGTGCATGAACGCCAATGTAAGTGACAAATGAAATTTGTTAAAATGAGTGGTCAATTACTGCCTTTAGGGGCTAGATTATTATATGTGATTATATGTGCACTTGAGTATACATGATACATAGAAAATAAGCAAGTGCAATATTTCAATAATGTATTTGAATTATGTTTGTTTAATATTGGTTGTGGTTGATAAGGGCTAACAAAGTGAGGTTTTTTTGAAAAATGATTTTATCTCTGAAACTAAAAATCTAGATGCACTTAAGATATTCTGGTTTAAAATCCTGAGATATTTTGATTTTGATAAATGGTTTTAAAAAGTCTGAGTACTCAACCCTAGTGGGTTGGATCATGTATGGAGATTTATCTGTTATGCTAGTGCGTAAATGCTTGGTAGGGGATGAAATTGTTGTGCGGGGCTAGGTTACTCGTTGGCCCTTTGTTTGCTTTGTATGTTGTGATTACTTTGATTAGTTTGTGAACTTATGAATCATATGAGTTGTGAATGTATGATGATTACAAAAATATAAGTGTATTTTGAATTAAATTATTATGTTAATATATATGTTATATACTTTTGTTGAGTGATGCTAGTACCCTTTAGGTACAATTCTCCACTCACGGAGTCTGTAGGACTCACCCCTCTTTTGTGAATATATATATGTATATATATATATATTTAGTAACAGGACCTCAAAGGAAGGTAATCCCTAATACAAGGTTTTGCTGAGGATTTGACGACAAGGTATTCCTTAGAATCTTATACTTGGAGTCAATAATGAAAGTTTGCAATCAGAATAAAACTGGGGGTATCAAATTTGGTATAATGTAATATGATAGTATTTTTCTTATTAATGATATGAACGAAGCAGCTTCTTATTATTTTTGTGTTGTTGTCGTGTAAGAACAAGAGTTTATAGGTTTGTATTTTAAGGCATGCTCCATTTTGCAAGGAACCTCTACCAAAATTTTCAGTAAGTTGTGCTTTGTTTCAATCAACAAACTTTTAATGTTAACTTTTACGTTTATAAATTTTTGGTTTATTCATTAGTTAATTAAGAGTCATGGTCGTTTTTTTATTGAGTCAGGGTTATGGAGGTTTGGTTATGCTTCCTCTGGCTAGTCATGCCTCTATGAGGGTGTGACAAGATCATTTTTAGTGTTTAATACAATGGGTATTGTATTACAGATGTCAGTCCTATTTCTTTCAATAAGAAAAACAATACATTGTGAAGAAATAAAATTAGAACTAAGATATTTCTCTTTCCTAATTCTTTGACTTCTTTTTGGTTCTATTTGAATATCATCATTCTTTCTTGTGTTTGCAATAATATTAGAATTTGTTATTCTAAGTGCATTAACACTGTTCTGGTTTTGTTCGTCTAAAGTCTCATGGGATAAATCATGCAAAAACTTATTTTCAATGAATTCAACATGTATATATTTTACAATAACATTGGATTCTAAGTCTAGAAGCCTATATACCTTTGAATTTGTGCATCTCCTGCAAATATGCTTTTGATACCTCTAGGTCCTAATTTTGTCTTTTGATTATTAGGAACCCTGAAAAATGAAATAAAACCCCATGCTTTAAAATAACCCAAATTTAGTTTTCTTCCATTCCAAAGTTCTTAAGGTGAGATTGTCATACTTTTTGAAGGTACTTAATTAAGTATATGGCATAAAGTTAATAATGCTTCACCCTATAGATTATGTGGTAAATGTGCATTTAATAACATAGCATTGTCCATGTCTACTAAAGTTCTATTTTTTTCTTTCAGCCAAACCATTCTATTATGGTGTGTAAGGAGCACTTTTTTGATGTATCAATTCATGCTCTTCACAAAAATTATCAAATTCATTAGGAAGTATTCTCCCCATCTATCACTACGAATAATCTTTATTTTTCTATCCTTTTGATTTTTTACAACAGATTTGTACTTTTTAAATTTCTAAAAGGCTTCATCTTTGTTTTTAGTAAATACACAAATGTGAATCTAGAGTAATCATTAATAAAAGTTGTAAAATATCTTTTACCAATTCGCATATGTCAGAATGCACAAGATCTAACGATTGTGTATTTCTTTCAACTTTAGGAAATGATTTCTTGGTCATTCTTGCTATTATGTAAATTTTACATTTACCTATATGTTTATTTATGCAAGTAATGTATCCATTTCTTGGCATAAAACTTAAGGAACCAAAATTCAAATGACTTAGTATAAAATGCCATAAATGAGTATCAAACTTAGCAATATAAGCATAAATATTATTTATTGCATTAATAATACTTAATTTGAACATCCCATCACACAAATATCTTTTTCCTACAAATACATTATTTTTAGAAACTATTACATTATTAGACTCTATGATGATCTTAAATCCTTTCTTTGAAAGAAAATTTGCAAAAACTAACTTTTTTTGAATTTCTAGAACATGAAAAACATTCAGTAAAGTTAACTTATGTCTAGATATGAAGTTCAATTCCACAGTCTCTTTTCCTTATGCTTTTGCTGTAACATAGTTTCTCATTAAAACCTTTTCAGATTCCTTAATTTCTGTATAGGTCTTGAATGAACTTCTATTATTGCAGACATGGATGGTTGTACCAGAATCCAACCACAAATCGTGATTTTTTATAGCATCAGCAGCCATATTGACTTTTGTTATCATATTAATTTGTAGTGTAGACACCATGGCAGCCACTTCTTGGACAACACTTTTAATTATATTTACTTTCTCAGAATTTTCAGTGTTTCTAGAATTAAACTGGAAATTCTTTCCTGCCTTTCTAAACGTGCAATCACAAATAAAATGGTCTTTCTTTTCACAATGAAAACAATTGACTTCTTTTTTCTTTTCTTTCTTAAAAGATTTCTTTGAATCTTTCAGGCCATTATTTCTACCATTAGAATTTTTTTGACTAATATAATTAACCATAGAATTTGAAATAAAAAATTATGCATAATGTGCACGAGTTTCAGTTTGTCACACCCTTCACAGAGATATGACTGGTAGGAGGAATAGATAACAAAATCTCCGTAACCTGACTTCAAATCAAGAAATAAACACAACACTTGACTAAACTAAATAGTAAAAATAAATTTTATAAAACATAAATTAACCAAAAAAAACTTGTTTACTGAAACTTATAACAATTTATTAAAAATTTCGGCAGAAGTTTCCTATAAAGTGGAACATTTTCACACCCCTTATCAAGGCATGACTGGCCGGAGGATTAGATAACAAAACCTCAATAACCCTTACCCAAAAAAAAGAATGATCATAACTCTTGACCAATCAATGAATAAAATCAAGAATTTATAAACACAAAAGTTAACTAAAATTTTTTTAATTGTAACAAATCACAATTTACTAAATTTTTTTGCAGAGGTTCTTTGTAATATAGAATATGCCTTAAAATACAATTCTATAAACTCTTTTTCTTACACAATAACAACACAAAGACTTAAGTAGCTCTGCTCCGTTTACATCACCGACAAGACAAATACTAGAATATTATATCATACTAAATTTAACACCCACAATTTTAATGTGACTGTAAATTTTCATCATTGACTCAAAGTATGAGATTTCAAGGAAAACCTTGTCATCAAATCCTCAGCAAAACCTAATATTAGTGGTTAACTTTCTTTGAGATCTTGTTACTAAAAATATATATATATATAACCACAAAAGAGGGATAAGTCCTATAGACTCTGTGAGTGGAAAATCGTACCCAAAGAATACTAGTATCGCACAACACAAGCGTATAACATATGTAATAACATCATGTAACATTATTCATATCTCAATTCACATTACATGTATACAATGTAATCATCATAAATTCACAATTTACATGATACACAAGATCAAAAGCCGTCATTTTTGAGATCCTGTTACTATAAAAAATAGTCACAGAAGAAGGATGAGTTCTATAAACTCCGTGAGTGAAAAATTGTACCCAAAGGGTACTAGCATCACTCAACACACGTATAGAATATATTATCAATTAATATCAACATGCCATCTATTTCAAAACTACTAAGATTACACATATACAAATACGAAAATATAAAACTTAGCTAACACAGTTCAATTAGTACACTGTATAATCCACTTAAAACAATCAAGAAAAGGAAAACATACAAAGCAAGCAAATGGCCAACAGAGTAACTCAGCCTCGCACAATAGTATCTCCCCTAACTAAGCATTTACGCGCCCGCAGAACAGATTAATTCTTTATATACAATCCATCCCATCGGAGCTGAGCACTCATTTTTTTTTAAACAATTGTCATAATCAGAGTATCTCATATCATAATATCAAATCAAAATATTCTAAATTCACGTGGATTTTAATTTTGGAAATAAAAATCATTTTTCAGAAAAATCTCACTTTGTTGACCCTTATCGACCATAACCAATATCAAACATAATTCAAATAAATCATTGAAATAATGCACTTGCTTATTTTACATATATCACATTTATTCAAATATACATATAATTACACATTATAATCTAGCCCCCAAAGGTAACAGTTAACCACTCACCTTTAACCCATTTTATTTGTCACTTATACTTGCGTTCACGTGTCTCATCAGGTCCAAATTAGGATCTGAAACAGAAATTCATATTCCTAAAATAATACTTAGCTTATAACCGTTATTGTTATAAATTTTATTTTATTTTTAATTACTAACCTTATATATCAACTTATATAGATTTCTTTATGAGAGTTTTTTATTAAGCTATTACATGTCAAATAATATGGATTGTATTTTATATGGTAAAGTTGATAATGAAAGACATTTTGAATGTCTTGACAATGTATAAAATAGAAAGAAAATATTAGAAAAGATAGAAAACATTAGTGAGTTAAAAATATTAAAACTATCCAAACTTGGGGTTTGGATCAGTGTTCACTCTAACAGTCATATCTTTGTCTAGGAAATTCCAAATCCAATTTTGTAAAATTTATAAAATACTAGACACATGTAGATTTATAATGGTATACTATTTGAAAATTTTAAATTTATGTATCAATACAGTTTATTCTATGAAGTTGCATTAAATTCTGCAAAACTTAGGATTTTGGCAGCTCTGACCTTACCTTACTTATCTAAACATAACTTTCTCTAGGAAAAAGGAAATTTAATTCTGTTTATTGGATTTATTAATAAACAAGTATATATTTCTAGATAGGTATTGTATGTATTATTTGTATGTGCATATTAGTACAATTAATTATTTCAAATTTACTCGTTTTAGGCATTTCACTACCTCCTTGAATATATGTTTATTTTCACTTACATGCTCAATTAAATTTAATAAAACCAACTTGAAATATTAAATTTAGAAAGTTATATAGCTTTATTATTTAGAAAATTTTCTAGAATAAGCCTTGAAGTCCCTCAATTCTTCACATAAATAAAAACAAAGCACTTGTAAAATTCCTAGTTGTCAACCTTTGATTCCAATATTTATAGAATTTTGATATCTGGGAAATAAATTACAAAAATTTCTAGTCTAGTATTTCAAGAGGTTAGGAAATTTCATCTTCAGCACTATTCTTCTAATTCATCCTTTAAGACCCTCTAATCTTAATTACTTTAAAACATGTACAGTTAGGACCCGAAAATCATGGCCATGGCTTTTAATTCCTCCAAAGTATACTCAACATAGAATTAAGACTTTCACCACTCCAAATTTATCTTTAATATGTTAAGAAAATTTTTTATATAAAGGTCCTAGGCTAATTGAAACTATTACCTATGACAAAGTCTCCCGAACCGACTGAAGCGCACTAAAAATCTTGCATGGATCTAGCCATAGTCCAGTAGCTCTACTGACAAATATACTTAGAACTAGGTTACGAAATTTTGTTGACAATACCTCAAGACCTTAAGCTACCTTTTCTCTTTAGAACTCTTAATTTAATTCAGTCTCAAAAACCTCTGAAATACTGAATTCCTTTAACTCCTCAAATCTTTCCTGCACCATTCAAAAACCATTTATCTTTCATTTTCCAACACTTAACCCACAACTAATACTCATTTGTTCATACCCATTACTCACTTTAACCCACAACATTAACCAATCATTATCTACTCTTGTTTATGAACTTTTTATTCAAATTCCAATAACAACTAACCTCCAAGAGTTAAATTTACCAAGTTTAACTCAAAATGTTATAACTAGTTTTCTTGTAAACATTTATCAAACACCATGGGTGCATAAATTAATTCCATTGATGTATGTGTATAAATATATATATCTCTCAATAAAATTCATAATTTCATCAACCTTCATATTACCAAGTTTCCAAATTCCAGTTTAAACTTTAATTTAACTAATCAAAGTAATCTAAAAGCTTTATTTATTCATGTTTCCAGCATCCATATCACCTAATTCAATTTCAATTACTTAAACCCTTCATCTAATTCTTAACAAGAAAAACGGGAAAAGGGATAAACTATAGGAAAACAAGGTAAATGATTAGATTTTTTAGGTAATTAGAACTACCTAACCCACAGCTAGTCTAATTACTAGTTGCTGCCATGGATGACTACTATCTCCACTTCAACTCCCCTGCTGCAGTTTCATGTGGAAGGGTCCGGCTACACCAAGGGAAAGGAATACCATGGTAATTGGTCTTCTAGTAATGATAGTAGTTGCTGCATCATGCCATTAATGTTGACAATACGTGTCTTTAGAATAGGTGCTATAGTGAGCCATTCATCATCTTTGAGTAGTTCAAGTCCACTAACGGCTTGATCTTGGTTCAATATGGACAAGAGCTATCTTTGTGACTTCCATGCCTAAAGTAGTATTAACATTACCATTTGAACATTGTGGGTATTGGTAAACATGTATGGTTCATGTGGATAGTGATATATAGGACTTCCGAGTTCATCTTTCAATTTCTTCTTTGCTTAATCCTCCTTTGTCGTTAGTAATTGTGTTCTTATTCTTCACCCTTGCAGTTTTGTCCTCAACTGAGACATCCAAAATACCATTTGCATCAACGTCAAAGAAGACATTAATTTAAGGTACCTTTTTTGGTACTGGTGGAATACCCGTCAACTTCAATTTTCCAAGAAGGTTATTGAAAGAATAAGTTATACATAACTATTCTTAAAAGATTTTAATTAAAGTAGGAGCCATTTAAACATAAAAATAATATTTGTCATCTTCTTTTCTAAAGGTAGTATGATTTAGTCCTAATATCCCCATGTCTTTAATTCTCATTTAGCCTACAAACCCAGTAACTTATTCTCTAACTTTTGAAAACAGGATGTTTAAAATATACCAGTACCACTTACTGACTTTGTTTTGCTATAATTTGTTCATAATTTAATGTCAGTTCCTATAATGTTTTAATAGCCTGAGTGACAAACAGGTATTGAAGTAAGACTGTTAACATTACTGATAAATAATGATTTCTTTGAACTACAGAAAGTAATAGAGACAATGAAAAACTAAAAGAAACCAAGAAAAAGAAGAGCTTGGAAAGCGTAAACAAAGTTCATATACTCACAGGAATGATTTGGCAATCATGGTGGGAAAATAGTGGTTTCCTTTTAAAGAATTATCGAGTTGACCTACAATGCGAATTAGTACTCTTGGCTAGTTGTCTTAATAGGTAGAGGAAAATCTGACCTTTCTTGTTGGGAATTGTCATATTTCTTGTAATCAAGACTGTCATTACACCACCAGCAGTTTCAAGACCAAGGATGAGAGGCGTGGCATTGAGCAAAAGCAAATCTTAGACCTTTTCATTCTTTTCACCGCTCAAAATTACGGCTTGTACAACTGCCTTGTAAGCCATAGCCTCATTTGGGTTTATGATCTAAGTTGTTGCCTTACGTTTAACAAGGAAACCTAAACTCCAAATTCAAAAATAGGGGTAAACTGTTACCTTTTGGGGGCTAGATTATTATGTATAATTATATGTGTATTTGAATAGATATGGTATATGGAAAATAAGCACGTGCAGTATTTTAGTGATTTATTTGAATTATATTTGTTTGATATTGGTTGTGGTTGATAAGGACCAACAAAGTGAGATTTTCCTTAGAAAGGATTTTTATTTTCGAAATTAAAATTCAGGTGCACCTAGGATATTTTGATTTGATATTTTGATATGAAATATTCTGATTCTGACAATTGTTTTAAAAGAAATAAGTGCTCAGTCCCAGTGGGATGGATTGTGTATGGATAATTAACCTGTTGTGCGGGTGCGTAAATGCTTGGTGGAGGGAGATATTGTTATGTGAGGTTGAGTTACTTTGTTGGCCCTTTTGCTTGCTTTGTATGTTTTAATTGCCGTGATTATTTTAGGTGGATTATACAGTGTACAAATTGAAAGGTGTTAGCTAAATTATATATTTCCATATTTGTATATGTGTAATCTTAGTAGTTTTGAAATATATGACATGTTGATATTAATTGATAATATATTCTATATGTGTATTAAGTGATGCTAGAACCTTTTGGGTACAATTTTTCACTAACAGAGTCCTTAGGACTCATCCCTCTTCTGTGGTTATTTTTTTTAGTAATAGGATCTTGAGGATGGCAGTTACCGATAATAGACTTTGCCAAGTGTTTGGCGAAAAGGTAATTTTTAAAAAAATCTCAATCTTGAAGTCAAAGAATGAAAGTTTGCAATCACATTAAAGCTGTGAGGTTCCTGGTCTTATGTGGGGTAATAGTCTAGTTAATTATTATTATTATGAGAATCAGAGTGGAACTCCTTATTGTCTTTGTTGTTATTGTATAACAATACAAATGTATTTTTTTTTTTAAAAAAATTGTATAGGCATGTTCCATTTTGTAGATAACATCTGCCGAAATTTTTAATAAATTGTTATAAGTTTCAGTACATAAATTTTTTTTAGTTAACTCATGTTTTATAAAATTTACTTATATTCTTTAGTTTAGTCAAGTTTCGTGTACATTTCTTGTTTGAAGTTAGGGTTACGGAGGTTTGGTTATCCATTCCTCCAACTAGTCATATCTCTGAGTGAGGTGTGACAGTAAATATCATTTTTTTAACCTAAATTCAAAAAATTATTACCATATTTTTGTAATTCAATTGTAGTTTCAGAAAGATAAATAATCAGCAGGTTTAATTGCTTAAACAATATATAGTTTTCTATAAGCAACAACAAATTATGAATAAAATTCATATCTGTATCAATGTATAAAGTTTTTACACTATCAGTAGGCAAGAAAGTGTCTTGTGCCTCTAACATCAACCACAACTCTATTTTAGTCAAGTGGACTAATGTACAATAAACTTATTTACCGAATATCAACGTGTATAGATTTATTATGTTAACAATAAATAAAATAACAACTCTTATGAATTGGTAGAAGATGTCTGCTTTATTTAAATTACCTATTTGTCAAAAAGGTAATTGTTGTTACCCCTAATGTAAGCTTATTGACAGGAGTAGGTTGTGATTTGTAATTATCGATTTGTCAAAATGATAATATTACATACTAAAACTTGTCAAGTTTTGACCGAATTCGAGCTCGGCTCATGTTTATGAGGCTTCGATCATTAAGACCTCAAAATACTAAATCCATGATCAAGCTAAACTTATTAAGTTTTCGTGAATATTTTTTCAAATTTTTAGAAAAAAATGTGTTATAGTCAATTGGAGCTGAGCCGATGACTTACAAAGATTCATTTAGTTAACTTACAATCAAAACAAGATACAATTTATGTTATTTTGTTTTTACATATAAATGTATTTAAAAATAAAAATATATTATATAAAATTAAACGGATTGGTTTGCGAACTTTCATTCTTCTCGATCTAAACTCTTAAAGAATAGTTCACAAACTAACTTGATTTATTGTCACTCCAACATGTGTCCAATAAATGTCCATGAAAACAATAAATATGCTAGGCTTGACTTATTCAGTATGTAATAAATGTGACGGCACCTATTAATTTGGTGTATTTGGGATGAGAGATTTATGAGAAGGAAGAGAGATATCTCTCGTGATTAGCTCATAAATCTAATGGGTCTCATTCAAACCAAAATAAGAAATAAAAAATTACACATCAGCTGCCACCAAATACTTTAATGTTATACCAACTTGTTAAATGGTAACAATTATTAGTCAAGTCAAGAAATTGACAGGGATATTGAGCTAGTTCATTCATGTTCCCTCCAATATTAATTAATATGTCATGTGTTTTTCCTCGTCTATTAATGGTTAGGGGGTTATCTAGTTGTTACACTAAACATAATAAATGAGTAGAGCTGAAATACAATTGTGCACGCAAATTGTGTTTTTCAAAATACATTATTTAATTTAGAAAATTAATAATTAATATAAAAATAATTTTTTTTTTAAATTAATGAGATTCATCATGAAAAAATTCCTTTAATATATTTTTCAAATCAAAATTCATAATTATCTTCATAAGTAAATTGAGATTTATATTTATGTGACTTGCTTTGTGTTAATTTCCTTACAAAATAAATCTAGATTTATTTATTTGTAGCTCTTATCATTAAAAAATATGGTAATTCAAGTGAATTTGAAAACAATAATTTTTAAAAAAAAAATAAATAAATAAGAAAGGGGATAATGGGATCTTTTATTAATTTTTTATTCTTTCAATAATGATTATGGAATTATTATTTTTTTCTAATTTTATACTATGTAATTTAAAAAAAAAAAAAAGAATAAAGTGGCATAAAAAGTTTCAATTTAAAATTTAGGATTTATTTGGAAAGAAATTTTAAAAGTATAAGTTATTGGGAATGTAAATATATTATAAGAATTATTTGGAATGTCATAGGGATTATCCTTACTTTTGAGATACAAGCTCAAGCAACTCCCACTGAGTTGATTATCAAAAGCAAAATGGTGAAATTGAAACCTATGACGAGAGCACACATTCAGAACCACTATGACGAGAGCACACATTCAGAACCAAAATGGTGAAATCGAAACCTATGAAAAGAACACACATTTTTAGCCACCAAATTAACCTTTAGGTTGAATATTAAATAGGTGTTGGATTGCTAAAGACTGGCTGTGGGTATATCAATAGCATATTATTTTTTATATGGCAATAAACCTTTATTCTAAATGTCTCTATCCAAATAAGTTATAAATTTTATATATTTAGTATTTTCTTTTAAAATAGTTTCTTTTTTTTAATTATAAAATAACTATTTTTTCTTTTTTACCTACCTTTTGAATTAATTATTGTTTTGTCTCCACTTTATATTTCAGTACTCTAATAATTTTTTTTTTTTAATGTTCAAAATTCACAAAAATACAATCAAAAACAATTGTGAGTCCAAAGTAGGTTTATGCAGTTAGAGTATGATTAATGGCACTACGCCCGTCAAGTCATAGTAAGTAGGGGTCCTAAGTAGGTATGCAAAACAAACATGCAATAAAAGCATGGATATGTCCATAACAATTCTCCTGTCTGGGAGGGAAATTCTCCAAGTTGCTTGGGCTTGGCTTGCTAAAATTTGTCGGTTTGTTAGTTAAAACTTTAAATAAAGATTAAATACACATAAGCTCCTTGTGGTTTATCTTATTCTCAATTGCGCATGTTTCATTTTATTCAAAAGCATCTCAATGTATTTTAGATGAAAGTATCATTAGACGGAATCTGTTACATTTAGCCATGAATCTAAAACTTTTTATTTCTTCCTCAATTCAACCTTCATTTTTTTTTCTCTCTCTCCTAATTGTCAATCTTCACCATTTCCTCATTTTGCAACTTCAAAGATGCTTGGCCAATATGAATACAATTCTTACAAGCGCAATTTATCTCAATATCTATTGTATGTTTCAGCCAGAGAGCTAAACCACCAGAAAGACCGCAAGGACTAACATAAAATGATTTATTAAAGTGGAATCTCATTAAGCGCTCTAACTGTCAAGGCTACCCTCAAAACTTGACAGTTCCAGATACAAGAATCATGGTGACCTTGTGGCTGTAGGCCAGCCACCACCGCCATTTTCAGAATTGGGAGTAAAATGCAAATGAGTGTCTTCCTTTTGCTCAAAATAGTTCAAGACTTCAACCTCTGTAAGATCCTTTTCATTGAAAGTGTTAGGATCATCCTTCAATTTGATAGAGTTTGAATTTGGTCCACTTCCTCTTTTCTTATTGTCTGTTCAGCTTCATCAAGGTTTGCCTTCCTTCCATCTCCATCTCTCCTCGATTTTGATCACTGAAATCACTGCTTCTTCTGTCTGACTGTATGGGCTGGGCTTGGGCTTGGACTTGAGCTTGGGCTTAGGCTTTGAGTGCATTCTTCTCTACCAAAATGGGCCTATCATAGTTATTCTAAGCATGTCAGAGCTTTTATTTAGACTAATAATTTATTATAGCTAGTACATAGATAAAATGTACAATGAACACAAAATTTCTCATTTTGGTACATTTCAGATGTTATTTTATTTTGGTGCAAAGAGGATCATAATATTAAATTTACTGAGAATCATACATGCCCTTGCAAATCATAATGAAAAATATCAAACATAAAGGTAATAAAATTTCTTAAAAAAGATATTTAAAAAAATAAAATAAAAAGCATCAACAGAAAATATAAGTAGAATGGAAGATAAAGAAACACTAATACAAGATACAAGATATAATGTGGTTCCTCACAAAATAAAAATGTGTCACATCTAAGCTTACACATGACACAAAAGAGAACAAAACAATTCACTATAAAATTAAAGAATTAAGATTAGATAAATAACAAGATGGCATTATTTATTTAAGAGGAATAACTTTACTACATTATCATTATACAACAAACCACATGAACGTAAAGTTCATAAGCTAAACTCAACAATTATAACACACCCATATTAATACAATCCAATACATAACTTACACTCCAAGCAAGTACCAACTTTAAAATAATTCAGACAAGCTTTTGACTTATTTAAGGATAGCTCGGAAAAAATTAACAAAGGTGAATGCCAGAACAGCAAGTCCAACTGTAGTTGAACTAGCTCTCCACATATCTTTGAAGTATACACTTCTTAAGGTGGCCATCGTATGATTGAAAGTATTGTCATAGTGTGCATTGAGTTGTCTGATACTTGTTTTGTAGAAACTTGAACTTATTACAAGTTCTCTGCAAAGACTGTTAACCATTTTTTCAACTGCTTCATTGCTTCCCAGATAATTAACAATTATTTTCTTTTCCAAAAGAAAATCCACATCTTCTTTAGTTTCAATTAGTCCATCAATAAACGAAACGTAATCACAGATGTAAAATTGATCATAGGGATAGTGACACTGCTCCAATGCAATAAGGTTCCGAAACTTACATTCTGTTCCATCCTCTATACTCAATTTTGGAATTTCAAGACGAGCTTTTGCAATCTTGTCGCCTGTTAACCAACTTAAGGGCCAATATAAACAACAATTGTCCTCAAAGTGTACATCAAGCAAGTTCTTTCCTTGAACAGCTTTGAAACTTATCCCTGAGTCCCGCAATTTTGTTGCACTATACAAAATATCATCATCATCAGAATTTAATTTTGTTGCACTATACAAAATATCATCATCATCAGAATTGTCTGAGTTGTCAAGATCCAAATCGGGTGGAATGTAGAAACATCTTAGCAAGTCTGTTAAGTGCTTCACGGTCTCAGTAGTTTCTGAAATTTGCATATTGGGAGGTTGAAAAAGCTCACACTTACAGGCAAGATCAAGGAAGATACTACATTCCTCTTCATCCAGAAATGTATATAACTCATTCAAAACCTTAACTGGTAGCTGATTCTCAAGTAATATCAAGTCCAGACATATGCCTTCTACCAACAATGGTGTTGACAACACATAATCATCTTTGTGTTGATCTTTTTCTTTTTTTTCTTTTGACCTTAAGATGAACTCCATAATGAACACAGCATCCAATTCAATCATGTCAGCAAATTTCTTGTCGTCAGGCATGGATATCTCTGAATAACACTTCTGGATATCCTGTACAGTCTTTACAATGTTATCTTTGAATTTATCAAATGACCTGCCAGACTTAATGCGTTTCTGAAATTCACGGTAATATCTCTTTTTCTGTGTTTCCATGGCCTTGAATTCAGGTTTTCCATGGTGAAAAGGACCAATTGAGATAAGTTGTGGCGTGTAGGCTTTCGCATTCACTTGACGAAGGTTGGGAGGTACCCTATAAATACAGAGATCCTCGTGTTTCGTCCCTGGAATGTCGATCATGTGTTGGAATTGGAATTCATATTCCACTGAAGCAGCATCACTACAAATAGCATCCACCATTTTCACCCAGGAACAAGATCTTCAACCTGTAAACATGGTGAGGAAAACAAAATTAGAACCCTTTCTCACTAAATTAAAAAGTGTATGTAGAGAGCAGCAGAAGGGAGTCCTATAAGCTGCTCTTGAATAACTATAACTCATGGCATATTTAGAAAAACGAAAAGTAAATTATCAGATTCGATTATAAATGCATCCAGAAGAAAAATAAGAAAAAGAATCAAATAGATGAGTAATTAAATTACTTTGATCTCCAATATGGATCACCTTCTATTATGCAGCACAAAAACTGATCAGATTCAATTATACATGCAGATGGAAGAATGTACTTTGAGTGACTGCTACTTGCAAGCACTGATATTTATATAGGATATCTGTGACATGATATACACGCATTTATTTTAATCTATTAAAATTTATTATCTTATCTAAATATTTAAATTTAGTAGTTTATGAATTAGCATAACACATGCGGAGCTAGAAAATTAACAAATTTATTTCATATTTATTATCTTTAGAATTTTGATCAACTAAAATGTATAAAAATTTCATACCTTTTTTTTTTAATAAAATAAAATAAAATTTGAGTGGATCAACTTATCCACTTCCTTATACGTGGCTCGCCTTTGCAAGAAACGTGTGAAGGTGATTACAACAAATGCAGTATTATTCTCATACATACAACAAATGCCGTATTATTCTCATACATACCATTAATTTGTCCCATGCTTTTCACTTTATATATGAATTAATTCGTATCAAATATTTTTAATACCAAGCTATTTTTGAATTCGAACATTTAAAATCCTATTACTAAATTATGAAAATTTTAAATGTTTTTAATTGAATACGAATTCGAATAGCTCAACCAATTATGTTTATGGTATAAACTAAAAACTAAAATTTTAATTAAAATAAATAGATACTTATATTAATTTAATCAAATTGAATATTGAACTGAATGATCCATCAAACAATAATCAAGTTGAATTTGACTACAAATTTTATACTAAACAATATTTGCATTCGATTTGAATCGCTTTAGCGAATATGATATATTTATTTTTGACTCGATGAGCAATAATAAGTTTAAGAGGAAATACTTAAAAATTAGGCAAGACGACTAGCTAGTGTCTCTTCATCAAATTCTTTAAATAAATTTGTTTAAGAAATATATACTAATCTATAAGATATGATATAATTGATACTTAAAAATTAAGGCAAGATGATATTGACACATAATCAATGAAAATATCTAATATTTTAGCACATAATCTTGCCTTGTCACCTTTTAATTCTCTCTCGTCTCTCTTAAATTATATCAACATTTTGCAACATCACTAACCAATTCTCTCACATATCATTTTACTACATCACTAACCAATTCTCTCACATATCTCATAATTTAATTATATAAAATATAAGTTTTTACTTTTTCAATCTAATTCCTACTATTTTCTCATATTCACAATTTTGTTTGGTATTTTTTAAAATATTTATTCTTAAACAAAAAAATAAATAAAAATTTACTATCACTCTCTTTACGTACAAAAGTACATAAATAAACTCAATTTTACTTGTCTGTAATCATTAAAAAAAAAAAATTAAGAAAGAGAATATCAAAAAATTATTGTAATGACTAATATCTTAACTAATCTTTTGATTAATTTTTCACTGCTGATCAATTGTGAAAAAATTAGAGCAAATCTATGTTTAAATCAATAATCAATTAGTATTGATGCCTAATTTCAAATTTTTTTTGCTTAAATAAAAAAGATATATGCATAATTAAAAATTTATGTAACAAATTAAATATTTTTGTAATAGATAAAATTTCATAATATATAATATAAATGTTACGAGAATAATATGCTGACACAGTAACACGTAATAAGATAGGATGACACATCAATTAATATTTTAATGTCATATCAACTTAATCATATATTCCAAATTAATACATTTAGAATAAAAATAATGCATAAGTGAATAATGTTGTTAATAATAAATCTCAATTAATATAAAAGATTAAATTTAAAAAATAATAAAGGAAAACCGAATAAATCTAATTAAGAATAAAACTGCAATTTAAGTTGATACCATTACCAACAAATGTCAATGAATTTAACGAAGGACAATAGACAAAACAATTTAATTTCCTATTACTAGGAGTCGCCACGTACTTACAAGTAATACTCCATGTGACTTAAATGTTGTTACGCAATTGTGGGTACAAAGTGGTTGCACATAATGAATGAGATAATTATATAACGTGTATTATTAGAGATTGGAGTTCAATCATGCCACTTCAACTATTAAATTAAATTAGACAATATAAGTAGGTATGGCCGATAAACTAGATAAGATCAAGATATAACTAAGTTAGATTACGAAATTGAGATTTATGCAAGTTGGTTCTGATAAATCTGACCGCTAAATTTTTTTTTTTTAAAATTCATTAAATAAATAATATGTTGTGTTCTTGATTATTAGACCAACTATTTAGGGTGAGGGGATGTGCAGGATTGTGGTGCCTATTCCATTTGCAGAATATGTTACCAAGTACAAGGACATGCGTCCAATGCATGGCAACTAATACTATACTAAAGGAAAAATAATAAAAAGTCCTATTTTAAATTTTAAATTTTAAAAAAATTCTAAGATAATTTCACATTATCAATAAATCATACTTTTAACATTTTCTCTTGAATAAGTCATTTTACCAATAATATAACATATAGTTCCAATGTTACCCTTTAGTTATCAAGCCATTAAATTTTAGTTTTTCACCAAAAAAAAAAAAAAACTCTTATTTGTAATATTAAACTGTTAATTTTTTTTTTCAATAAAAATATTAATTATCTTTTAAAAAAATTTCTCTCAATTACATTTTTATTTTATTTTTTTCTTTGTATTTAACTTCAACCATTTTAAATTATTATGAAAATTTTTAATTAATATTTAATTTTTTAATTTTTTAATTGGACATGATTTTTACAAGTACGTACTTCAAGCCACTTTTTAAGAAAAACTATAATTAAATTTAAAATATATATTATAATAATTACTAAGTTATTTTATCTTAAATATTTATATATATATAAATTCCTCACACATATTCAACTTGAAAAAGGAAAAAAAAAAAAACTTCTGAGCACACCCATAAGGGCGTACGATGAGGCTTGCATATTATATATGTCAATAAATTTTTAGTCTATAAAAATACATTATCAATTTATTGCCCACTCAAATATATATATATATATAATTTTAAAATATGAACCAATGATCGAAACAAAAAATGACCGGTACTTGAGTTAGTAGTTTAAGGGTGATCAAACCAATCATGTCATAAATATTCTTAATTTAATATTTATAATATTAAGCATAATATAAAATATTCTTTAATTATTTTAGTATAACATATATATTAATATAAACAAATTAAATTTTATTTTGTAAGAAAAAGGATTTTCATGATAAGGAATAAACAAAACATGGATAAACCTAAGCATTTTTTTTCTTAAATCTAAGTGATCTCTACATATGAATTTTTCTCCGATCCAATCGGGGATCAAATTGATTATAAAAACATGTTTAATTAGTTGTTCAAGAAAATAAAAATTTTAAATTTATTTAATATAGTCTAAACCACTAAAACAGTTCTATTATCCAAATCAATCTGATTTTTCATCAAGTGACAAATTTAACCAGTCTAATTATCTAGATTGGTTTGGTTTTGAAAATACGACTGATAGGGTTTGCATGTTTCTTTGTGTTTATATTTTCACAATATTATGTATGTGTGGCATTTATTACGACTGCATAAGTCAAGCCTATCATATAATTTATTGTATTGCTAGTTGCACTTGGAATGAACATTTATTTGACGCATCTCAATATGTAATAACACACTTTGAGATGTTTGTCTTTCCAGACACGTCAAAAAAAATAAAAAAAAGTAAATAATTGACATTTTCAAACCATTTTTAGGTCTTCAGAAATTACAACCTGTTAAATCGACGAGTTCACATTAGGAGTGACAATAATTTTCTTTAAAAGTTGTGGTTAATGTTAGAGACTTATGATACTTTCTTATCTACTGATAGTCAAGCTTATCATATAATTTATTGTATTGCCAGTCGCACATGAAATGAACACTTTGATAAGTTTGTCTTTTCAGACTTGTCAAAACAAAATTTGACATTTCCAAACCATATTTGGGTCTTCAAATATTACAACCCGCTAAATCAACGAGTTCACATTAGGGATGACAATAAATTTCTTCAAAAGTTGTACTTAATGTTAGAGACATATAATACTTTGTTGTCTAGTGTAAAATCTTATATACTGATTTATTCATAATTTATTATTGCTTATAGAAAGTTATTGTTTAAACACTTAAGCTTGCTGGTTGATTATCTTTAAGAAACTGCACAAAATAGATTAAACATTCATACAAAAATTATAATTTTATTTGGTAGGATTAAAAAAAAAAAAAAAAATCAAACTTTTGATATAAAAAAATGTTTCCTGGAATAGTCTGTTACATATTGTAACAATAAATATTTTTCCTAACAATTAACTTTACTAGTAGTAATAGTAACATGCAACAAAAGCATGGAGATGTCCATTGCAATTCTTTTGTGCAAGACAAAAATTCTCCAAGTTGCTTGGGATTGGCATGCAAAAATTATCCTCAAGTTCAATTTGTCCGTTAAAACTGAAAGAAGCGAAGTGCAACTTTATTTTGACGTTTGGTGCATCACCTGATAAAATGCAAGATATAATTAAGCTTTAATACTATTTTAACAAAATTATTACTAAGCAAAAAAAAAATCTATAATTCATATAATTTTATATTTTTAGTCATATACACTTTTATTATTTTAAATTTTATTCTAATTTACTAGATTTTTTATTTTTTAAGGATTATTTTAATTTTGAATATATATATATATATATACACTAGCCTCATCACGTGCTTACATGCAAGTTTAGAGTTTTTTATTTATATTTTTCAGCTAATTATATATGAGTTGTTTTAATTAGAAAGTTACTATTTGAAAAAGTTATTGTGAATGAATGAGTTTTTAATTAGTTAATTTTTAAAATCTTTTAATTTGTTGTGGGTAGATGTGATTTTTTTTTTCCCTTCTAAATATAGATAAAAATTAAGAAGTTATTGAAAAAGATTTTTTTAATTTAATTTTTTAAATAAAATAAATTGATAAAAATATCCTTTAACTTAAAAGAGTAAGAAATTATAAATATAATGTATTGTAAGAAAATATATGATAAAATGAATCAGTTAAAGCCATAGGATACTATAAGGGTGTTCTGGTTTTAGAATGATAAAGATAGATAGATATAATCATAACTGAAATTATAATAAGTATCATGACACGAAATATTTTTATAAAGAGTTCATAATATTTTTTTTATAGTGTTGACTTAATTTTATTTTTTACAATAATAAAAATACATTTTGGTGACAAATGAAATAAAATCAATATCCTCTTGTCTACTTGAATAATTGGTGTTTTCTCCCCCTTTTCTTAATGAGAGCTAGTTGACACATGTCAATGTCTCATTGGTGAAGTTATATAATTCTTGATTTAGTTGATAATTTCCTATTTTATTGATAATCATCTTTGACATATGATGTCATTTCATTGGTTACAAGTATATAATCGCAAGTAGCAAGTGTCCTTTGATCGTAAAGGTGATTAGAGAATATAATAAAAATTTAATTTCATAACTACAACTCTACTGAAGGTCTAGTTGGTTAACTAGTAAATTGATTTCTAGACTCGCTATTCAAATTCAAAATAAATAAATAATTTGAACTATCATTTTCTACAATAATTCAGCTAAGAATTAAGGATATTTAGATACTAAATATCATTGAAATCACCATTCCTTAATAATATAACAGTCAAGAGCCTCAATTTGACACAAACACATCTAATTCTTTTAATCAAACAACACCCAAAATAAAAATTGACATAACTTAAAGTATCATATAATCAAAATCGAGCTAACGTAAATATCATTTTTTTAAACCAAAATTCAAAAAATTATTATCATATTTTGTAATTCAATTGTAGTTTCTGAAAGATAATTAATCGGCAAGTTTAATTGTTCAAACAATATATAGTTTTCTATAAACAACAACAAATTATGAATAAAATTAATATTTGATTCACTATCAATGTATAAAATTTTTACACTATCAGTAGACAAGAAAGTGTAATGTGTCCTAACATCAACCATAACTCTATTTTAGTCAACTGGACTAATGTACAATAAACTTATTTACCAAATACTGTGTATAGATTTATTACATTAACAATAAATTAAATAACAACTCTTATGAATGACTTGCAAAAATTGGTAGAAGACGTATGCTTTATTTAAAATACCCATTTGTCAAAAAGATAATTATTGTTACCCCTAATGTAAGCTTATTTACTTGGGCAAGTTGTAATTTGTAATTATCAATTTTTCAAAATGATAATTATTACGCATTAAAACTCTTCAAGTTTTGACTAGATTCGTGCTCGGCTCATATTCGTGAGGCTAAGCTCGTTAAGAGCTCACAATATTAAATCCAAGATCAAGCTCAACTTATTAAGTGCTCTTGAATATTTTTTCAATTTTTTTTTAAAAGTCTTATAGTTAATGGGAGTTGACCCTATGACTTACCAAGTTCATTTGGGTAACTAACAATTAAAACAAGTTACAATTTATGTTATTTTATTTTTACATATAACTGTATTTAAACAATAAAAATATATTATATAAAATTAAACGAACCGGTTTGCAAGCTTTCGTTCTTCTCTATCTGAACTCTTAATGAATAGTTCACGAACTAACTCGATTTATTGTCACTCTTAACATGTGTCCAATAGATGTCCATGAAAACAATAAATATGGTAGGCTTGACTTATTCAATATGTAATAAATACAAGGGCACCAATTTGGTGCATGTAATATGAGAGATTTATGAGAAGGAAAAGAGATATCTCTCGTGATGTAGCTCATAAACCTAATGGGTCTCATTCGAACCAAAATAAAAAAAAAAAAATTACACATCTGGCGCCACCTAATACTTTATTGTTATACCAACATGATAAATAGTAACAATTATTAGTCAACTCAAGAAATTGATAGGGATATTGAGCTAGTTCGTTGATGATCCCTCCAATATTAATTAATATGTAATGTGTTTGTTCCCCATCTATTAATGGTTGTGGGGTTACTTGGTTGTTACACTGAACATAATAAATGAGTAGAGCTGAAATACAATTGTGCATGCAAATCGTGTTTTTAAAATACTTTGTTTAGTTTAAAAAATTAAAATTAATAATTAGTATAAAAATAATATTTTAAAAAATTAATGAGATTCATCATTCCTTTAACATATTTGTAGCTCTTATCATGAAAAAATATAGTAATTCAAGTGAATTTTTGAAAATAATAATTTTTTAAAAAAATATTAAGAAAGGGGATAACGAGATCTTTTATTAATTTTCATTCTTTCAATAATGATTATGTAATTTTTTTTTCCTAATTTTATACTACATAATTTAAAAAAAAAATAAGGATAAAAGTGGCATAAAAATTTTCAATTTAAAATTTGGGTTTTATTTGGATAGAAATTTTAAAAGTATAAGTTATTAGGAATGTCAAAATATTATAGGAATTATTTGGAATGTCGTTGGGATTATCTTTACTTTTGAGATACAAGCTCATGCAAAATGGTGAAATCGAAACATGTGAAGAGAGCACACATTCTTAGCTTCCAGATCAACCTTTAGGTTAAATATTGAATAGGTTGTCGATTTCTAGAGACTGGCTGTAGATATATCAATAGCATATTATTTTTTATAATGGCAATAAACCTTTATTCTAAATATATCCATCCAAATAATTTATAAGTTTTATATATTTAGTATTTTCTTTTAAATAGTCTTTTTTAATTTTTATAAAAGAGCTAATTTTTTTACCTACCTTTTGAGTTAATTATTGTTTTGTCTCCATTTTTCATTTCAGTACTCTAATAATTTTTTACATTTAATGTTCAAAATTCACAAACAAACAAAAACAATTGTGAGTCCAAAATAGGTTTATGCAGTTTGTGTATGATTAATGGCACTACGCCTGTTAAATCATTATAAGAAGTGGTCCCAAGTAGGTATGCAAAATAAACATGCAATAAAAGCATGGATATGTCCATAACAACTCTTTTTTTCTAGGAGGGAAATTCTCCAAGTTGCTTGGGCTTGGCTTGCTAAAATTTTCTCGATTTGTAAGTTAAAACTAAAAAGAAATCAAGTCGATCTTGATTTTGGCATTGTTTGATTAATAAGATTAGTATATAAGAGATTAAAACTTACTTTTGATGAATCACTTAGTATTTTTTTGAAAAAAACATTGGTGAAATATTTGTGTAACTTAATATTATATACTAGAGCTTATAATTCCTCCACAGCTATCAAATTACATATTTTAAAATGAATTTATTATAATGCAGCAATATCGTACAAGTCTCCATTGCTTGCAATTTAATTTAAGTAGACATATTAATGGATCATATTGGGTCTATCACACCATTAATGGAAGCATGACTGGCCAAAGAATTTGATAACCAACCATCTGTAACCCTAACATCAAGACAAAGTAAAAACACGATTGTTGCCATAACTACAAAACAAAACTAAATTTTTGTTAAAACAGAAGTTTACTGTAAAAGTTTGTTTTCTGAAGCAAATAGTAATTTACTAAAAACTTACATATCACACCTCAAAATGCGAACACATGTGTTCCTGATTTCACACAACAACACAACGACAAATATCTAAACTAATATGTCCTACTAAATTAGACACTGCACAATTCTAGTATGACTGCAACTTCCATCTTTAACTTCAAGTCTAAGATTCTAGAAAATATATTTCCGTACTCTGTTTGCAAGTCACAAATTTGGTGATGCCATGTACTGGATTCTTGAAAAAAAAAAAAAAATATCCACGAGAGGGATGAGTCTTATGGACTTTGTGAGTGAAAAGTCGTACCCAAAAATACTAGCATCACTCAATACAAATATATATATATACACATCATGATTTAATTTGGAATACACATACATGTTTATAATCGTCATAATTTACAATTTATATAATTCATTGAATCACAAATGATTCTGAGTAATCATAACATACAAGGCAAGCAAAGGGCCAACAAGTAACTCAGCCCCGCATAACAATATCACTCTCCCACTAGGCATTTATGCACCCGCACAACAGATTAATCTCTGTACGTAATCCATCCCATAGGGGCTGAGTACTCAAATTTTTAAAACACTTATTAGAATTATAATATCTCAAATCAAAACATCCTAGGAGCAACTAGATTTCGATTTCAGAAATAAAAATTTATTTTGTTGGGCCTTATCAACGACAAACAATTTCAATTATCAAACATAATTTAAATAACTCACTAAAACATTGTATATGCTTATTTTTCTATTTAACACATCTATTCAAAAACATAAGCAATTACACATAATAATCTAACAGCCAAAGGGTAACAATTAACCACTCACTCAGTTCATGTATTTCATTTATTGTCCAGTCTAGACCGTGCAGGTGTCGATAAGTCCTCGACACGCTCTAGAGCTGAAAATCATAAATTCATATATTACAAGAAAAATCATCTCATAATTAATTCTATATCCCTCTGTTATATAAATATATATATATATTGAACGTATCACTTAAATAGACATATTCCATTTTCTTAAATACCTTTACATATATATTTATACATTTATCAAGAACTTTGTATAATTCATTAATCAACATTACTTATGCTCTACGTAATAAATTTATAGTTATCATAATCAATTTCAAGCTCTCCTAATTAACTATTTAAGTAAACTTAATATTAATAAGTTTGATTTACCTTAATTATCTAAAATTACCCAAATATGTAAATTATGTATTTTCCATCGTCAATACAAAAAATTTTCAGCAATTCACATCATTACTACCTAAAATTTCTTATTTCTCTAAATTTTCCATTTATAGTCAACTAATAAGGTATATGTAATTCTTAATTGAACTTTTCATTTATCTAGAATTTCATATATATATATATATATATATATATATAGAACCCAACCAATACAATTCCTAAAATGTCTCGAGTATTCTAATTAAATTGTTTTACCTTCTGCTTAACCATAAGGAACTCACGTTCACTTACCTAAACTATAATTTAATAACACTTTAACTAACACCATAGTTCTTTAATTTTACATGTATACATTTATGTAACATACAAATTGAAGGTTAATTTCTTTTAATATTTATCGAATATCTTAAAGGATGCTTTAATTCTCCTTGAATAGGTTCGTATGTAGATATATATATACCAAGAATTTCCACTTTATAAATCCTTTAACATTCCTTATATTTTAACTATTAGATTTAAATTGAGTTAATTACTTTCAATTATTTAAGAATTCAAATTCCATCATTTAACTTTAACAAGTTAATTTCCTTATTTCCTACTCACTATTTGACTAACGAATTTAGATAAAACGACTTTTAGGTATCAACTACTAAAAATTTAGTAAAAGTTCTGAAAGGATAAATTATTTCCTTCTATTCATATTACACTTACAACTTTAAATAACTGTTCACTCTTCCTAGCATTTATATACTTCTCTCCTACACTCTAATTAAATAATTACCTGTCATCACCCGATATCTTAATGCATGTTTTAAAATTTCATGTATAATTATTGTTGAAAAAAAAAATAAAAAAAATTGAAATTGGACCAAGTAAAATAAAGGGATTGAAAATTCTAAATAAATTAAGTGAAATAGGCAAATATATATATATATATCAAATTTTGTCCACCACTACTCTTGACCATTGACCTTGACTTGATCAAATTTTATTCACCTTTTTTTTCTTTTTCCTCTTTTACTTTCATTCTTGTCTTACTTCATTAGCTGATTATTCCTTTATTTACTCCCTTGTTTTCTTTCCTGGTTGCTTTTCTTTCCACGGCCTTTATTTGTTTTCTCTCATTCTCTTTGCTTCTTGATCCCTCTAGCTTTCCCTCCCATGTTCTGCCAAGTGAGATCCATGATCATCCTTTTCTTCTTGCCGTGAGCTAGGCCCTTCCTCTTTGTTCTTGCCCTCATCAAGCCTTGTTATCGCTCATAGGTTGCTAGCCGAGTGCCTGAAGTATCATAAAGTACTGTGAAGTTGGCTGGGTGCTTTAGAGTTGCAGCAACCTCGTTTTGTTCTTCACTAATGGTAATCCTAGCCATTGACTTGTTGGTAATTTCTTCAAATAAATGTTATAGAAAGTGCTTTAAGTTAATTGTATCAGGGCTCTATGTTACTGCCTCTTTAGTTCTAATTTTCTTTTCCCCTTTCGTTATCTTTTTACTTCCATATGTTACTTGATTCATACTTGAACCTACCTTGTTTCATGGATTTAGCTTTACTTTGGAAGTAG
The DNA here is from genome assembly GCA_029379385.1 of Quillaja saponaria. Lineage (NCBI taxonomy): Eukaryota > Viridiplantae > Streptophyta > Magnoliopsida > Fabales > Quillajaceae > Quillaja > Quillaja saponaria. Next base: position 15,841,878 of record CM055611.1, on the reverse strand, counting down.
TTTTGAGTTTATATATTCTTATGTGAAATTGGTGTGTTTTTCTTTACACGGAATCTGCCTTCCCAATAGGAGTGCTAGTGTTTCTCCTAATACTTTATCAATGGTTGTATATATATATATATATTATATATATATATATATGTATATGTGAGAAGCATGGGAAACCTAAATCAGTTGGGCAAAAGGATAATTTAATTTTCACCTTTGGTGCCAACTACCATATGGATGAAAAAGGGTCCAATAACGGTATGAAAAAATAAATAAATAAATAAAAAGTTCATGAACAAAAGGAGAGAATGGATGATTAATGTTGTGAGTTAAGTAATTAACTAAAATGAGTAAAGGGCTTGATCATAAAGGGTGGTTAGTGTAAGTAGATGATGGAAATGAGAATTAAGTGGTTTTGAAGGGTATATGGGGCAGATTTCGTGGGTAACAAAAATTTGGTATTTCGAGTGTCTTTTGGGGAAAAATTAAATTAAGAGTTCGAAAGATAAAATGTAGTTTATAGTCTTAAAATGTTATCTACAAAATTTTGTATCTTGGTTTCAAATATGTTATTAGTTAGAGCTGTTAAAGTGCAGCTAGGTCCTACAAGATTTTTAGTACTCTATTTTTGGTTCATGTAAGAAATTGAGTAGGTTCATGATAGATTTTAGGAAAAGTTTCTAAATAATAAAGATATATATACTTGTCTATTAATAAACCCAATAAACAAAATTGGATTTCGTCATTCCTTGAGGAAGTTGTGCTCAATTAACTAAGGTAAGGTCAAAGATGTCAAAATTCTGCGTTTTGTAGAATTTGATACAACTTCAAAGAATAAACTATATTGATATAAAAATCCAAAAATTAGAAATGATATACTATTATAAAGCTACATGTGTCTAATATTTTATAAATTTTACGAAACTGGATTTGGAATTTCCTAGAGGATGATATAATCATTATAGTGAACATTGGTCCAAACCTCAAGTATGGACAGTTTCAACATCTCTAATTTATTAAGTGCTTTCTACCTTTTCTACTGGTTTCTTCTATCCTATGCATTGTTAAGACATTTAAAATGTCTTTTCATTATTAACTTTATCACATAAAGTATAATTCATACTACTTGATATGTAATAGTTTAATAGAAAACTTTCATAAAGAAACCTATACAAGTTGAGATAGAAGTTGAGTAATTAAAATATTATAACAATCACATTTATGAACTAAATATTATTTGGGTATATGAATTTCAGTTCCGAATGCTAATGTGGACTTGATGAGATGCGTGGACGCAAGTGTGAGTGATGAATAGAATTGGTTACGGCTGAGTGGTTAATTGCTGCCTTTAAGGGATAGATTAGTATGTGTAATTATATGTTAGTTTGAATATATGTGATATATGGAAAATAATCAAGTAGACAGTAATTTATTTAAATTATGTTTGTTTGATATTGATTGCTTTGTTTGATATTGGTTGTGGTTAATAAGGGCCAACAAAGTGAGATTTTTATGAAAAATAATTTTTTTTTATCTCTGAAATTGAAAATTCAGGTGCACCTAGGACGTCTGATTTAAAATCATAAGAAAATTCTGATTCTAATAAATATTTTTTTAAATTGAGTGCTCAGTCCTGATGGGATGAATTGTGTACGGAGATTAATTTGTTGTGCGGGCTCGTAATTTTCCAGTAGAGGGTGATAGTGTTGTGCGAGGCTGGGTCATTCGTTGTCTCTTTGATTGCTTTGCGTGATATTGTTGTTTTGATTTAAATTGTGATCTTATGTGTCATATAAATTGTAAATTTGTGAAGCTTACAATGTGTACGTGTAATATGAAATGTTATATGAATCATGTTACATGATGTTAATATGTATATTATATGTTTATGCTGAGTGATGCTAGTACCTTTTGGGTACGATTTTTCACTCACGGAGTCTATAGGACTCACCCCTCTTCTGTGGTAATTTTTTTTAGTAACAGGAGTTCGTTACATGAAGTAGTCGAGCTTGTGACTTGCCAATTGAGTACGGCAAGATAATATTAGAATCTTAAACTTGAAGTTAAAGGATGAAAATTTGAAGTCACACTAAAATTGTGGGGGTGTCTAATTTTGAAAGATGTAAGTGTCTAGTTATTTGTTTGGGTTGTGATGTGGTTGGAGCGAAGCTCCTTGTTATTTTTAGGTTATTGTGGTGTAAATTCATAAAACAATGTATTTGTATTTCGAGGCATGTTTCGTATTGCAGGAAACCTCTGTCAAATTTTTTAGTTAACTTCAATTTTAGAATAGCTAATTTTATTCTTTAGTTGGGTTATGAGACAAGTTTGTTATTTTTGTTCGAAGTCAGGGTTACGGTAAATTGGTTACCCAATCCTCAGGCCAGTCATGCCTCAGTGAGGGGTGTGACACTACCTAACTTATATCTTAAGCTTAAATCAAACTTTTCAATGTTAAGAATGCTTTTTAATTCCAACTTATTTGTTTTATAATATTGATTGTATTCAAAAAGACTACAATTAATTCATTTAAACTAGTTATTAGTAACCTCTCACTCGGCTACACAATCCCTTCCAATTTCAAGTTGTTTTCATAGGGTTTTCCTTACCTTTATTATCTCACTAATGCTTGATTAAAAGAGGTAAAATACAGCAAGAGGATTAAACCCCAAAACAGAGCTGCCAACCTCCTACAACACCCACGGCTAATACTCCTAACACTGCCATGATCTAGTTCTCGGCTATTAGCTATTTAAGTGGCTGCCACCATTTTGAAGGAGGAAAAAGGAAGGCTGCCTGTAACTCTAACTAGCCCCAATTCCACCCCACCCCCCCTTAATAACGATTTAAAATAGGCCAGCAAAGGAGCTGAAAACAAAGGATTCAAGGTAGTTTCAAAGCTGCAAGAAACTGAAATTTTAGAGCTTGAAAAGGACTACCCAACGGCTGGAACAGGGAAAGCGATTTTTGCTGACTGAAAGTTGATCGGTGACATTGCACGGGTTCAATTGGCTGCACTTGAAGCGAAAACAAAATTTTCTAGCCTTAGCCAAAACAAGGAAGATTAGAATGATCGCTGCTAGAGAATTGGCCAAGAAGGAAAGAAGAAAAAAAACATTAGAATGATCTAGAGTTAAGAAGTAGAGGTGGTGGAGATCAAAATAAGGAAGCAAAATCGATGAAGCAGAGTAAGGCAAGAAAAAAAAAAAAGGGTAAAATAAAATAAAATAAAAATACAAATACAAAGTCAAAGAGTCAAAAAAATCCCTATCCGTATTAAATATAGGCATATATATATATATATATATATATATATAGATATGTATATTTTCTAGTTTACTCTTTTATTTGCACATTTGACACACATCAATAAAATTTATATATATGTAAATTTCTACTTCTTATGTCCACCAATTATATAATTAAAATTAATTTCCTAATCACACATATATATATATATGTATATGTATAATATATACAAGTGTTTATTTATTTTACTTCCATTTCATGTAAAATTTTATCTACCTATTTACACAAGTTAGGTACAAACTTTCTAAAATGTACATTAAAATATCATGTTATAACAATTATTTAAATTATACCTTGAATTACACTTATACCTTGTTCACTACTAAAATTTACACATTTAAAAAAACATCAATCAATAAGGTCAAAGTCAATGGTTTTAAAATTAAGGCTAAAATTTAATCTTAGTTGTAAGTGTGTATATATATATATATATATATAAACTTATATCTTAAATATTTAAATTGATTACACATTTGTTCTACTCATCAATAATACATTTACAATTAGCTACAATTTATAAATTAATCAATTAGGTGATAAAAATTAATTTACATGCCTATATATATATATATTTATATATACTCATAGATTCAAATAATCTTTTATTTTAGTTTATTTTAGGAAAAATGATTATTTATTTCTGTCATAACCCTCATAACCTGATATCATAAAATCTAATTTTTAGACACAATATATAAATTTTTGTTATAAATAATAAATATGTAAACAAATTAGATAAGTAACAGTATAATTGACATATTATAACTCAATATTAAAATGAAAATTGAAACAAATTGGTGTAACTCTTGAGTGTGAATAAATTATATAAATACAACTAAACTAAATCTTGGTTGATTGAAAGCTTGACTTTAGCTAGCGTAAATTTTTAGTGAAAAACATATATGAATCAAGTAAATAAGACCAAATAAATAATTATAAATATATAGATATATATATATATATATGCATAAAAAAAAAAAAAAAAAAAAAACTACACTACTAGTTTTACTTTTTGACCTTAGACTTAAAGCTTTTGTATTTTCTCTCCCTTCTCTTTCCTTGACCGAAAATGTGGCCAAGAGAGTGTTCCACCGCCTTTACATTTCTTGCCATTCTTGCTGACTATTCTTCTGTTCGACTTCCTTTTTCTCAATGCCAATTTAGCTCTAGTTACTAACTTAGGTGGTGGAAAATGGAAATCTTGCTTTCTGTAGTCAAGTGGAGGTATAAGCTTTCTCCTGTCTTTCCTCTTTGCTTTAATTGGTTCCTTTTTTCCTTGGGTGCCGTTGGTTTCAATTCTTTGGGAAGTGTATATACTCTGTTTCCAGCTAAGAATTTTCAGCTAAGCTTATTCGAATTCCTAATAGTGAGCTCTAAAGTTTGATGTGTGGATGCGGGTAGGTGTGAAGGCGGAGTTTAGGGGGAAAGTGTGTAGTTGAAACAAGGTTGTGAATATGCTCTGTTTTCAACCGGTTGTAGCTGTATAGGAATAAAGTTTCGACAACCACCTTGCCTTGGTGCACCACCTTTGTGGTGGTTAACAGGTCGGACATGCAGCTTTACGGGTGGCTTGAAGTACTGCAACAACCATGCTGCCATGTATGCCATGGAGGTTGATTCAAGTGTAGGCTTGATTTCTTGATAGTTCATCTTGGTTTTGAATTGCTAAGGCAATATAGAAATAAGTACAAGAAACCAATCTTAGAGTTTTGAATTTTTTTAAATTGATGATGTTAAACTCTAGTTTGGGTAAGCTATTGGTAAGTTCTTTAAGTGTAACTAGAAAGGGCAAAATAATTCAGTTAGGCTACTCAAGAGGTGTTTTAGAAATTGTATTTGTTAAAGGGTATATTTATATAAAATTATAAATAAATGAAGATTTAGTTAAGAATTAGATGTAAATTACTAGTTGGCTATAAATGAAAATTAAGAGAAACAAGAAAAAAAAAAAAAAAAAAACGTACGTAAGAATGAATTGAATGATTGGGAATTTGTTGTGTTCATAGTAGGAAATACAAAATTCAAGTATTTTAGGTAACTTTAAATAATTAAGTTAAGTTAAAGTTAATAATTAAGATCTAATCAATGTTAAATTTACTTAAATAGTTAACTAGAAGATATTAAAATTGACTGTGTTAAGTTAAAGTTTAATAAATGTAGTATAAATAAAATAAATTAAGGAATGGTGTAAAGTTTTGATAAATGTATGAACATACATGCAAATATATTTAAAGAAATGAAATATGGTTTAAGACATTTGATGAAATGTTATGTGAGATGTTCTATATATATAGAGAGAGAGATGAGGTAGCTTATGAATTAGAGTAAGTATTGGTAGTGGAATATGAATAAGATGTAAATTGATGGACAAAGGTAAGTTTCTTGGTAAGTGTATATATAGGTATACATGCACATGAGTTAAAATAAAATGTGCCGACAAGATGTTTATGAAATTGCCAAGAAGAAAAGAATGGTCAGATTTCATAGGTTTGAGAAATCAAGTATTTCAAGAGCTTTCAGGACTAAATTAAATTAAGAGTTCTAAAGAGAAAATTCACCTTAGGGTCTTTTTATGGTGTCTCTAAAATTTCGTAGCTTGGATCCAAATATGTTGTGAGCTATAGCTGTTAAACTCTAGCTAGGTCAGGCAGGATTCGTAGTGCCTTGTTTTTGGTTTATATGAGAAATTGAATGGGTTCAATACTGATTTTAGGAAAAGTTTCTGAATAATAAATATTGATATACTTGTCTATTAATAAATCCGACAAACGGAATCAGATTTCGTTTTTCCTATAGGAAGTTATGTTCAATTAACTAAGGTAAGGTCAAAGTTGTCAAAATTCTACATTTTGTAGAATTTGATGCAACTTTAAAGAATAAAATTTATTGATATACAAATCCAAAAATTACAAATGATATACTATTATAAATCTACATGTGTCTAGTATTTTATAAATTTTACGAAACTGGAGTTGAAATTTTCTAGAGAAAGATATGACCGTTAAAGTGGACACTGGCCAAACCCCAAGTTTGGACAATTTCAACATCTCCAATTTACTAAGTGCTTTCTATCTTTTCTAATGTTTTCTTCTACCCTATGCATTGTCAAGATATTTAAAATATTTCTTTATCATTAACCTTATCACATAAAGTATAATTCATACTACTTGACATATAATAGCTTAATAGAAAACTTTCATAAAGAAATCTACACAAGTTAAGATAGTAGTTTAGTAATTAAAAGATTATAACAATCACATTTATGAACTAAGTATTATTTGAGAATATGAATTTCAGTTTCGGATTCTAATGTGGACCTAATAAGAGGTGTGGACGTAAGTGTGAGTGACTGATGAAATCGGTTATGAGTAAATGGTTAATTGTTGCCTTTAGGGGCTACATTAGTATGTGTAATTATATATTTATTTAAATATACGTGATATATGAAATATAAGCAAATAGAGTATTTCTGTAATTTATTTAAATTATGTTTGTTTGATATTGGTTGCTTTGTTTGACATTGGTTATGGTTGATAAAGGTCAACAAAGTGAGATTTTTATGAAAAGTGATTTTTATCTCTAAAATTAAAAATCCAAGTGCACCTAAGATATTCTAATTTAAAAATCATAAGAAAATTCTGATTATGATAAGTGTTTGTTTTAAATCGAGTGCTCAGTCCCGGTGGGATGGATTGTGTATGGAGATCAATTTTTTGTACGAGCGCGTAAATGCCCGGTAGGAGGTGGAAACGTTATGTAGGGCTAGGTCACTCGTTGGCCCTTTGGTTGCTTTGTTTGATATTATTGCTATGATTAATTTGTGATCATGTGTTTCATGTAAATTGTGAAATTATGACAGTTATATATGTTATACATTTGTGTTAGGTGATGCTAGTACCATTTGGGTACGATTTTTCACTCACTGAGTCCGTACGACTTATCCCCCTCCTGAATAATATATATTTTTTTTCCGGAATGCAATATATGTTGTCACCAAGTTCGTTGATCTGCTGACAGAGTACGACAATGTATTTTCTAAGATCTCAAACTTGAAGTTAATGATGAAAGTTGCAGTTACACTGGAGTGGTGGAATGTTAAATTTTGTATGATGTAATAGTCTAGATATTTATCCTTGTGTTGTTGTGTGAAATTAGAAACACATATGTTGCATTTTGAGGCATGTTATATAAATTTTCAGTAGGTTGCTATTTGTTTCAGAAAAATAAACTTTTACAATGACCTTTTATTCTATAAAAGTTACTCTTTTATGGTTGTTACTTTGTTTTGAATTCAGAGTTACAGAGGTTTGGTTATCCAACCCTTCGACCAGTCATGCTTTTGTGAGGGGTGTGACAATTTCAACACAATGACTTACATATCGGATCTTGAAAAATACGTCAAATTATTAGGTTTGAGCATGTTCAATTACACCGTAACTTATTTAATTTATTTATATGTTTGTCATTTTATAGTTAAAATTTTATGCATCATCTCTACAACTTGATCATTACGTTACCAGGGTTGTAAGGGTTATAACAGATCATATTCAATTCTATCCAATTCAATTTTATCAAAATTTGATACAAAATTGTTAAAATTCTATTTGAATCTGAATTTAACAAATCATGATTTGATATAAATTTAAAATAATTTATAAATTGTACAGATACTTCAAATTTTTACCAAATTAGATTATATATCTATCTCGATAGATAAAATTGTTATCTCTAGACATATGTGAAGACGATTAATGTGAACGGTTGACTTGAGTCCATTGACTTCCAATTTTGCAACGAGACAAGTCTATTATATGTAAGTAGGGGTCCCAAGTAGGTATGCAAACAAACATGCAATAAAAGCTTCGATATGTCCATAATAATTCTCTTGCCTAGGGGGAAATTCTCCAAGTTGCTTGGGCTTGGCTTGCTAAAATTTCTTGATTTATTAGTTAACTTTAAATAAGGGTAAAATACACATAAGCCCCTTATGGTTTATCTTATTCGTAAACACATACATGTTTCATTTTATTCAAAATCACCTTCATGTGTTTCGGATGAAAGTGTTATTTAACATAATTTGTTAAATTTAACCACGATTCTAAAATTTCTGATTTCTTCCCCAATTCAATCTTCATTGTTTCCTCTCTCCTAATTCTCAATTTTCACCATTTCCCCATTTCTGTAACTTCCTACTAGTTCAAACTTCAAAGATGCTTGGCTAATAGGAAATTGAGCTGCAATTCCAAGTTTACAAATATCTAGAGGTCTGAATACATCGATAAGATTTATGTCATCAATTGTAGGCAAAAATAATTCTTGGCTGTTTGTTAAGAATGATAGGTCTGCTTGTGAAACCTGAGGGAAAAGGCTATGTGTATAAGTGTCAATCCAAGGTTATCTCTCAACTGGGATAAACTATTGTTGAAGAAAGTTTGTTTTATAATTACAAAGCAGCTCAGGCTTTACAATATCTAGCAATGACACCATCAATATTTTGGGTCAGACTATCCATTTATTCTTAATGTATAAATAATTTTCTTTTTAAGAGGAGTGTAATTTAAATAAAGCATATTTCTTCTATCCATTTTTGTAAGTTGTTACAATAATAATTATATAATTTATTCTTAATGTATAAATATATACACGATCAATATTCAATAAACAAGTTATAACATAAGAATGTATTTAAATAAAATCAAGAATTATGGTTGATATTAAATGCACATGATATTATTATTTTTATCTAATTATAATATGAATTTTATTTATAATTTGTTGTTGCTTATAGAAATATTCAATGTTTTGAAACTAGACCAGTCTAACCGTTCAAATCAGTTGGACTGTCATGCGGGTGCATTCTGGGTCAGACTAGGCCTCAAATTAAGAATAATGGTTGATACAGATTGACAAGGCCAACCCTGACATAATTTGAAGACCCAGCTCAGGTTAAAAAAATAAAATTAAAAAACAATAATAAAAGAAGCTTGTAATAGACTATTTTTTTCTTTAGTTTTTATTTACATTTTTTAATTTATTGTTTTTTTTTTTTTTTTAATTTAGCATCAAATTATTACATAAACATAATATAAAATTAAATTTAACATAATGTATTTCTATGAAGATAGGTAAGTAAAAATGAAGAAAAGTAAGTATTTAGCACTCATTTGAAAAAGATAAAAATCTAAAATAAGACACTTTGATATTTTGAAGAAAAATTTAGGATTTTTCAAGTAATTTTTTTAAAATTATTTTTAACAGTGTTAGTTTTTTTAATATATATATATATATATATATATATATATATATATATATATATCTAAGTGATGTGAGTGTCATATATTCTAAATTTTAGATTTTAGAACAACTAAGATTGGGTGCAGTGGCAAGCAAACTGCACTCTCAAAGTAAGAACACAAGCAGGTAATGCCTGTGGTGAAACCTAAGAAAAAAAAAAGAAAAAAAAAGAAAGATTTAGTATCATTTTAGTAAATTTCAAAAGGGAAGAACGTAATTTACTCAAAAAATAGATGTTGATATCAAAATAAACTAGATGTTGTTATTTTTTCCAAAATATAAAATCTAAAGAATAAATTCATATGATGGTGAACATTTTCCCGTTTATTTATTAGAAATAAATAAATTTTTAATGTTTTATGAGCATATAAATAAAAAGTAAAATAAGATTTGTAATATATGATGTGATGCATATTATCATTATTATTCTTAAAAAATGTCTTTGAATGGTTATCAGTTTTTAGTTCTGCTTTCTCTCAGGAGTGTAGTCACTCTTTCTTGTGACAACACAAACAATCAAACATTTAAGTCATACTTAAAACGATTGAAATTTGAGGGATGAAACAAATAAAAGTAGACAAACCTTAAACGTGACAAATTTTTTGTTTTAAATATTTTAAAAATATAATACTTTGTCATCTATAATTAGAAATTAATATTTTCCATATGTTATGATAAAAATAAAATATACATAGTGTATATTTAAATGAAATAATAGAACTATATTTATTTATTTTTATTAACGAAAAACAGTAAGAATTTCATTCATTTTAAATCTATATAAGTATAAGAAACAACATCTATAAGAATAATTTTCTTTTAATACTATCACTAGCTTATAACATACATATATATACATATATATATATATATCATTATATACTATTATAAAAGTGAGATATCTCTTATGGTCTCTGGCCTATTATATAATATATACATACTTAAATTATTTAACAAATAAATTCAATTAATACATAAAATTCATCCCATCACTTGATAACTACTAAATTGTAACCTCTACACATACAATCCAATAATCTCTATAGTTTTCCATTTTTCTACTCTCTCCCTTCTTTTTAATTTACAAATATTTTTTTTTTTATCAAATTGAATTATTTAAAAAAATCAAGTTAAGTTAAAATATAAATAGAACACAAACAGAAGCAGATAATATATATATATATATATATATATATATATTGTAATTAAGTTTTATATTATAAATAAATATTTTGCATATAATGAAAAATAAAATATATACAAAAATCAAGATATTTATTGATTGACTAGATAAACAATAATAAGTTAAAAGGAAGACATTTTAAACTGATTAAGTGAGAAGATGAGAGTATGTATTTGTGGCTCTTTATCAATTTATTTAAGTAAAAAAATATTTAAAAAATAATAATTAAGGATAAACTACAATTTAAAGTGGTACTCACTACTATATACAAGATAAACTTTAATATATTTAATGTGAAATATATAACGAGAGAAATGGTAAATTTTAAAAGAATTTTAATTAAAGTTTACACTAATCTATTTCTTCTAAATACACTATATTAAATTTATTTTAAATAAATTAATTTAGTTGAATCACTAGTCTAGTCTAATTAATTTATTTTAATTAAATTTTACACTAACCTATTTTGTTACTAGTATTGTCTAGTCTAAGATCTCATTCATAGGAGTGGCCACGTGTTTTAAGTTTTATACATTATGTAATTTTCACGAGGCCCTTTTGGGTGTTTACTTGAGTCCTCCGGGTCTTTTTGATAGTAATTAAATATTGTTTTGCAAATAATCATCCGTGTAGGACCCAGAAGAGCAATCTTACTAGAAAGAGCCTTCTTTGATAAGTTTGTCTTTCTAGTATATCATCAAAACACTAATTTGTCTTTTAAGAATGTAACCTTGCAAAAATAGAAATAGAAATTATCTCATTAATATATTAAGGGTGCATTTGAATCCATTGAATTGAAATTATAAAACTAATTTTAATTTCACTAAAATTGAAATTGGTGACAATTAAAATATAAGAATTTTGATCACATAGAGAATTACAATTAGAATTAGGCTCAAACACTTGACATTGGTTGTTATTGTATCCGACGACTTTCGACAGTGATTTTCAAATTCTCTTGCTGCTTCAATGATGATTGCCGGCGTTCCTTCATTATCTCTGGTGAGTCTCATTGGCAGTTGTCATTATCTTTAATTATCTCAATAGTCATTAACAGTGACCATCATAATTTTCTGTGCATTCTGATAGTGATTGGTATCTTATTCAATGGGTTAATGGTGACAATGGTGCGTGGTGATAGTGGAAGTGGATGAAGTTGCTAGTGGAGTTGATGTAGGTCGTGTAGGTTGTTGGTGGTAGTGGCCAAGTTTATAGTATGATCTGTCGCTATAAGGAAGTGACTGTCAATAATAACACATGCTCAAGAATTATAAATTTTTAAGTATAATCATAAGAATTGAAGATAATATTTTGAAGTTGTTTCTCAATTCCCATGAATGGTTTCCTAGGAATTGAGTTGAAAATTCAAATTTTAATTCTAAATTGTGCTCCAAACAAGAAAATTGGAATTACTGTTGAATTTTCAATTCTAATTCCAATTCACCCCATCCAAACAAATCCTAAAAGAATTTCAAATTTTTAATTCCTAAATTCATCCAAGATAACTTGGGCTAAATTTTTTCTTCTCAAAGCTTTTGTCAAGGATGAATGAACTAGGAGATTAGGGATTTCGGATTAATAAAAATAATAATTCAAGATTGCCTTCTACATACTAAATGCACATTTAATCATACAAATAATTCTTTTTGTTTCTTTTGACATGTCAAATGAGAATTTTTTGTTAATTCTAATTGATAAAATTGATAACCTTGAATCTTTTAAGAATTTGATTGATAATATTGAATATTGAGATATAAAATTTATTATCTTAAAACTTTTCTGGGATTTATTTATAAATTGAACATTATTTAAGAGACAAAACTAATAATTTTTGAAATCTTCTTGAAATTTGATTTACAAAATTAATCAGTAGGAATAAAATTAATAATCTTAACAATTTTTAAGGTATCAAAATAGTAATTTAGTCTTTTTTATTTTGATTGGGATAATAATTTATCAAAAATATACATCATTTTCCATCATCAATGTGTTTTATGAACCGTTCATGATTTGTTGTTTCTTATAGAAACTGGAATTTGTAATCAAAATTCAAAAATATGATAATAATAAAAAAAATTAAACAATATTGATATCAAAACAAATTAACTAGTTGTTAATGATTTTTCCAAATATAAAATGTAGAGACTAAATTTATATGAAGGTGAATACTTTCCCGTTCAATATGAAATTTTATTAAAGATAATAATAAAATTTTGATTTTGTCATCTTGCATGAACAATTTAACTCCAACAAAAATTTATTAATTAATAAATAAGACCAACTCAGTTAAAATTGTTAGTAAAATTGAAACAAGGGAAAAGTTCACTGTGTATGCTGTGGTCCCAATGTGGCCGAGGGTACCCCAAAAAGTGCATCAGTTCTTGATTGGCAGAAGAGGACAATGGAGATGATGTACACTTTATGTTACTCAAAATTAGAGTAAATTACTCTTCTTGATTTAATCTTATATTATTAACTTGATTATAGGAGGATTTTACTCTATTGTACAAAGATATATTTTTGGTTAAGTTCGATATGTAGTGAACTATCAAGTAGCTAGCCTATATATATACAATTTTTCTATATGTAATCAAATCAATTTATTCATATATAATACAAAATTATCATTTGATTAAAGTTAGTATCAGAAAGTAAGATTATCTAAATTTTTTTTCATAAGGGTTGCCACCCCTCCTCGTTGGTGGCAATCTCCACCTCACCTTACCTTAACCTCAACACCAATAATCCTCTCTTTGATATTGATATTTTCATATTTTTCTTTTCTGCGTTATCCTTCATTATAGAGCATGTTTGATTACATAACAATTCCAAAACTAAATATCCTCCAAATATGATATAATTCAAGATTTAAGCTCAATATTGGCTCATCAAAAAAAATATATATTAAAAAAAAAATTCAAACAAATTAGATGATTATAAATTCACCTGGCCCATTTCAGGTCAATCCATCAAATTGGCTACGCAGATAGTCACATGTTATTTTTGAGAGTCTTACCACTTGACTTTAGTGTTGTTATGCAATTGATCTTGTTACATAGGATAAGGCTATAAATGCTCATGTACAATCCTTCCAAACAAACAATAAACAATTGCGGATCTAAAGTGGTTGCACATAATAAATGAGATGAAATTCAATCATGCCACTCTAACTATTAAATTAGTCCTTGTAAGTAGGTATGCTGGTGAACTAGATAAGGTCAAGATCTAACTCTGATTCAATTTTGTTAAATCTAATTTCAAGTAAGTAAAATTTAATTGCAATCTCAACTTAAGATATCATAATATAATTTAGTTTAATACATTTTGGAAATCATGTAGACACCTACACTTTGAACTCAAACCCTTAATAGTCTTTGATAGTCAATTTTGCTAAATTTGTTATTTACACTTTAACTAATTTATTTCTTCGATCCAGTCAAAGGCATGCCATTCTCCGAGAATAAAAAATTTATAAGAATTTCATGTCACACAACGTAATCCTCATATAGATTCCAACATGATTGTGGATACGCATGATTATGGTGCGGAGTCCATGAACATAATCTGTTACGTTCATCTCGGTTAATCCAATATAGTCTTGTTTTTGTTCTATTTTTAATAACAAGTCTTTTTTTTTTCTTTTTTTTTTTTTTGCTTGCAGCCTATATCCTGATCTAAAACTCCTTTTACTCATCTCTATTAGGTTTATTATTTGTTGTCTTATTTTCCAATTTTTTTTTTTTTTTTTCAATTAAGAAAGTGAAGAGAAACCAAATATATCATCGAGATTCTGTTATCCTACTAAGAAGGATGTCACTTCAATTATCACTAAAATTACTTGATACAAAAATTGAGATTCAAGTCAACTTTAAATTACTTTTGTGTATATATTTTATATTCTAATAGACATAACGTTCATTTATTTTATCTATATTTGTCCTTATTTATTTTAATCGAGACTTATATCGTATTATTCTAATTCCATAGATTATTATCAAATAATAACAGTTAGTTAAGTTTCCGATCGATGTTAGAACCCTGATTATTTAGCGTATATTTTAGGACATTGTACGTAAACTATTAGGATTACATAAATCATGAATTTTCATGGAATAAGTTAAAATAAGCTAATAATTATATACATATAGATGATTTAATGCTTAGTAAATTAAAATTTAATACAAATAAACTCATGTATATGTAAATAAAATGTTTATCTTCATTTTATAATGAGTTGGTATGAACTTAGAGTCCATTTTATAAAATGAATTGGGGAATCATGTAAATTATATCTATACTAATAATTAAAGGTAGAACTAATTTACACCACCCATTAATCAAATAATCAATGATGCACATAATATTAGTATTAAATTATAACTTTTCATTGTAGTCAAACTCTTACACCAACTTGCTGGAGTTTTTTTCCTTTCCTTCTTTCTCGGCTAGCCTGTTAACTCCTCTGTCCGTTCACCTTGCACCCTCAAGCTTTTTTTGATTTATAGTGTGAAATTCTCTTGAGTTAAGTAAGTGCAAGGTATGAATTACCCTTACTTCTCTTCCTTTGTCTTCAGGTGTTGTTTTGAAACTTCTTGTGCCATGTATGTAGTTGTATGTGCCATGAAATGGGTTTTGTTTTAGGTGATGGTGTATGGGTTCTTGGCTGTGAACTTAAGAAATGCTAGGTAGGTGTTTGTTAGTAGTGGAATACAAGGGAGAAGGGTGAAGGGAGAGAGGGTTGGCGGTAGCAAGGGTGTTGTCGAACTTCAATGGCCCTATTTTTGGGTCTTCCTTTAAAAACCTGTTTTGTGCTTATGGTTGTAATTTTAATTAGTTAGGAATTGGTGGATTTAACTTGAAGATTGGGTGGAGGTGTGATCAATTTTGGAACATAAATTAACAACTAAGCTCCTGTGCCTTATTATAGACAACAACTTGGTTGCTAACTCTCCTTTTTTCCAGCTGGTGTAAAAGATGAAAGGAAGAAGGAGGCTGGTAGCCAGTGTTAGGCAGTAGTGAAATGGAGGAAAGGAAAATTGGAATTGGAGCCATGAGCATAGTCTGAAAGAAAAAATAATAAATAAAATTTGAGAATGATTTGTTTCAATTAGATGAATTAGGAAATTCAATTAGAGTAAGTGTATGTTTATTAGACTAGTAAAAATGAATGGTGCAAAGAATAAAAAATTTGGAATCAAGAATTTATGATAATGAACCCATATATATATATATATATATATATATACTAGTTACATGTAAGTAATAAAATGGAAGTATAACATTTAAATCTAAATGAAATGTAATGAAATTAATTAAATGAGTTAAATATAGAATATGAAATAAATGATTTAAGATTCAAGTAAAGTAATATAGAAAAGTTAGGTATATAAATTAAGAAATTGTAAAATTAACTTAAAAATATTATTGGGGTTAACATATTAATTGGTGATTTTCAACTTTAGAGTGTATGGAGTGTATTATGTCATTTTTGCAGGCTAAGCGAGCTGATGAATCTTATCTTTAAGCCTTGTGAGTGAATTATATGCTCTTTGGTTACCATATTATTGTGTGCAATTATGTGTATATTTGAATGGAAACATGCTAATGAGAATTTAGCAAATAAGTTATTTCAATGATTTAATTAAATTATATATGACTGATATTGAGTATGATTTATAAGGGCCAACAAAGCAAAATTTTATGAGAAAATAGTTCTATTTTCAAGTTTTAAAATCCAAGTGCACCTAGGATATTTGAATTGGATATTTGATATGAATTAATTTGATTCTGACAAGTATTTTAAAAACAATTGGAGTACTCAGCCCTAGTGGGATGAATATATATACAAAGAATTACTTATTGTATAGGCGCGTAAATGCCCTAGTAGGGAGAGATATTGTTGTGTGAGACTGAGTTACTCATTGGCCCTTTGTTTGTTAAATTGTTTATTATTTGTTTAGTTGTTTAAATAGTTTGAGTAATACGTTGAAAATTCATAATCTAAGTGAATTGTGATCATATGAGAATTGTAATTATGTACGTACATAAGTAATTCAAATATGAATTTAAACTATGATACATATGTTGTGTGATGCTGGTACCTTAAGGGTGCATGATTTGTTCACTGAGTCCTTGCGATTCATTCTTTTCTTTGTGATTTTTTTTTCCTTTAGTTTCTAGGAAACCACTGTTGGTCGTGAATGAAATTGTTACTTGCTAATTCTACTACGGTAAGGTTTATCTTGGAAACTATACACTTGGAGCATAAAGCATGATACTTGTAGTTGTCTAGGGTGTTATGCATTGTCGTCAGATATATTGAATTTACCCTTGTATTTTCATGTTTTGTTAGGAGTGGAGCTCCTTTGTATGTTGTGATACTATGAGTTACTGTCAATTTTATAAACAGGTTGTTATATGCATTACGACATGTTTTATCGTATAGGGAACCACTGTCGATATTTTTAGTGATCATTTGATGTTTAACAATTGAGTTCGAATTTTATTTTTGATTTCATAATATTTTAATTATCCTACTTGCAATATGTTAAAGAGTCAGAGATGTTCAATATTTGAATCTCTAGGGTTACAAAGATATGAATACTCGTTCTTCCAGCCAGTCATACTCTTATTTGGGGGTGTGACAAGTTGGTATCAGAGCATGGTTAGAGGTCTGTAACTATAAGCATGGAATGTTATTGCTTAGTTCGCATATGTTACCGGGGGCATATATGAACTTAGCAATACGTTCTAATTCATCCTGAAACTTCAAGTTACGATTTAGTTAAAGCACTATCTTTTGCTTTATTTTAAAAATGTATATCAAAATTTTGTACATTTATTCTAGATATAATGCGAAGACGTGATTGTGTTACTGGCCGAGAGGAGTAGCAGGAGGCTAGCTCTAATCAGGGATCTATCGATCCCCAAGCACCCACAGTTAGAGGCAGGGGTCGACGGGGACTTGGCAGGGGCAAAGGCCAAGGTTCCGACATGGAGGAGTTCCTGGTTCCAACATGGAGTGGCTAGTACAGGGATTATACCGCTTTCAGAGAACTGTAAGTGACCTAGTTGGGATTTTAACCCAATAGCAGCAAGCTCAATAGCGGCTACCAATAGCTCCCCCTGTTTAGCCTCAGTAAGAGGCAAACCCTCTGGCTCTATTTCATCACAATTAGGGGGTATTTATGATACTACAAGACTTTAGAAGGATGTAGCCACTGAGATTTTTAGGGCTGACCCAGTTAGGATCCTTATGCTTTCCCAGAGGAGTCAGATAGATTGTGTAGAGTTTAGGGATGTGATCCCGTCTGTGTGGTTGAATTGGTTAGCTATCAGTTACATAATGTAGCTTATGATTGGTACAGCAGTGGACCGAGCCTATTCCACTGGCATGGCTAGAGTTCAGCAGAGCTTTTTTGGATCACTTTTTACCTGAGAGTATGCAAGACAAGCATGCTCGTGATTTTAAGCCATTAGTTCAGACTGAGGGCATGTCAGTGGCAGAGTATGAAACCCAATTTACTCAACTGCCTCGTTTTGCCATACATCTGGTAGTTACAGAGCAGATGAGAGTGAAGAGATTTGTGCATGGTTTAAAGGACTATTTATTTAGATCAGTATTTGTATCAAATACTAATGACTTATACTCAGGCTGTTGATGCTGCTTACTGACTGGAAACTAGGGTGGTGGAGAAACAGGTAGAATGCAAGAGTTATAAGAAGGCAAGACAGGACTTTGACCTTCAGAGCTGGTAGTTCACATAGGTCTGGGGGTGAATATACCTCTGGGTAGGGTTCATTCAGAGGAAATTTTCAGCCTGGTAAAAGTCAAATAAGGCAAGGTTCAGGAGCTGGGAGATCGTCTAGCGGACTCCGATCATATAAGTTTCCTATATGCTCTACTTGTGGAAATAGGCATACTGGGCAGTGTAGATTGGGGACAGATGTGTGTTTTAAATGTGGATCGATGGATCACAGGATTAGAGACTATCTACTGTTGAGGAATCAGTCTACTTCAGCCAGAACTTCTTCATCAATTAGGGTAGACCTCCACTTCCTGCAACACCTACGAGGCCTCCAGAGGTGCGTGGTGGTTTATCTAGAGATTCTTCATTAGCAAGTAGAGGTCAGGCCCACGTTTATGCTCTTAAAACTCAAGACGCATTAGCTTCTAACGCAGTGGTATTAAGTAATTTGTTTGTTTGTTCCATTAGTGCTAAAGTATAGTTTAATCTAGGAGCTACTTATTCTTTCATCTTGCCATATTTAACTTCACGTGTGCGGAGAGTTGCTGAACCTCTTGAGATCCCTCTAGCAGTCTTAACTCTGTTGGGGGAAACTATTTTAGCAAATAAGCATATATCTTCATATGAAGTTCTTGTGGGGGATGATAATTACCCAGCAGACTTAATCATACTGAATATGCTAGAGTATGATGTGATTTTATTCATGGATTGGTTGTCTAATCATCATGCTCTAGTAGACTGTCATGAAAAAATTGTTAAGTTTAGTATTCTTACCAAGCCAATTGTTATTGTTTAAGGGGATTGGAGTAAGGTTCCTCACAATTTAATTTCAGCCATTCAAGCAAGACAACTTATCAGGAGGAAGCATCATGCTTATCTAGTTTTTGTCAAGGATACTCAGTTAGAGTGTTATCCTTTAGATCATATCTCAGTGGTGAGGGAGTTTTCTGACATTTTCCCTGAAGAGCTTCCACGGCTTTCGCTTGATTGGGAGATTGAGTTCGGTATTGAGTTATTACCTGGCACTCAACCAATTTCTATTCCCTCTTATATAATGGCTCCTACTGAGCTCATGCAGCTTAAAATGTAATTACAAGATTTGCTGGATAAGGAATTCATTCATCCCAGTTCATCTCCTTGGGGTACTTCTGTTTTGTTATTAAGAAGGATGACTCGTTTATACTGTGTATCAATTATCGGCAATTGAATAAGGTCACAATTAAAAATAAGTATCCTCTCCCCAAGATTGATGACTTATTTAATTAGTTATAGGGAGCTCAATGCTTTTCAAAAATTGATCTTTGTTAGGGGTATCACCAACTCTGAATTAAAAAGAAAGATTTTTTGAAGACTGCTTTTTGTACTTGGTATAGACACTATGAATTTTTAGTTATGACTTTCGAGCTTACTAACACTCCTGCAACATTCATGAATATAATGAATTGGGTGCTTAATCCTTTCTTGGATCAATTCATCATTGTTTTCATCGATGAGATTCTGGTATATTCTCGAAGTGAGGAGAAGCATGAGTAACATCTTTGTATTGTATTGCAAACACTTAGGAAAAATAAGCTTTATGCTAAATTCTCTAAGTGTGAATTTTAGTTAAATCATCTAACTTTTCTTGGACATGTGATTTCTAAGGAAGGAATTCGTGTAGACCCTAGCAAGATAAAAGCAATTCAGAATTGGCCTTGACCAATAAATGTCTCTAAAATTTGAAGCTTTCTAGGTTTAGCTTATTATTACAAGAGGTTTGTGGAGAATTTATCTTGTATTACTGCACCTTTAACTTGATTAACTTAGAAATGAGTTAAATTTTCATGGTTCGAGGCTTGTGAAGAAAGTTTTCAAAAGTTAAAAACTTGTTTGACTTTAGCTTCTATTCTTGCACTTCCTTCTACTACGGGTAAGTATACTGTGTTTTGTGATGCTTCTCATATTGAACTTGCTTGTGTTTTGATGGAGGATGGAAGATCTGTAGCATATGCTTCTAGACAGCTGAAAGAGCATAAGATGAACTACCTTACTCATGAACTTGAAATGGCTACAGCAATTTTAGCATTAAAAATATGGAGGCATTATTTGTATGAAGAGACTTTTGAGATTTTCTCATATCACAAAAGCCATAATTATATTTACGATCAGAAGGAGTTGAATTTGAGACAACGCAGATGGATTAAGCTATTAGAGGATTGTGATTGTTCGATTTCTTGTCATTTAAGTAAAGTTAATGTGGTCACTGATGCTCTGAGTAGAAAATCTATGGGTAGTTTATCCTATTTGGCAACTATGCGTAGTCAGGTAGTTAAAGAATTGTAGCAATGCATGGTTGGTGAAGTTAGGTTTGAATTGTCTCCTTAGGGGATATTATGAGCTCATATTCAAGTGAAGCCCACCTTTGTTGAAGCTATAAAAGAAACACAAGTGGTTGATCTAGAGGCGATTGATGAGAAAACTAAATGTGATCAAGGTGTTGTTGGCGATTTCAAGGTAGATGCTAAAGGAGTACTGAGGTGCGGTTATCGAATGGTAGTGCCCTAAGATTTGGGGTTAAGAAGGAAGATTCTTGAAGCAACTCATTGTTCATCATATGTCATGCATTCTCGTTCTTCTAAAATGTATCATGATTTAAGAAAATTTTACTGGTGAAAGGGTATAAAGAAAGATGTTGCTGATTTTGTTTCTAGGTACCTAGTGTGTCAACAGGTGAAAGCTGAACTTCAAAGGCTGGTAGGGGTATTACAAAAACTGGATGTTCAGATGTGGAAGTGGGGAAAAAGTTATTGTGGACTTTGTATTAGGACTTCTTAAGACTTTTAGGAGTTTTGATTCTATTTGGGTGATTATTAATAGGTTGACGAAGTCCACGCATTTTCTTTCAGCGAAGACTACTTACTCAGCACATCAGTATACGAAAACTATAATTGGACGAGATTGTTTCATTATATGGAATACCAATTTATTGTTGACTATTGATTATTAATATAAGTAGACAAATATATTAATATGATCAAATATTGAGTTGAATATTGAATCAAATAATCAATCGAATAAGAAATCAAATCATAATCAATTTGAATTTTACTATAAATTTTATACCAAACAATATTTGAATTAGATTCGAATCGTATTACAAAATATGAGGTATTTATTGTTGACTAGATAAATAATAATAAACTGAGAGGAAAATACTTTAAAAATTAGATGAGGAGACTAGCTAGTGTCTCTTTATCAATTTATTTAAATAAAAATCTTTACAAAATACTAATCTATAATATATAATTTAAATACTAACCTATGATTTTAATTTTGTTAAAGATTTGAGTTTCTAAGGGTATGATTTTTATGCTTGGAGAGAGATCGTTCAACCACAAACTCAACTAAATTTTCAAAATTTTATTTTTTGGAGATATTTAGAGAAATTTTTAAAATTTTAGATAATTTGTAAATTCCTAAATTTAATCATGGTTGAAGAATAATAAGCCTCGATTATTTTTATTTGTGTCAATTGTAGCTTACCCATGAACTACCACCAGTTTTACAATAACCCTATGAATTATTAAATCAGACACATAAATCCTTATTTGAGTCATAATTAGCAAATAACTCCCAATCAATCATATTCGCCATAAAATCTAACAAATTAACCTAGAAAAGACTAAACTATCCTTATTATAATTTTTTTTTTTTTTATGTCTTTCACTTTCTATCTCTTGTTTCTTTTTTTTATGTTTTCTTTTACTAGCAATTAAAATCTCTATATTTATCCAATTTTATTATATTCTTTAATATATAAAAAATAAATAAATAAATAAAATTTTTGATGAAAACATTATCATTAAAACACAAATTGAAATAACAACTTGTATAATTTCTGTAAATGAGAAAAATAATATTAGTAAATTAATAATATAATTATAATGACAAGAAAATAAAAATTATGAATGATTCAAATATTATTTATGTATGTTAAAATTGAATCATTATATAAAGAGTCTAATTAGTTTAATAGAAAATGAAAAGAAAAAAAAATGTAAAAAGGAGAACACATAAAAAAAATTAAAAAAAATAAGAACTTATAATAAGGGTAATTTAGTCTTTTAACAGTTAATTTGTTAGATTGAATGACTAATGTAGATAAGTGATGTTTATTTACTAATTATAACTCAAATAAGAGAGTTATATGCCTAATTCAATAGGTTATGAGATTATTACAAAGCAGGTGATAGTCATGAAGATAAAATGTAATAGACCCTTTTATTTTAATGTCAAAGATAATAGTGAAGTCCACTAAATTTATTATATGCCTACCTTTTATTGGAGTGACCACAATTGTAAACAGTGGTATGATATCCCAAAAGGATTTTTCTAACAGTGTAATTAATATTGAAGTTCTTTTCCCTGTCTCCCTATTAATGGTTGTGGGGTTAATAATTAGATAACTAACGCTCATATCATCAAGCTCAATTTGTTAGTTAAAACTTGAAAGAAGCCAAGTCCATCATGATTTTGGCGTTGTTTGATAAAGACGTTTAGGTCGTATTTTGTTGCATGGATATTATAAGATTAGATAAAATATCTTGTAAAGATTAACAAAATTATAATATAATAGATAAGCACTAATCTCATCATGTTTACTAAACAAGCTGCGGAATCAAGGATCTTTATACAAGAGAAGGTGTATACTAGATGGTGAGGGAGAGAAATATTATAAAAGAGAAAATATGAAATTGTAAGATGATTGTAAATTTACAAAGCCTAAGCATCACCCTGTTTATAGGAAAATTCTAACAAACATCACTATCATATTCGGTAAAAGTGATAAGAAGGAATCTCCTTTATTTGCTGTAAAGAAGATTACTTTTGTTAAAGGTGGATATACATTATCTCTTTAGCTGAGGTGTCCCTTTTTGAGAGTAACTTGCCATCTGTCTGTCTTTTTTAGATAGTGACTTGCCATCTTTATTTTGTTGGGATACAAGATATGATTAAATTATTCTTCTTAACTATTTGTTGCAATATTTGAAGTATATGACAAATTTTAATTAAATCTTATTTTAATAAAATTATCACTGAGCAGAAAAAATTATAATTTTTATATTTTTATTCATATATGATTTTATTGTTTTAAATATTATTCTAATTTTCTACATTTTTAATGAATTTTTAAGATTATTCTAATTTTGAATATATTTATATCTATAATATATTAAATACTTTATGGTGTCGATCCTCTTAAGTTTTAATCAATTTATGAATTAAAAATGTCATATAATACACATATATTTAATTATTCCTCTTTTGATAATGAGATTTTTTTATGTTATTTTACAACAAAATTTATTTTAAAAAATAATAATAATAACTACAAAGTACTAAAAAATATAATAAATAGGTGTGGCTTAAAATGCTCAAAGTAGCTTAGATTTGAGAATTTCAAAACCTGACATAGGAATCCAAATTACCAGGAGTGGTGTGCCGGAGATGATCAGTCAACATAGGCTGCTTCCAGCTCCATTCATCGAATGCTTTTGGGTGAAAAAACATATTAGCAAATTTAATTTTGTTTTTCTTTTAATTATTTCTTATATAATTATTTTTATTCTTTTAGTATTACAAATTAATTTGTTTTCTTTAATCCTCATCATATAATATTTAGTATTTTCTTGACCTATTTTTGACTTAACTATTGCTTTGATCTCTCAAGATTGCCTCTGCCTTTTATTTCAGTTCTCAAATAATTTTTCCAGTTAATATTGTTTTAGTACTCAAAATTTCTTAATCAAGTAGCATCTACATATAAAATGAAATATATATATATATATATATTTTTAGTACATAGAAAGGTTGGGAGAAAGGCCTAAATTATGATACCATGCCAATTAAACTATACTCTGACTGGTAAAAAATAATTTACATAACTTAATGCATGTTAAATGTCGGAAAATGTTTTTCAGCTTAATAGCTATACTAATATTAAAGACGTCCACATCAATTGACAAAATTTTATTACTTATTTAATAATATTACAACTTAATTCACTAATATATATAATCAACACAAGTTGTGATAAGGAGATAAATAAACTTGGGTCTGGAACATCTTAATTTTCATACCTTGATCTTAACAAACTTCTTAATCTATTTTACTGCAAATGGCAATATGGGGTATCTCTCAAATCTGAAAAGCAATTTAAGTTCATATTTGGTGGGATTAATGCCATGTGTATTTGGACTTCATGCTCTGCATGCAAAATAAATGAGTCTTCCCAACGTGACTTTCGTGTGTATTATCTGTTAATGGTTGTGGTGTTAATAACTCATTTTCTTGACCTATTTTTTACTTGGCCAATGTTTAGATCCCTCAAAATTTCATCTTCATGCCTTTTATTTCAGATCTCCAGTAGTCAAACTTTTTAGTACTCAAAATTTCTCAATTAATTAGCATCTATGTATAAAATGAAAAACAATTTTACATAGCTTAATGTTAAATGTCCGGAACCGTTTTTCAAATCATAAAATAAAATTCAACCCACATCATTATTAATATGTAAGATAAAACTATTTTATATATTATTCAATATTTATACTAATATGAAAACATCCACAACAATTAATTAAATTTTATCAATTATTCAACAATACTACAACGTAATGCACTAATATATATCATCAATACAACTCATAAATAACCACACATGATAATTGAGTCTGGGACATCTTAATTTTTAACCAACTGAAGTAACTAGAGCTCGTCGACAATCTTTTCACTTTCTTAAAAATATCCTTCATTTGATCTAAGATCTTGAAAAGACTACATAATCTAATTTTTAAATCATGCAATGTTACACGAATCTAATTGAATAAATTCCTAATCAAATAGTTTTATATTATCACTGACAATTATATGCATGTATGGTTAGCTTTTATAATGTGAAATGAAAACATGCATAATTAATCTATAGAATTTTTTGAAAGATGTGACTAGGATACTTTCTAAGATGCAATGAATATAATTTTTAAACAATAAATATTTATAAAAAAATTTATAATTTATGAATTTAATATCATTAAATTCATGATTAATAATTTCAATAAATATTATAATTTGTGATTTAAGGCTATTTTTTATGGAGCAGATAAGAAAAATCGAATAAAATATTTCTATCTTATTCGGTCTAATCAAATGTTTGATGCATATAAGCCACTGATTAGGACAAAAAAAATAGATAAATAAATAAATGAGGCTTTAATCCTGTTGAGGTGAAATTATTTTGCTTTAAGATAGGTGATAATATTATAACGAATAAGATAAGGGAACCATGAACCTAAATAAATTTTTTCTGAATTACCCTAATTCTCTCCTCTTTCTTTGCCAATTCTCTTTCAGCACTTGAAATTTTTTTAGTTTTTTTATAAAAAAAAAAAAAATTTTAAAATTAAAATCATACAAAAAAGCAAAAAAAAAAAAAAAATTTATGTTATAAAAAATATATAATTTTATTTTACTTGCCATTAAAATATATTTTTCTTTTTCCTTGTTTTACAATTTTTTGGAATTTGTTGGATGTTGAAGTCCATCATCCCAGACCTCGGCTTACTTTGGAAACCAACTTGTTAATAGTAATTAATATGTACCGTGTTTTTCCTCCATCTATTAATAGTTGTAGGATTATTTGGATAACCACCACATTATCAATTGAACGAGTCTTCCCAACGTTACTTTTGTGTTGTTACAAATGCTCATGTACGACCATTACAATTTACAAACAAAAAAAAATAATTGTGGGTCAAATGTGGTTGCATAGCACATAATAAATGAGATGGTTGTTAAGCGTGTGTACTATATTAGAATTAGAGAATGGAGTTCAATCATACCACTACGACTACTAAATTAGTCATTGTGAATAGATATGCCAATGAACTAGATTAGGCCAAGATCTAACCCAATTCAATTTAATTTTGTTAAATTTGATTTAAAGTAGTCAAAATTTTATCATGAAGGTGATTAGAGAAAATAATCAATTTTTAATTTCATAACTACAACTCTATCAAAAGTGCCAGTTAGTTAATAACTAAAGTCTTTTGGTGTTATATACGAAGAACCTAAGATCGAATCATGTTTTCATATGAGATGGGAATATTTATGGGAAGTGATGGAGATATCGCTTATTGTGTAGCTCATATACTCAATGGCCTCATTCAAACCAAAATAAGAAATAAAAAATTACACGTCACCTGACATTTATTACTTTAATGATATATCAACTACTGTGTCTTTTTTTTTTGAAGGTCGACAGGCTTTAAACATTAGAATTCGGTGTAATTATTTTTGTGATTAATTACTTCCTCTTGTGCACATAAGCCTTTTTTCTTCAAAATGTAAAGCACCCATATATAAAAGGAAAGGTGAAAAGCAATTCTCATACAATTTTATATTATAAAATAAGTTTTAGACCTATTATTGAAATTCAAAATAAATAAATAATTTAAAGTATCATATTCTACAATAATTTAATAAAGAGTTAGGGGTATTTAGGTACTAAATATCATTGAAATCACCGTAACGTAACAGTCAAGAGCCTCAGTTTAACACATAAACACATCTAATACTTTTAATCAAACAATGACAAAATAAAAAATCGAGCTAACTTAAAGTATCATTTTTTAAAACCTAACTTCAACAAATTATTATCACATTTTTGTAATTCAATTGTAGTTTTTTAAAGATAATTAATCATCAACTTACAAAAATTGGTAGAAGACGTAAGCGTTATTTAGATTATTCCTTTGTCAAAAAGATAATTATTGTTTCCCCTTGTGTGAACTCATTGACTAGGGTGGTTTGTAATTTGTAAAAACCCTAAACTAATTCAGAAAAGTCAAATTTTGTTTTAGAAAATTTCAAAAGACGAACTTGTCAAAGAAGGGGTGTGATAGGATGTGCATGTTTCGCATTGAAACTCATCAAGTTTGGGCGTTCGGGCTTAGCTTGCATTCACCAAAAGATCGTGAGCCTAAACTCGTTAAGAACTCACAAGCCTAAACCCAATATCAAGTTCAATTTGTTAAGCATTCTTGAATTGTTATTTTTTTTTCAAAATTTTAAAAAGTTTTATAGTGAATAAAATTAAACCCATAACTTAACCAAAATTTATTTAAGCAACTTACCATCACAATAAGTTATAATTTATATTTTATTTTTTGTATATAAATGTATTTCTGATAAATTTATATATAAATAATAAAATATATTATATAATATTAAACAAACCAGTTTGCGAGTTTACGATATTCTCAATCTCAAACCTTAACGAATAGCTCTCGAACAAACTCGATTCATTGTCATTCTAACATGTGTCAAATAAATCTTTCATTTAATCAGCAAACTGATATTACAATAGATATTTTAACCAAAAGGGAAAAAAAAAAAACAATAAATATGGTAGGCAAGGGCACCTATTTGGTGCATCAGGATACACCAGTGCCAAACATACATATTATTGTGCAAATATAAACACAAGACATGCCAAACCATGCCATTGTATTCTTTTTTGTTAACAAGTCCTCTTGTTTTTTAAAATTCCTTTTACTGTATCAATGCCTTTTTTATTCTATTGTTTTTTTTACTATTTTTACTTAAGGTAAATGGAGTATTTTTTTATACTATTTTTACTATTATTGAAGGTGAAATAATTGATTAATAGTGTTTTTTTTTTTTTAAATGTTGGGATAAAATAAAAATTAAAAAAAGAAGGTGCTTTACGAAAATAAACAAAAACCAACATAAGATAGCTCTTAGTGAAATGGTATCTAAATCTAAGGCTATTCCTAACTCCCAGTCCCAAATTCAAACCCAAGACTCTCCTCTCTCTAGGTGTAAAAGAACAAAACATGGAAATATGAACATTTTATAAATATATTGTTAAAAAATAATAATTTTTTTTTTTAAAAAAAAGAAGTAATTATTAGTCATAATTTAAGAGATACACAATACTATACAGTTATTAAAACTTTAAAGTAGGATATAGGTAAAAATTAAATTACTAATTATTTCTATTATTATGATAAAACTAAAAAATTACTGAAAAGAATGCTTTAATAATTTTAAAAGAGAGAATGATGGAAAATGCAATATGGATCATTTTGCCTTTGTGACAACACAGATAATTAAATATTTAATTCATACTCAAAACTCTATCACAACATAGATGATAGATCCTTTTGCATTTGTTTTATATAAAAAGGAAGAAATTTATTTATTATTTAATTGTACTTTATAGACCTTTCATATATATATATAGAGGTAGAAAATGATGAGAAAAAGGGATAAGAGGTATAACATAAAGGACTTTCTAATAATGAAGGATGAGGACGAGAATAGAATAACTTAAAAGGTAAATACAATTTTTTTGCTTCTAAAGCTTTTTTATCTAAGGGTATACAGGGTATAATATAAGGTATACATAGAGAGTATATTATAAAGGGTTTCCTAATAATGAAGGATAATGACCGAAATTAAAATATTTAAATGGAAATAAGGAAAATAAAAAATTTCTTTTATCTAAGGGACATACAGAGTGTAAGTATAAGAAACATCTAAAAGAATTGATTCTTCTTTTAATACTCTCATTTGTTAGAAATATCATATGTGGGCTGTTATTAATTGTATGATTTTGTTTTAATAATAAAACGGACTTAAGGTTTGGTCCAATTGAGACATACTGGTAAAAGCCCATATAGTTTATGTGATTATTTGGGATAGGGCTCAAGCACACTTCTTATTTGATTAGATGTGGATTGGCAGTAAGTGTAGGTTGAGTAACTTTAGGAGTCTTTAATGGGATGAATCTTAGAGTTTTATCTAAGATTAAATAGCTAGGTCCCCTCTCCTCTCTCAACATACGTATTTTGCTCTATTGAAAGCTGCCACTAGAAAATACAGAGAGTACGGAGAGAAAGACCTGGCTGTGCGAAGCAATTACTAAAGCGTGCTTAGCTGAAATTCCAAAGATTCGCTACTATGGCTCAATCAGGTACGCAAACCTTATTATTAATGGGTTCTAAATTCATGTATGAGATCCTGTATATTTATATCATGTGGTATCAGAGCCTAACTTACATGAATTTAGAGCCCTGAAATTTATTTAATTGATATAAAATAATAGGGTTCATTTAAGTTAGATTTTTAAACTCAAAAATTGAAACCTTATTTGTATGAAATTGAATTCCTAATATTAGGGGTTTTGTTCCTCTTCAAAACATCTTTAATTTGATATATTATTTGTATGATTTCATCAACTAGAAGTTGAGAAATTTGGATTTTAATATTCGGTTTGACATAAAAATGAATTTTAATTTTTGGATTAGAAAAGTTATGATTTCATGTTGTTTTGATCTATTATGATCATGGGTTTTGCCTCTAGTATGTTTCTATATTCATTAAAAACTAATTGGATATATGAAATCACATAATTTTTAAAAATTCGAATAAAATCCCTTTTGGGTTCAAGTTAGGGTTCATAATTTTTCAATTTTAATTAATTGACAATTTTTCTTGATATATAACATTAAATTGTTTGAGGGTTTTTGTTAGAATACTAATTTAAAACAAAACCCATACAATTTTTTTGAGAAAAACCATAAAAATTAGGGTGAAAATCCCACTTTTTTGGAAATGGGTCAAAAAGATCCATATACACTCCAAACTGGGTCAAGTTGACTTGGATAAAGATTGAAGAAGCTGTCAACCAGTCTTCAACGAAGCCCAATCGCGCCAAGGGAGACTGAGGTTCACCCTCGGTCTTCTGGTAGTATTTTCTTACCAAATTTTTTTATGATATTTTTTATTTGAATTTTCCAATTTTATGGTATGGTTATGTTTAAAAAATTATGTGCATAAATTATAGTATTAGTAGATGTTATTATGTTATGTTTAAAACTAATATAATTGCACATATTTAAATGTTGAGGCTTGTTGAGTTTACATGTTTTAAAACTAAAAACAATAGGTACTCTCCCTAATTAGAGATAAATATTATTGTGCTCTCATGTTTTTAAAACGTGTGTTAGTAGAAACTTTTGTTTTGATTCAATTTTGTTTAAAGTTTTCAACATGCATTAAGTGATCATTTGAGATACTTTTGAATTGTATTTTAGTTAAGAATGATAAATTGGAGTAATTAAATTTTCCCAGCTTGCAAAATCTTATAGGTTTATATAGATGGCTGCCACCAAAGTAGTCTATCTGTATAGATTTGTGAGATTTTTGAAAGCTATAATATGAGATAATTATTAAATTATTGTATATAATTTTCTGCCCAAAGAAGGTTATTATATACTTTAATTTGGAAAAATACATGAAATATATGGTTTGGGGTATACCGGCCTAAAAGGTTTATCTGCCCAAAAGGGATAGACTTTTCGAAAGCTAGGATGCCCTAATTTTAGTTTTGTAATGATGCACTTTGGATTCATGTAAAATAAATTCTTATTCTTGATCATTCAGTACCTATTTTGATTGACATATTGCATTCCTTGCTTAGAAGGTTTATCTGCCCAAAGGAGATTGACTTTTCAAAACCTAGGATGCACTCGTGTTTCAGTTTCATGGGTTGAAGTGAGATCCTAATGGCATGTTGCATTCTCTGCCTAAAGGGGAGTTTGCAATGATGAGCCTTGAAATCATGAAGAATAGATTTTATTTTTGCTATTAATTACTCTGATTCTTTGGCATGTTGCATTCTTTTATTTTGAATCATCACATTTGTTATTAGCATTGATACTTAGAAATAAGTTTTTGGAAAATGAGAGAAATCTAATAGGTTAAGCCTTATCTGCCTTGAAATGTTTATCTCTTAACACCTCATGAATGGTTTGTCCTAAATTGAGGGTGACTTTTAAGTTTTTCAGTTCAAACTTAGTTTTAGCAAGTACCTTTATGGTAAATTGAAACATACTTATCATAAGAAATCAAGATGCTGAAAGGCATGGTAATGGTCAGAAATCTAATGTGGACAATTCTAAGTCTGTCATGAAAATGAACCTAATGTGCTTCTAGTAAAGTTCGAGAGGTTATGTGATGGCATATTGCCTTAAATTCATATCTTGGATATAAAACCAAGAAATGTGTTTAAAAAGAACCTAAGTGTATTAAAGGTTACACATTGAGTCTGGAATGACGTCAAAGTGGATTCATTGAAGTAATTTTTTTATGACTCAAAAGTCATTTTAAATATATAGATGGAATTTTATTTTAATTTCCTTACTGGACAAAATGGTCATTTTATTTTTGATTTGGGTAATTTTAAAGTCCAAATGCTTTAAATTTTAAAATTTTTGGTGGATGTATTTAACTCCTCCAAATGTAATACTCCTCATTTCATACCAAGAAAATTTATTTCCAAAATATTTTTAATTAAAGAAAAATCCTAAATATTTTAACATAAACATCTAGGTTAAATTTAAAGGAAAGAGTTGAAAATCTCATGAATGATATTATTCCCTTTACTTATTTTTGGAAACTTAAGGTTTTGGGTTAAGTGGACAAGAGTAAATTGACCAAAACAATGAAAAATGGGGAAACTAATAGTTCAAATCTCTTAGAGATATTTCACATTAATTTCAATGAATTTTATTACACTAATTGCCCAAAAAAAAAAAAATTTGTTTTATCACTTTCATTGATGACTTTTCCTATTTTGGTTTTTATACTTGATTAAGTAAAATTTATGATTGTCTTGAAAATTTTAAAATTTTCAAAATTGAAGTTGAAATAAAATTGGGAAAAGTTATTAAAACTTTAAGATTTGACTGTGGTTGCAATATTATGGCAAACATAATGTTGATAGACATGAGATTGTTTGCTAGGTTCATACTAGAGTATGGGTTTCAACCCATTATACCATGCCCGGTAGCCTTGAACAAGTGTTGTGGCCGAAAGGCATACTCATACCTTTAAAGGCATGATTAGAAATATAATGAATATGTCAAACTTCCTTGAATACTTTTAGGGTAAAGTCCCTAAATAATCGGGTTACCAGTAAATCAAGGTTTAAAACACATTTTTAACTTGTAGGCTGGAAGAAAATCTAGATTGAACCTTTTTTGTGTCTAAGGTTGTCAAACTGAAATAAAATATATAACACAAATGAGAAGAAAATTGTCATATTTTCTACTCACTGTTATTTTACTAGTTATCCAAATCACTTTAAGGGAGATATGTTTTATCCACGCATGAAACCAAGATAGTAGTGTCTCACACTGCTTAAATTCTTAGAATTTGATTCGTTGAGTTGAAAAGGTTTTCAACTACTAGTAAATAAAGAAAATAAATTTGTCATACTTCACATATATATCTTGTCACTAACTACATCACATAACATGTGGTGAGAATAGGTGATGGGGGGAAGTTAAGAATAATTGAAAATGCATCACCTATTCTAGTTAAAATTGTCACATTCATTTTTGGTGTAGCTCCTTAACATTTGAATATAGTTGCACAAGCACCTATCTCTAGCCTACTGTTAGGAATGTGGATTGATGCCATGTCAAATGTGATATAGTCCATCATAAATAATGGTGTATGGGAGTTAGTTGAACTTCCATGGTTTTCTATACTCATTGGGTACAAGTGAATTTGTAAGATTAAGAATAATTCAAATCAGGAGATTGAGTGTTTCAAAGTAAAGCTTGTAATCGAGAGTTTTTTCACTCAAAAAGAATTTGTCCTTTTAGCAAGACTTTTTCTACTGCCTCAACTAAAATAAATAAATAAATAAAATTCTTTTGGGTGATCATGACCTTAATGACGTATTTGTGAACCATGAGTTATTTCAGATGGATGTGAAAAACATCTATCTTGAATGGAAACCTTATAAAGCATGTTTACATAGTGAAGGTTTCAAATAGAATAGAGGTAATAATATTATTTGTATGTTTAACAAATCAATCAAATGGTCTGCAACAAGCATTTAGATAATGGTTATTGAAATTTTGATGAGGAAGCCACCTCTTTTAGTTATGTTAAGAATAAGGTTGATAAATGAATATACTTTAAAGTTAGTGGGAGCTAGTCTATCATATTGATTTAGTGACACTGATTTAATAAATATATCTTAAAGTCAGTGGGAGCTGATTTATCATATCCTGATAATAGTCAATGATATCTTGCTTGTTATCAATGGTGACATTAACTTATTTTGTAAGACAAAGTTGATGTTGTCTAAACCTTTGGCATGAAGAATCTTAAAGAAACATCTTTTGTTTTTGGTGTTGAGACACACCGAAATAAATCTCACCCTTGTTAGGTCTTCTCTAGTAAACCTATATTGATATAGTATTATATAGGTTCAATGTACATAAATACAAGACTGGGGATGTGCCTGTTGTCAAAAGTGGCAAGTTTAGTTTAAATTAGTATCTCGTTAATAAGTTTCAGAGAAAGTCCATGAGAAATGTGTTTCATGCTAGTGCAATTGGAAGCTTGTATGCTTTGATTTGTACTAGCTCTAACATTGCTTTTGCAGTGGGAGTGTTTGACACAGTCAAACCCAGGATCAGAACATAAGTTATGAAGTATTTACAGAGAACCAAAGTTTTTATGCTAATGCATATAATGATTGATTACTTTAAATTAATTGGTTACTCTGATTTTGACTTTGCTAGTTGCAAAGATGATCTTAAATCCACTTCAGAATATATTTTTATGTTAATTTTGGGAGCTGTATCTGGAATTGTTCCAAGCAAAAGCTTCTTTTACTATACAAGCATGGTATGTGGTTAAAGAACATGATAATTTATCTTTGTGTGGTTGTCTCGATTTTAAACTGCTTAAGATATATTATAACAATAGTTCTACCGTGTTCTTCTTAAAGAACAATAAGATTTCTAGTACATCGAGAGACGATGACTATAGATTTTGTGAAAAAATTGAGAAATTATGTTTGAACATATTGATATAGTAAACTATTGGTAGATCCTTTAACCAAAGCACAATTAGGACTGGGATTTTTAAAAGTGATGTTGATAACATGAATATTGTGAGTCCTTTAATGTTTTTGGTTGATGGGAGTTTGCTTTGTTTTGTTCAAAGTTAGCATATTATGTATGCTATTTTGTGACCTAAGTTTTACTTACATCCTTGTTGGATGGTGTTTTATGTTGATGAAAATAATAATTATTTTTATTGTGATATGATTAATATTGTATGTGCACATGTGATTATATGACATGTCATTGGATTAAAATCTTAAGACTCGATGTTTGTCTTAAGTGTGACAGTTTTGTTAATTTGGAGGTATGTCTCAAATGACACTAATTGGATATCTCGATATGGTTGTTGAGACATACAAGCTTAAAATTAAGCTTAAGTGATTTCTAGTGCTTTGGAAAGCATCTAGTTTTAATGAAATCACCTGGATGACCGACAATGAAAATAGCATATGTTGATCACATTTAGATGCTATTTTCTTGCTACACTACCACATTTAGATCCATTGCAGATTAGGTTGTTAGTATTTGTAACCATGGATTGGTCTTGTGTTGTTTAAGTAGCACAATGATTACCATGATTCAATGTTAATAATTTAATTGAGCTGGATTGCTTGAAGTACATCTCAGGAACAAAGTTTTTTTTTTTTTTTTTTAAATTGTGGCCACATAAAAGTTATACCTTGTTCGAGATTCGTTTTCTAAAAATATGTTTTTCAAAATTTTAAAACTACAATTAATGTTGCCCAAGTGGGAGAATGTTAGAAATTTCATATGTGAGCTATTATTAATTGTATGGTTTTGTTTTAATAATAAAACGTGCTTAAGATTTGGTCCAATTGAGACATGTTGATAAAAGCCCATATAGTTTATGTGATCATTTGGGATAGGGCTTAAGCACACTTCTTATCTGATTAAATATATTATCTGATTAGATATAGATTGACAATAAGTGTAGGCTGAGTGACTTTAAGAGTTTTTAATGGGAGGACTCTTAGAGTTTTATCTGAAATTAAATAGTTAAGTCACCTCTCCTTTCTCAACATGCGTATCTTGCCCCATTGAAAGCTGCCACTAGAAAATACAAAGAGTACAGAGAGGAAGACCTGGCTGTGCGAATCAATTATTAAGGTGTGCTTGGCTGAGATTCCAGATATCTGTTGTTATGGCTTAATCAGGTACGCAAACCTTATTATTAATATGTTCTAAATTCATTTATGAGATTCTGTATATTCCATAACATCATTAGTTTATAACCTGTGTAAATACTTGTTATTTTATATATATATATATATTCATCTTTGCAAATTTTTAGGGCAATTTTTAGACATAACCACAAAGCTATCTATAAGTTAATTGATCAAAAGATATTATTCAATTATTGATATTATGAATTTTTTCCCTAACTTTGTCTCCTAAAGAACAAGGAATACCAACTAAAAATTTTTCTTTCCAAAAAGGTTGATTATTGTCTAACCTAGAAAAGATTCTTGTAAAGAAAGTATATATATATATATATTTATATACTATTATAAACGTGAGAGATTACATATGATCTTCTATTATATAATACACACCTAATTAACTTATTTTAAAAAAATTTAATTAATAAAATTCATCCCATCATTTGATAATTACTAAATAGAACTTCTTCAAGTAAAATATAATAATCTCTCAACTATTCTACTTTTCTACTCTCTCCCACCCTTTTAATATATAATCATTTTTTTATCAAATTAAAGTAAAATATATATAGAACATGGACGCAGGGCTAGTGTGTGTGTATATATATATAATTTTGTAATTAAGTTGTATATTATAAATAAATATTTTGCATATAATGAAATATAAGGAAATATACAAAAATAAAGATATTTATTGATTGACTAGATAAATAAAATAAATTGAAAGGAAAATATTTAAAACAAATTAAGCGAGAAGGTAAGAGTAAGTATGTGTGGCTCTTTATCAATTTATTTGAATAAAAATATTTATGACAAAATACTAATTAAGGATAAACTACAATTTAAAGTGGTACTCACTATATTTTATTACAAGGTGAGCTTTAATATATTTTGGTGTGAAATATATAATGGGAGAAATTGTAAATTTTAACGGAATTTTAATTAAAGTTTACACTAACCTATTTGTTCAAAATACAATATATTATTCTACCAAAAATAAATACAATATAATAAATTTATTTTAAATAAATAGAATTTCATACATTTACAAAGTTATCATGCACAAGAAAAAAAAAATGATCGAAATTCAGTTTAATTTTTTTTCTTTCTAAAAATACATGAACAATTCATTATAGTTTAAGTATCTAACGATCTTCTATATCTATATTATTACTAGTTTTTGTGGCACATGAGTTACACTTAAATCGTGTTTATGTTACACCAACAATTGATGTACATATCAAGATATTATAGGTAATAAGAAAATAATACTCAATGTTAATGAAAATAAGCAAATAGATAAATACAATAAAAAACATTAATTCATATTATAAACATATAATTTTATTTTTTTAGAAAGAAGAATTAATACAATAATATTATAATCATAAAAACTATACTCTAAATATTTATTTTCACTCATTTCATTTAAAAAATATATATTTATAATATTATAATTATTTGTAGCATATTAAATTTTTTTTAAAAAAAATAAGAAATTCAATCTTAATTATTATTGATATATAGTTACTGAAAAAGTTTAGATTTATTAATATTTAAAAAATTAAGATAAAAAAGATAATGGTTAAAGTCAGAGGACGCCATAAGGGTATGCTGGCTTTTAGTATAGTTGAGACAAACATTTTAATGTAAAAATAAAGAAGAATTATGAATGAAGTAAAAAATTAAAAAATAAAAATAAAAACAATATTTGAAGCAAAATAACAACTAAAAAGTATATTATGTAATAATAAAAACTCATAGGACTTTACTTAAGAAAATAAAAAAATTTCCACTAAAAATTAAAACAAAAATATATAATTAACAGAACTAATTAATTCATAGTATTTAAAAATATATATTTCATAAGTTTTAGAAGAACTAAAAATTATTATAATTATTAGGAACTTAGTAAATAAAAAAAATTAAGAAATTCAAAATTAACTAATATTGAAATATAATTATTTAAAAAATATAGTAAAATTTAAAACAATAAAATTAAAATCATAAAAACGTGTC
Organism: Quillaja saponaria; assembly: GCA_029379385.1. Classification (NCBI taxonomy): domain Eukaryota; kingdom Viridiplantae; phylum Streptophyta; class Magnoliopsida; order Fabales; family Quillajaceae; genus Quillaja; species Quillaja saponaria. Next base: position 15,804,161 of record CM055611.1, on the reverse strand, counting down.
ACACCCTTAAATGAAAGTATGAATGGCCAAAGGAATTGATGTCCATACCCCCGTAACCCTAAAGATGCAAGTAGTGTGCATCACAATTTAAAAATACATTATTGTCAATACATTTAAAAATAAAATTCGGTGCCGACGGTTAGACACAGAATGATTTATAAAAAAAATATTAGCAGAGATTCCTAATACAGTGGAAATACCCATAATATAAACAAAAAAAAACCTGAATTCAAGTCGATAGTAAATAGTGATATCAGAATATACAAAGGAGCTTTGCTCCTAACAAAACAAAACAACACTATAATATTCACGATATAGATATATACTACAACCATGCATGACATCTTAGGTTACTGCAAATGCTGTCCTCTACGCTCCAAGTCTGCTATTTCCAAAATATACCTTGCCGCTACAGAGGCGGCAGGTAGCCCTATATAGCAATCAACCGTGGTTTCTTGAAAACTAAAATAAATAATCACAAAGGAAAGAGTGAGTCACTAAGACTCAATGAGTAAATCATGTACCCTACAGGTACCAGCATCATACAACACAAATATCATAAGTTACAACTCATATTCAAATCTCTTGATGCACAAATGTGATTATCATAATCATACAACCACAGTTCACTTAGTTCACAGTCCCAAAATAGAAAACAGTTCATACAAGTCAATCAACAATTAAACAAACACTTATACAATCAAAAGGGCTAACAAGAAACTCAGCCCCGCACAACAATATCTCTCCCACCGGGCATTTGTGTGCCCATACAACAAATTATTCTCCATACACAAATCCATCCTACCAGGGTTAAGCACTGCAACAGTTTTCAAAATAATTGTCAGAATCAAGATAACTCATATAAACTTGCAAGTTCAAATAATCTAGGTGCACCTGGATTTTTAATTTCAAAAATGAAAACCATTTTCCAGAAAATTTTCACGTGTTGGCCCTTATCAAACTCAGTCAATGTCAACCACATATCATTCGATTAAATTAATGAAATCACTCATTTGTTTAGTTTCTATTATAACTTAGTAAATTAAAGTATGCACGTAATGACACACAATAATCTGATAACCATAAAGCACATAATTCACTCACTAGTTTACGAATGTGACTCGTCAATCCGTCTAATTTGTGACGGTGTTGGAATCTCCTCGACACCCTCTGGAATTGAAAAAAAAAATCATAACTTAATAGATTACTAATAATCACTTCTAAATTAATTCGACAATTTCTTAAATGTACTTAATTATGTCTAATATATTTCTTAAGCAATATTAATTAATCTGATACATTCCTAATTTAACTTTCATAATTTAACGTTACTATATATATATATATATATATATATACATATTAAAATCACTCTACATGTATATATATATAATTTCAACTTTAATCAATTATATTATCGAATAACAAAAAAACTGAGTTGTTTGCATAATTGTATATATAAATATACATATTACTTGTTTAACATTAGTTAACCTTTTTATTTGTGCTCAATTCATAATTCAATTAACAATTTCTTTTATTAACGTCCAAGAGAATAATTTGGTGGACAAGTTGCTATTGGCAAAACAGGGCCAACATATTACTGTTTCAAGTTCACTTCCCTAGTTGTTCTAACTTTCCTACCACACAACCACCGATTATCACTTTTGTACTAACCATTTCCATTAAGTATAATGATCCTACCTTTTATTCACTTAAGTCACTGATCTGCCCAACAATTACTCAATCACTAGCTTTCAACTTATCCACCACCACTTACACGCGAAATAAGTAGGAAAAAAAAAAAAGGAATTTGCTGCAAGTTAACTTATAACAAAATTTAATCTCCTACTGCCCACGTACAAGGATCTCTCGGCCAGCAACCCACGCCTCCCAGCTGCTGCCCAGCTTACTGTCCTTTCACCTTTCTCTTTCATTGTTTGAGTCGTGAGCTTGGATGGCAGCAAGGGTGGTATACCAAACCAACTAGAATACAGCAACCCCGCTCAATACCCCCACAGCATCACTTACTGCACCCACATCACCTCCACTGCTCAATCATATAACAGTTCAATAAGCTTTAATGGCTTCCAAAGCTTCAAGCCCACTGCCTGCAAAAAAAGGGGACAATTGGTTGCAAATCCCCTATTTACTCCTCCCACACATCTAACTGCCTAAAGCATCATGAGCATAAGGATGGAAAAACGAAAATTTCTGGGCACATGAAAACTTGGTTGAACAAGAAAGAGTTGTAGAAAAATCTAAGTGGTCCTATGGCGGTGGAGGAGAGAAATTTCTCCTATCTTCGATCACTCCAAGGGGGAAAAAGAAAACAGTTAAAGGGATGAAAAGAAGATTCAATAAAATAATGAAAAAAAAAAACCTATACCATAAGTTACTTAGATATTTAGATAATTGTATGGTATATATATATATATATATAATGAATGAAAAACGAAAATTTCTGGGCACATGAAAGCTTGGTTGAACAAGAAACAGTTGTAGAAAAATCTAAGTCCTATGGTGGTGGAGGAGAGAAATTTCTCCTATCTTCTGTCACTCCAAGGGGGAAAAAGAAAACAGTTAAAGGGATGAAAAGAAGATTCAATAAAATAATGAAAAAAAAACCTATATCATAGAGGTTACTTAGATATTTAGATAATTGTATGGTATATATATATATATTTATACACATTCCACCCTGTATTAAAAAAATTCCATATTTAACTCTTCTTAATGTAATTAAATTCATCATTAATAATTATATATATATTGTGTAGGTATATACAAAAATTACGTATGAGAATTTTAACATACACATTGAGTTATTGGGGTATAATAACAACTATACTCTTAATTTGTTTTTTTGTTTTTTTAATTCATAGTAATTTTTTAAAATTTTAATTCATAAATTTGAGAAGAAATTAAAAAAATTAATATTATTAGGTACTTATTAATCATTATCTCACGACAATGCCTGTAAGAAAATTTGTGAAATAAAATAAAAAAATAAAATCAGCAATTCAATCTTAATTACAATTAACATATAATTATTAAAAATTATAAATTTATTAAGAAGAATTAGTGGAAAATCAATAGTTCTAAAATAATTACAATCCTAATAATATTAAAATAGAAAAAAAATAATAGTCTATTTGAAGCAAAATAATAATTAAACATAATTATATAATAACAAAAACTCGTAAGGATATTAAAAATAAAAAATAAAAACTTACATCATTAAGTCACTTTTGTATATAGTATATCTAAAAGAGAGAGTTCCCATTTAAAGAAAAATACTTAATAGTTTCTTCTTCTTGCACCAGTTAAAAAAAAATTAATTTTAAAAAATTACAGTGCTATTAAATACCCACATTCTTTCTCACTTACCTACTAATTCATTTATTTTAGAATAAAATAAATTATAAAATCTAACAATTTTATTCAAACAGTTAAAAAAAAAACTTTTATATTTATTTAAAATTAAAAAAGCCCCCGAGTACATGTGTAATCACATGCAATGGGATTGGTTATTTGTTATAACCTGACACTTCAACTTGCGTTTTAGGAAGCTTGTACGGAAATTTTCGTGACTAGGTAACTAAATTTCATACAAAGACAAATGTACGTAATTGAAAACTTGTATAAATATAGAAATAATGCAAGAATAAATTTTTATTATATAATTGACTAAATAGGAGCTTAAAAATTTATGTGGTTAAATCTTTTATGGTATACACCAAGTGTACAATATTTATATTTATAGATGCAATAAGATTAATTATGTATGATATATTCTTTTTAAGCTAGAAAGTAATGATATATTTATAGATATATATTTAAGCAATAGAACTTAATTCATACTACACATTTATATATATATATATAAATATAATTGATATCCATCATAAAAATTAAAGTAATAACCTTGACTTTTCTTTTATTTTCTTGTTTTCTTTCTTTTCCTCCCTCGTTGACATGCATTTCTTCAAGATTCTGGATTTTTCTAGCTTGCCTCCATTGCCTTGTTCCTTCTTGCTTGGCCGAGAGGTCAGGATGGGGAGAAATCTTGAAGTGGTGTGCCCTGTTCTTTGTCTTTCTTTGTCTTCCTTTCGTTCTCCTCTGCCCCTGTGTTGTAATAACCAAATTCTTCTCTTTTCCCTATCATTTGTTGCATTTCCAAGAGCTTAGCAAGACTAACCGTGAGTCTGTCATGTAACCATGAGGTTGGTAGTAATTCCTTACTCGTGTAGACCAAGTTTGATGCTCCTTTAGGTTGTTAAATCTCTAACAGTCTGAACTTGCTTGCAAAGGCCGATTTTACCTACTTGTGAAGCGCTACCTGTGCCTTGGTCCTTCCCCTGTTTTTGCTTTGCTAATTTGCAGCTTCTCCTTGCTTATTCAAGAGCTTTACTCTTTTTTTTAGTATACAATTATTTTCTTTCTTCCATTACCGTTGGATTTGGCCGTGGAGTCCCTGGTTTGTTCATGAGATTGTAGCTGCCTGTACTAAACTTGTAGCAGCTGAGAGGTGTTTTGTTGGTGCCTCATTTTGGTCCAGCTGTGAGATGATATCAATTTGGTGGGTTCCTCCTTTGCTCGGCTAATTGGTGGCCTTTTTGGGGAGGTTGTGCAACAAAATAACCAGGCTAAGAAGGTTAGTAGGCACATATTCTTCACGATAGCAGCAAGGATATTGGGTAAGGTGTGGGCTGAGTATGGATTCTAAGTATTATGTTAGTTTAATTGCTTTCAATCAGTAAAATTCTTGTTGATTGTGGTTGTGGGTAAAAGTTGAATTAAGGATTATAATAAAAGAACATAAGAAGTAGAGGATTAAGAGAGTAATTAGAATATGAATAAAATGTAATTTGATGGACTTATGTAAGTCCCATGGTGAATATATAAATAGATGGTTTCTTATAAGCTAAATAAAAACATGCATATAAGGTGGTTGATAAAATGTCTACAAGAAAATAATTGTATATTAATGAATAAGAATTGGTTGGCTTGATATTAGAAAGTGACAATTTAAGTTCTTGATTAATTCTAAATCACTAACACAATCTTGAATTTAATTAGATTAGGAGTAATGTTAGTGAATTAGTGCTGACATGAGGAGTATGAATTGAAGCTTGAAAGTGGTGGAAAATGAGAGTTAAGTGGGTTTTGAAGGGGGTGTAGGGACAAATTCGTGGGTGAAAGAAATTCTGGGTTTCAGGTGCCTTTGGAGCTGAATTAAATTAATTTTTCAAAAGAGAAAGTGTAGCTTAAGATCTTAGGATGTTGTCTACAAAATTTTGTAGCTTAGTTCCAAGTATGTTGTGAGTTAGAGCAATTAGACTCTGCTTAGGTCATGCAGGATTTTTAGTGCCCTGTTTTTGGTTCATGTAAGGAATTGAGTGGGTTCAAAACCAATTTTAGGAAAAGTTTACAACTAAAAAGATGGATATACTTGTCTATTAATAAACCCAATAAACAGAATTGGATTTCGTTTTTCTTAAAGAAAGCTATGTTCAATTAACTAAGATAAGGTCAAAGCTGTCAAAATCCTACGTTTTGTAGAATTTAATGTGACTTCAAAGAATAAATTGTATTGATATACAAATCTAAAACTTACAAATGATATACCATTATAAATCTAAATGTGTCTAGTATTTTATAAATTTTACGAAACTGGATTCAGAATTTCCTAGAGAAAAATATAATTGTTAAAATAAACACTAGTCCAAACTTGTAGTTTGGACAATTTCACCATCTCTAACTCACTCACTACTTTCTATCTTTGCTAATAGTTTCTTGCTGTTCTATGCATTGTCTAGACATTTAAAATGTCTTTTCATTATTAACCTTATCACATAAAGTCAAATTCATATTAATTGACACGTAATAGCTTAATGAAAAACTTTCATAAATAAACCTATACAAATTGAGATATAAGCTTAGTAATTAAAAGATTATAACAATAACATTTATGAACTAAATATTATTTGGGACTATGAATTTCAGTTCTAAATTCTAATGTGGACCTGATGAGATGCGTAGACGCAAGTGTGAGTAACGAATAAAATCTGTTGCGAGTGAGTAGTTATTTGATGCATTTAGGGGCTAGATTATTATGTTCAATTGTATATTACTCAACTTAACTAAGCCTTAAAATCTCAAACTAGTTGGGGGTCGGCTATATGAATCCTTTTCCTCCATTCGCATCGATCCGAGACAAGATTTTCATTAATTCCTAGTACAGCCATATCTTTCTCGATGACTGCCCCCCATGTAAGTTTCGGTCTCCCCTTTCCCCATCTAACACCTGGCACCTGGACCATGTCACCTTGCTTAACTACTGCATCCATTAGCCGATGTTGGATGTGTACAAACCAACGTAGACGATTCTCCCTCATTTTCTCCTCAATAGGTGCTACTTCCAACTTCCTACGAATCTCCTCATTTCTTATTCTATCCTTTCTTGTATGTCCTGTCATCCATCTTAACATTCTCATTTCGGCTACTCCCATCTTATGCGAATGTTGCTTCTTAACTGCCCAACATTCGATACCATACAGCATAGCTGGTCTCACTGTCGACTTATAAAATTTCCCTTTCAATCTATTCGGGATTTTAGGATCACATAAAACTCTCGAAGCACTCCACCACTTCACCCACCCTGCCTTAATCCTATGGTTTACATCATGCTCAATTGCACCATCTTTTTGTATAAATGACCCTAAATACTTAAACACATCCTTGGTAGGGATTGTCTGACTGTCTAAAATTATATCATTCGGGCCTCCTCTAGTTTTACTGAAATTGCACTCCATATATTCAGTTTTTGTCCGACTTAATCTAAGGCCTTTAGATTCTAATGCGTTCTGCCACATTCCTAGTTTAGAATTTAAACCTTCCCTAGTTTCGTCTACCAACACAATATCATCGGCAAACAACATGCACCAAGGAGCCCTATCTTGAATATTATTGGTGAGTTCATCCATGACTAACGCAAATAGGTAAGGACTTAAGGATGAACCTTGGTGAACACCTATCATGATCGGGAACTCTCCAGTCATACCATCTATAGTCCGCACCCTAGTCAATACTCCTTCATACATATCTTTAATAACTTCTACATATTTAGTTGCGACCTTTTTCTTCTCGAGTACCCACCACAAGACTTGTCTTGGCACCTTATCATACGCTTTTTCTAGATCAATAAAGACCATGTGAAGATCCTTGTTCTTTTCTCTATATTTCTCCATTAATCTCCTAAGTAGAAAAATAGTCTCCATTGTAGATCTTCCAGGCATAAAGCCAAATTGATTCTCAGAAACTACAGTCTCATTCCTAAGCCTACGCTCAATCACTCTCTCCCACAGTTTCATTGTATGGCTAATAAGTTTTATACCTCGATAATTCGAACAACTTTGAATATCTCCTTTATTCTTATAAATATGGATTAATGTACTCTTCCTCCACTCATCTGGCATTTTCTTGGTTACTAAAATCTTGTTAAAAAGATTTGTAAGCCAAGTTACTCCAATATCTCGTAGGCATCTCTAAACTTCTATTGGAATATCATCTGGGCCCAATGCCTTACCATTCTTCATCTTATGCATAGCTTATTTAACCTCATGAGCTCTAATCCGACGAACAAATCAACAGTTCATATCATCAAAGGTGACTCAAAGGTCTCCAAAATCACCCCTTGACTCTTCATTAAATAAAGTATCGAAATAAGTTCGTCATCTCTCATTAATCTCGTCTTCCTTAACTAAAACCCTATCAGCCTCATCCTTAATGCACTTAATACGAATTAGGTCTTTAGTTCGTCTTTCCCTTTACTTGGCAATCCTATAGATATCTTTCTCTCCATCCTTTGTCTCTAACTTTTGGTAAAGTCCTTCGCAAGCCTTGCCTCTGGCTTCCCTTACCGCTTTCTTAGCATCTTTCCTATCTTGTCTAAAACATTTATAATTATCTTCATTTCTATACTTGTGTAATCTTTTATAACACTCTTTTTTAGTTTTAATAGCTTGTTGAACTTCTTCATTTCACCACCATGTCTCCTTAGTCGGAGGTCCATGTCCTCTACTTTCTCCTAACACCTCTCTAGCCGTATTCCTGATACGACTTGCCATCTCATCCCAAATCATGTTAGGCTCACCCTCCACCCTCCAAGGATCACCCTGTAACATCTTATCTTTAAAAAGAGCCATCTTCCCTCCATTCAAATTCCACCATCTAGTCTTAATACACTTATTACTTCTATACGTTTGCTTCCGCCACTTAACGCCAACATCCACAACCATAAGTTTATGCTGAGACACTAAACACTCACCGGGTAAAACTTTACAATCCTTACAAACAACTCTATCAACCTTTCTAGTCATAACAAAATCTATTTGGCTCTTATTCGGCCCGTTACTAGAGGTGATTAAGTGCGACTCTCGTTTCTTAAAGAACGTGTTAGCTAAAATCAGGTCATACGCAACTGCAAAATCTAAAATAGACTCTCCACCCTCATTCTTAACGCCATAACCATATCCTCCATATACACGCTCAAAGCCCTCATTAGTACTTCCTACATGACCGTTCAAATCAGCACCAATAAAGAATTTCTCACCTAATGGTACTCCTTGAACTATCTCCTCTAAATCTTCCTAAAAAGCCTTCTTAGTAGATTCTTCCAATCCTATTTGGGGAGCATAGACGCTAATGATATTAAATGTCTCCTCGTCTATCATCAATTTCACTAAAATTATTCTATCACTTTTCCTCTTGATTTCTACAACCTCATCCTTCAAATTTCCATCAACAATAATCGCCACTCCATTCCTATTTCTAGTCTTACCGGTATACCACATCTTGAATCCTGTTCTCTCTATCTCTCTAGCCTTTTCTCCTACCCACTTAGTTTCTTGCAAACAAGCAATATTAATCCTCCTTCTACTCATAGTATCTACAAGCTCTCTCAATTTACCAGTAAGAGTCCCTATGTTCCAAGTAGCTATGCGAATCTTACCCTGGACTAGCTTCTTTACCCGCACCCGCCCTCGATGCCAGAACCCTTGCTCATTTTGCACCATACCCGGGCGCTGATGTGGCCTGCCACTAAGGATGTGACGACCCAGCCCTTGCTCATTTCTTACTACACCCGGGATCCGATGCAGCGCGTCGCTAAGAGGGTTACGCCCTAACGAATACTCAGTAGGATTCATCATCATAGGGTTTGACTAGTTTTACGCAACCCTCCTCCTTTATCAGGGCTTGGGACTGCCAGTATAATATTTTAGTAAGATAATTGAATCATATTTGTTTGAAATTGTTTGTGGTTGATAAGGGCCAACACATAGAATTTTTTTTTTTTAAATGATTTATTTTCAAAAATGAGATCTAGGTGCACCTAGGATATTCTGACTTAAAATTACCAGAAATTCTAAGTCTGATGAATTTTTTTTTAAAAAAAAATTAAGTGCCCAACCCTGGTGGGATGGATTGTGTACGGAGATTAATATGTTGTGTAGGCACATAAATGCTTAGCAAGGGGTGATCCTGTTGTGCGGGGTTGGGTTACTCGTTAGCCTTTTGGTTACTTTGTTTGATATCATTGCTCTGATAAATTTGTGATCTTGTGTATCATGTAAATTGTGAATTTATGACGATTATAATGTATTAGTGCAATGTGAATTAAGATATGAATGATGTTATTACATATGTTATATGCTTGTGTTAAGTGATGCTAGTACCCTTTGGATACGATTTTCTACTCACAGAGTCTGTAGGACTCACACATCTTTTCTGGTTATATTTTTTAGTAGCAGGATTTTAAAGGAAGTTAACCACTAATACAAGGTTTTGTTGAAGATTTATCGACAAGGTATTTCTTGAAATCTCATACTTAGAGTCAAGGATGAAAGTTTGCAGTCACATTAGAACTGTGTGTGTCAAATTTGGTATGATGTAATATTCTAGTATTTGTCTTGTTGATGATGTGAACGAAGCTAAGCTCCTCATTGTTTTTATATTGTGTTGTATAAGAAAAAGAGTTTATAGGATTGTATTTTAAGGCATGTTCCTTATTACAAGGAACCTCTGCTAAAATTTTCAGTAGGTTATGATTTGTTTCAATCAATAAACTTTTAATATTAACTTTTGTATTTATAAATTCTTGGTTTTATTCATTGGTTGGTAAATGGTCATTGTCGATCCTTTATTTGAGTCAGGGTTATGGAGGTTTGGTTACCATCCCTCCCAGCAGTCATGCCTCCATGAGAGGTGTGACATTATTCTTATACTACACTATATATTTTTATTGAATTTATCATTAAAAAATATGAAATAGTTATTATTAACTTGATGAATAATATTAAGTTATGAGTAAAATATTTGAGAATGATTAAGTGAGAATGCAAGAGTAATTCAAATAATTGTTTTTTTCCTTTAACATCTCAAGTGAGATTTTTTGTTAATTTTAATTAATAAAATAGACTAAATGTTGAAATTGATAATCTTGAATCTTTTAAGAATTTGACTAATAAGATTGAAAATTGAGGTATAAAATTTCTAATTTTAAACTTTTATCAGATTTATTTAATAAATTTAACATTAAAAGACAAAACTAATAATTTTTAAAATCCTCTAGAAATTTGATTAACAAAATTAATTATTAAGGAATAAAAGTAATAATCTTAACATTTTTTAAGGAATCAAAATAGTAATTTAGTCTTTTTTATTTTGATAGGAATAATAATTTATATAAAAGATGCATCATTTTCAATCATCAATGTTTTTATGAACCGATCATAATTTGTCGTTTCTTACAAAAACTAGAATTTACAATTAAAATTCAAAAATATGATAATTTATAAAATAAAATAAAAAAGTTAAGCATTGATTTCAAAAAAAAGTTAACTACTTGTTGATGACTTTCCAAATATAAAATCTAGAGAGTAAATATAGTAATGAATTCTTAATTTTTTCATCTTGCATAAGCATATTAACTCCAAAAAAAAAAAAAAGGTATGTAAGATTTGAAGAGATTTTTATCGTTAATATTCTTTAAAATGACATATATGGTTGCAATTTTTAGTATCGATCTCTTCCTCTCTAATAATGACATTCATATTAATCCTTTATATTATAAGAAATTGTCTTTTTTGCGTCTATCAACTATAGACGTAGAATATAAAAATGCAGATGCAATTAAGAATTTATGCAGTAATCATAAATTTAGATACAATTTTCTGCATTTGTGACCGTAAATTGTTAACTAAGCAGGCGCAAACGTAAAATTTGGATGTCAAAAATGACTTCCCATTATCGCATCTATTGTAAGTAAGTGTTATAACTCGAGGGTGTAACACGTAATTTGGAATTTTGTGCATAGGTTATAAGAAATACATATGTGTATATTTATAAAATTAATGATTACTACCTTATTAATTGATTGAGACTTAAATTCTATTTCACAAGAAAAGTATTTTAAAAGGACTTTAAATTGATTTATATATATATATATATATTTTTTTTTAGCATCGCATGTTATAAAGGGAGATATTACATTATTTAATTAATTTTCTTCTCTTCTCCTTCATTGCACTAGCTGACTTAACCTTTCAAAATTTGCCTTCCCCTGTTTGTCGGTCAAGTAGATTCTCCAACCCCTTGCTTTGCCGGTTGAGCTTGTGAAAGGTAGTTAGATTGTTTCCTCACCGTTCCTATATTAGTAGTTTAGCTCCTATACTCTATTTGCTAGTTGAATAAGTTCTTATAGTTGATTTTGGTATGAGTTATCTTGGCTGCCAGCAGGTGAATTATAACTCGGTTTGGAGGGGTTTTGTTATAACCTGATGACCCAACGTACATGTTATGATATTGTATAGAAATTTTTATGATTATATAAGTAATTTAATTTTTTTTGTCAATCAGTAAGAAATTTATATATATATATATATATATGCTTAAATAAATTAAGGAATATGTGTGTTAAAATTTAAGAGTTGGTATATTTATATATATGTATAAGTGGAATTGGATATTTAAGCCATTAAAATATATATATAAAATTTACACATAATCATGATTTTTTTTGTCATTTGCCTTTTTCCTTCATAACCAGTTGACCAACCTAGCATTTCCTTTTCCTTTTCATTCATCTTGGCTGTGCTTTACTTCCTCCATATTTCCTCTGTTTTCTTCATCTTTCTTCCACTTTATCCTTGCCGACCGTGAACCATTCAATTGTAGGCAGGACATAAGTGGTTGGTGAGTTTCCCTCCTTTCTCTTTTGTTGGATATAACAGCTTTATTGCAAAGGATTTGGAGCTGAAATTGGCTCCCTTGGGACTAGTTAGTAGCAATCTATTGCTACTATTTCCTCCTTCCTTGGTTCCAATTCCCTTGTTGAACGTCTTCCTTGCCATGTGGGGGGATGTTTCTCTTATTTGGTGTGCGTGTATGGGTGGAACAAGGATGGGGATGGGAGGTGGTGAACTGCCCTATTTTTGGGCGTAGTGTGGTGCGGTGTGAATCTCATGCTACTGCTCTTATTCCTGTGTTGTTGTCTAGCCTATTATCTTGTTTACTCTTCCTAAAGTCCAAAGTAACTACATATAAGAGCTACAACCAAGGAATGTAACTACTGCCCTATTGTGATAGCTTAGTTGTATGGATTAATTAGGACAAGAAAAGCATAGTTTGGGGTTAATTTGGTTTTATTAGGCGTATAGTTTTTGGGGCAGCCGTGACTAAGGACCAAGAGTAAGAATTATTCCTAGGATAGTCTAATGGTGGGATTGTGTTAGTAACCAAGTAAGGTTTTAAATGTTATTAGTTAATTTGCTTATATATGGGAATGGGGTTTTGCTAAGTAATTGGATTAGTTAAAATTGTTTGGAATCTTCTTATATTAAATTTAATACTTGTTAAGTTAATAAGGTGCAAGTCTAAAGAATTAAGATTGTTTAAATTATCTATTTATTGTAAATTTTGAAGAACACTCAATAAAAATTTAAATTGGGAATATACATATATATATATATATATGTGTGTGTGTGTACAAAAAACTAAAATTAAATATGCATGTTAAAAATTGATAAAATGTTTATGAGGAATTGAATATAAAACATCCATATTAATTAATTTCTATATAGTACCTCGAAGTAAAAGTTGTTTCTAACATACTAAAGAGTAAATCTATAGTGGTGCAGGTTTTAATTCCTTGTTATGAGTAGTTTAGAGGTGGTGGAACTCAGGGTTATGTTTTTCAGATACTGATTGAACCTGTTTTAGTGTAATTGATTTTAAGGGGTTTTAAAAGTTGAATTAGGAATAAGGTTCTGAAGATAAAGTGTTCCTAATACCTTGTTAAGTTAGAATGGAAGGTTTTGTAATTTAATTACTGAGTATGAAGTTTTTATAAGCCTTGAAGTTCGATATTGACAACCAGGAATTTGTGTAGTGTCCTGTTTTTGGTTCTTATAAGGAATTAAGTGGTTCAAGACTAATTTTAGGAAAAGATTTAAATAATAGAGATAGATAATTTCCTAAAGTTAATGTTTCAATTTGGTATTATTAAATTTGGTTAAGTATGTGAGTGAAAATAAACATATATCCAAGGGGGTTGTAAAAATGCCTAAAAAGAGTAAACTTTAAATAATTAAATGTATTAATATACACATCTAAATAATACATATGATACCTGTCTAGAAAAATATACTTATCTATTAATAAATTCAACAAACATAATTGGATTTCTTTTTTCCTAGAGAAAGCTATGTTCAATTAACTGAGATAAAGACAGTGTTGCCAAAATGCTACGTTTGATAGAATTTGATGCAACTTCAAAGAATAAACTCTCAATTTTCTATCTTTTCTAATTGTTTCCCTCTACCCTATGCATTGTCAAGACATCTAAAATGTCTCTTCATTATCAACCTTACCACATAAAGTACAATTCATACTACTTGACATGAACTGGCTTAATAGAAAATTTTCATAAAGAAACCTATATAAGTTGATATATAAGCTTTGTAATTAAAAGATTATAACCATAAATTTTATGAATTAAGTATTATTTGGAACTATGAATTTCAGTTCCCAATCCTAATGTGGACTTGATAAGACGCGTGAATGCAAGTGTAATTGATAAATGAAATCAGTGAAAGGTGAGTGGTTAATCGTTACCCTTTGGTTACTAGATTAGTGTGTTGGATTGTTTGATATATGTATGTATATATATGTTATATAGAGGTGAATAAGAATGGTATTGCTATGATTAAGTTATGTGAATTGTTTTTGATGTTTGAAATAGTTTGTGGTCGATAAAGGCCAACGAAGTGAAATATTTTTCGAAATGATTTTATTTTTGAAGCTGAAATTCAGGTGCAATTAGAATATTTTGATTTGATATGAGATATGAGATACTCTGATTCTGACAATTATTTTAAAAGAATTGAGTGCTCAACCCCGGTGAGATGGATTATATATGAAGAATTAACCTATTGTGTAGGTGCATAAATGCCCGGTAGGAAAAGATATTGTTGTGCGAGGCTAAGTTACTCTATTGGCCCTTTACTTGCTTTGTATGTTTTGATTGCCTTGATTGTTTTAATTGAACTGTGTTTATTAAGTGTTATGTTTCAATAACTATATAAGTGCAACATTAGTAATTTTGTAATTTAGAATATGCTGATATATTAAAGGACTATATACATATATGATATTATATCACTTGTGTTGAATGATGCTAGTATCCTTTGGGTACTATTTTCCACTCACTGAGTTCATAGGACTCACCCCTCTTCTGTGGTTATTTTTTTTAGTAACAGAATCTCGATGATGGCTATTACTGATAATTAACTTTACTGAGTGTTTGGAGGCAAGGCAATTCTTTGGAATCTCAATCTTGTAGTAAAAGTATGAAAATTTGCAGTCACACTAGAGTTGTAGGGTGTTTGGTCTTATATTGTGTAGTAGTCTAATTATTTGTTATTGTGATGAGAAACGAAGTAGAGCTCTTTGTTATTTTTTTGGGGTTGTCACTATTATTGTTATATAAAAATAGGATTATGTATTTGTATTTTTGGACATGTTTCACTTTACTGAGAATTTCTACCGAAATTTTCAGTAAACAAACTTACAGTTAACTTTTGTTTTATAAATTTTTACTTTTATTTATTGGTTTGGTCAATAGTCATAGTCACTTTTTTCTTTGGAGTTAGGGTTACAGAGGTTTGGTTATCCATTCCTCTGGCCAATTATACCTCAGTGAAGGGTGTGATAACTAATTATCAATTGAATGAGTCTTCCCACATGACTTTAGTGTTGTTACGCAATTTATCTTGTTACATAAAGCTGGGCTACAAATGCTCATGTACGATCCTTACAAACAAACAAACAAAATTATGGATCCAAAGTGGTTACATATAATAAATGAGATGATTGTTTAACGTGTGACTATTACAGACTGAATTTGAATATGGCCACTTCGACTATTAAATTAATCATTGTAAGTAGGTATGCAGATGAACTAGATAAGATCAAGATCAAACCTAGTCTAACAATTTTGTTAATTCTAATTTCAAGTAATTAAAAGTTAATTGCTATCTTAACTCAACATACCATAATTAATATTGAAGTTGTTTTCCCTCTTTCCATATTAATGGTTGTGGGGTTTACTAGATAACCACCACATTTCTCCTTATCATGAAGTAGACGATACTAATTATCAATTGAATGAGTCTTCCCACGTGACTTAAGTGTTGTTACGCAATTGATCTTATTACATAGGGCTGGGCGAAAAATTCCCATGTACGATCCTTACAAACAAACAAAATACAATTATGTATCCAAAAGTGGTTGCACATAATAAATGAGATGATTGTTTAATGTGTGACTATTAAAAACTAAAGTTGAATCAGGCCACTCCGACTATTAAATTAGTCATTGTAAGTAGGTATGCAGATGAACTAGATAAGTTCAAGATCTAACCCAATCTGACAATTTTGTTAAATCTAATTTCAAGTAATTAAAATTTAATCGCCATCTAAACTCAACATATCATAATTAATATTGAAGTTGTCTTCCCTTTCTCCATATTAATGGTTGTGGGGTTAATTAGATAACCACCACATTTCTCCTTATCATGAAGTTGACAATATTAATTATCAATTGAATGAGTCTTCCCACGTGACTTAAGTGTTGTTACACAATTGATCTTGCTAAATAGGGCTGGGCTACATATGCTCATGTACGATCCATACAAACAAACAAAATACAATTGTGGATCTAAAGTGGTTACACGTAATAAATGAGATGATTGTTTAACATATGACTATTAGAGACTAAAGTTGAATTAGGCCATTTCGACTATTAAATTAGTCATTGTAAGTAGGTATGTAGATGAACTAGATAAGATCTAGATCTAACCCAGTCTGACAATTTTATTAAATCTAATTTCAAGCAATTAAAATTTAATCGCGATCTCAACTTATTATATCATAATTAATATTGAATTTTTTTTCCCTCTCTCTATATTAATGGTTTTGGGGTTAATTAGTTAACTACCACATTTCTGTTTATGAGGAAGTTGACAATACTAATTATCAATTGAATGAGTCTTCCCAAGTGACTTAAGTGTTGTCATGCAATTGGTCTTGTTACATAGGGCTAGGCTACAAATGGTCATGTACGATCCTTACAAACAAACAAACAAAAAAATTATGGATCCAAAGTGGTTGCACATATTAAATTAGATGATTTTTTAACGTGTGACTATTAGAGACCAAAGTTGAATAAGGCCGCTCCGACTACTAAATTAGTCATTGTAAGTAGGTATGTAGATGAATGAGATAAGATCAAGATCTAACCCAATTTGACAATTTTGTTAAAACTAGTTTCAAGTAATTAAAATTTAATCGTGATCTCAACTCAACTTATCATAATTTAATTTAATTTAATATATTTTGGATATCATATAGGTAGCTACACATCAAGCTCAAACCCTCAAGTGTCTTTGACAGTCAATTTTGTTAAATTTATTATACGTAACTTAACTAATTTACTTTATCAATTCAGTCAAAGGCAGGCCAGTCATCGGAACTCAGACATTTATGCGAATTTTACTCCTCATGGCTTGATCTCCCAAGAGATTTGAACATTAATGTAAGAAGTACACTGACCTTGACCACTTGGTCAACCTTTTGAGGTAAATGGATGCGCATGATTGTGGTGCACGGTCAATGAAAATAATCTATTACGTTGATCTCAGCTAATCAATGCAGTCTTCTTTTTTTTTTCTTTTTTTTTTCTTTTTTTTTTTCTATTTTTACTTACAAGTCCTTTTTTTTTCTTTGACATGGATAATAATTTATCTATAACATACATCGTTTTCAATCATCAATATTTTTAGGAACCATTCATAATTTATTATTTTTAATAGAAACTAGAATTTGTTATTAAAATTCAAAAATATAATAATAAAAAAAATAAACACTGATATCCAATCAAATTAACTAGTTGTTGATGATTTTTCCAAATATAAAATTTAGAGCGTATGTTTAGTTTTTGATTGAGAGAATATGTTTATATGAAGGTAATATTTTCCCCATCAATATGAAATTTTATTAGAGATAATAGTAAATTTTTAATTTTGTCATCTTGCATAAGCATATTAACTCAAAAGTTTGTAAGATTTAAGAGATATATTTTATCGTTAATATATTTTTAAAAATGACAAATATGTTTGTAATTTTTTGTTTCACTTCCTCTCAAATAATTATATCCATATTTATCCTTTAGTCACAATATACTTAAATATAGTTATCAATTGAATGAGTCTTCCCACGTGACTTAAGTGTTGTTACATAGGACTAGGATACAAATGCTCATGTATGATCCTTACAAACAAACAAAAAACAATTATGGATCCAAAGTGGTTGCACATAATAAATGAGATGATTGTTTAATGTATGGCTATTAGAAACTGAAGTTGAATTAGGCCACTCTGACTACTAAATTAGTTATTGAAAGTTGGTATGCAGATGAACTAGATAAGATCAAGATCTAACTTAATATGACAATTTTGTTAAATCTAATCTCAAGTAATTAAAATTTAATCGCTATCTCAACTCAACATATCATAATTAATATTGAAGTTGTTTTCCCTCTCTCCATATTAATGGTTGTAGGGTTAATTAGATAACCATCACATTTCTCCTTATTTGGAAGTTGACAATACAAATTATCAATTGAATGAGTCTTCCCACGTGACTTAAGTGTTGTTACGTAATTGATATATAGGGTTGGGCTACAAATGCTCATGCACGATCATTACAAACAAACAAAAAACAATTATCAATCCAAAGTGGTTGCAAATAATAAATTAGATGAGTGTTTAACGTGACTATTAGAGACTGAAGTTGAATTAGGCCACTCAGACTATAAAATTAGTCATTGTAATTAGTTATGCAGATGAACTAGATAAGATCAAGATCTAACCTAGTCTGACAATTTTTAAATCTAATTTCAAGTAATTAAAATTTAATCGCTATCTCAACTCAACATATCATAATTAATATTGAAGTTGTTTTCCTTATCTCCCTATTAATAGTTGTGTGGTTAATTAGATAACCACCACATGTCTCCTTGTCAGGAAGTTGGCAATACTAATTATCAATTGAATGAGTCTTCCTACATGACTTAGTTGTTGTTACACAATTGATCTTGTTACATAGGGCTGGGCTACAAATGCTCATATACAATCCTTACAAACAAACAAAAAAACAATTGCGGATCCAAAGTGGTTGCACATAATAAATCAGATGATTGTTTAACGTATGACTATTAGAGACTGAAGTAGAATCAAGCCACTCCGACTAACAAAAAATAATTATGGATCTAAAGTGGTTGCACATAACTAGTCCTGTTTCTATGGTAAGAAATCATTTTCAAATTAAAAGAGGAAAAGCTGAATGGTTTTTAATTACAATAGATTATATCAAAATATTGAATTTAATGGTTATTTTATACCTAGGAAAGTTGTTCTTGTTAATCAAACAAAACAAGCTAAATATTTTCATAAGTTTCATTGTAAGTTAGGTTTCTGGCTATTAAAGCTAACTGAAGAGTCAAACCTTTGACAGCTTTTAGCTCCATATGGACATTATCAATGGACTGATATGCCATTTGGTCTAATTAATGCCACAAATTTTTCCAACTTGGATGGATACTATTTTTCAAAATGTTAAAGATTTCTGTATTGTGTATATAGATGATTTTTTTTTTTTTTCTAAAATAGAAAAAGAACATAAGAAGCATTTAGAACAAGAGATTTTTTTCATAAAACATGAAGTTATCTTGATTCCTAAGAAAATAGAAGTTGAAAAAAAAAAATAGAATTCGTAGGATTAAACTTAACTAAAGATTCTACTTTAGTTAAGAAAATTAAAAGTGAAATAAACAAATTACCTACTATTTATTTTCCTAAAAAAGGAGATAAATTAATATTAGAAACGGATACCAGTGATAAAAAATAGGGAGTAGTATTAAAAGCAGTAGTAGATAATGAAGAAAAAAATTGTGGCTATAATTCAGGAAAATTTAAGCCCAATAAAATTAATTATATAATTTATGAAAAAAACTTTTATCCATCAAAAATGGTCTAAGAAGATTTCATATATATCTAGCACCAAATAAACTTCTTATCAGAACAAATAATCAGGCTATAAGAAATTTTCTTAAATCTAGAAAGGGGGAAGAAAATTCAAGAAGAATTAGATGGTATAATTTTATATGTCAATACCCTTTTGATATAGAACATATCAAAAGTAACAAAATTTTTATTGCAAATATCTTGAGCAAACATGAGTCAGCCAAAGAAGGATAAAGATAAAAAACTTCTAGTAGAAGCTTCAAGAGATTGATATATAGTTAGACCAAAATCAAAAGACAATCTTGAAAAAGGACAGTCCTCCAATGCTTCTAGATTCCCTTCTATCTAGCTTATGCATCCAGCATATGCTAATTTCCTTCCACAACCAAGGTATAATGGCTACTATCAACCACATCAGCTCATAGCTTATCATCCACACCATTATATTCAATATGCATAAAATCCAATGAGTCAGCTTAAGACTTTTCACACACAGTGCAAAATGTTGAAAAACTTATTGCTGAAGAAAAGAAAGAAGAAACTAAATAAGTTTCATATTTCTACAATGCTGGACCAGAAACTATATATGAACCTTTAAATGGTGTCTGGAAATCCAATATTGTTAAAAAGAAAACAATTTTTCAAAAATATATTAGAAAACTGTCAAAAGAATTGGCTAATTAAGCTAATATCTTTAAAAATTTGAAAGTCATAGTTAAAAAAGTATTGAAAGAAGTTCGGTAGGATAAAGAAGTTAGTTTGAACAAATTAAGTCTATTCTTGAACTATCAAAACTATTGGATAGTCAACGAGACAATGATCCAAAATTTCAAAAAGTCAAGAGAATTAGCTCACATAAAAAAGCTAAGATGATTCTCCCAATAGAATTATCTTTTCAAATTACAAGCAGTATAGACAATGCTCATCATTTCAAGTTACAAGAGAAATTAGACCAATTTTCTTTCAATATTTCATTACTGATTATTGGGATATAATAAATATTTCAAAATTGACCTTTTGTGCATCCTTTGAAACATTAGGCATAGAAAGTGTTGAAATGGAATTTGTAAAAACTACACTCTTTGAAAAACAAAGATTTGATAAAATATTAGGATTGTGCACCTTCCTTAAAACTATGATCCTCTACACCATTATGAAAGAAGATACAGATCAAATGTACACTCTTAAAATTACTAGTATGATGGGATACTTTTAAAGAGAAAAATTCTATCAGCCATATCAGATTTGGATTCTAAGCAAGACTACTGATCATGATTTTGATTTATCTAATACTGATGAAGCACTGGGAGCAAGAAATTTTATAACAAGAGATCAGTATTACAATAGGAGTCTTTGACAATTAGTCAAAACTCCTAATTATGTCATAAGTGAAGATTATTTTCCATAACCGATGGGAAAAGAATTTTTGCAACAATGCTTCCTATTAATTATAAAAGGTAAAAAGATCAACAAAACTTGTATGATCAAACATTTGAAAAAAAACCAACACATGGAAATTGATTAACTAGAAGATTTGACTTCTAATGCAAACTATGAGCAAGACATTGTTGATAGAACAACAGATGAAGACAGCAAAAGTGGTGGGGCCTATTCATTAAACAGTGTAGTAAAACACAACCTGGACAACATGATAGAATCTTGAAGACTCTATTTGAGAAGATGATATCTTCTCTGTGTAGGGTATCGAAAACTTAGTTTATTGTAATGGCATCCGTTAGAAAAATCCTTAATGTTGATAAATTTTTTATTTTTTTTTACTAATTATTAATTGAATGAGTCTTTTCATGTGACTAATTATGTGTTGTTATGCAATTGATCTTCTTAATTATAGGGGCCAATGTAGGTATGCCCCTACAACTTTTAATCATTGTAAGCAGGGGTGAAAATAATCTTCTTTTTGACTAGTGTGTAATATCAATAAAGCATACTTCTCCTATCTATTTTTGTAAGTTGTTATGATAATAATTATTGAATTTATTCTTAGAGTATAAATCAATGCACAATCAATATTCAATAAACAAAGAATTTTTTTTAACTTTACAAGAGCACTTGTTAAGTTTCTATAGATAAAAATTTTATAACATTTGTTAGAATAGTTTATCATGATTATAGTGTTATTTAATATATAAATTACTACTTTTGAAAAAAAAGTTTGTAAAAAGCCGAATTAGGCCTAAAATTTGGAATTGCGGTTAACATAGATTGATGCAGCCTACTCAGATGATCCTAACATAATTTCAAGACTCAGATTGGATTGAAAAAAACACTAAAATAAATAAATAAAAGAAGGTTATAATAGACTATTTTTATTTCCCTTTTAGTATTTATTTAAGCATTTATTTATCATTTTTTATTTCTTATTTGACATCAAATTATTACGTGTACATAATATCAAATTAAATTTAACATAATACATTGCTATCAAGGAAAATAAGTAAAAATAGAGGGTACAATAAGAAAAAAAAAAAGTATTTAGTACTTATTTAAAAATAATAAAAATCTAAAATAATAAATTTTAATATTTTGAAGAAAAATTTAGTATTGTTCAAGTATTTTTTCCTCAAATTATTTTTAACATCGTTAGTTTTTTATAAATCCAAGAGAGGCGAGTGTCATATATTCTAAATTTTAAATTTTAGTATCATTTTAGTAAATCTCAAAAAGAAAAATGTAATTTACTTAAAAAATAATATTAATATCAAAACAAGCTAGTTGTTGTTGATTTTACCAAAATATAGAAATCTAAAAATTAAATCCATATGCAGGTGAAAATTTCTCATTTAATATGAAATTGTATTAAAAATAATAATAAATTTTTAATGTTATATGAGCAAATAAATAAAAAATAAAAATAATATTTGTAATATATGATGTGATGCATATTATCATTATTATTCTGAAAAATGTCTTTAGATGATAATCAATTTTTAGTGTCTTTTTCTCTTTGGAGTGTAGCTATTCTTTCTTGTGACAACACAAATAATTAAACATTTAAGCCATTCCTAAAACGATTGTAATTAGGGAGATAAAATTAAAAAAATTAAAAAAAAAAAAAAAAAAAAGCACACAAATCTACGTGAGTCTAGGACCCATCGCGCTCTCCATCATAAATCATTCATTCACAGTGTTTCCAGATCCAATCCTCTCATGTGTACTCAGAATCTATTTCAAAGAGAAATAGACACATTACTAAGTTAAATTACACCTTTGGTTCCTATAATTTTACTTAAATTTCACTTTGGTCACTATTATTCATCTTATTACAATTAGATCCTTAAAATTATAAAATTGTTCCAATTGAGTTCCTGTCATTACATTCCATTTAAATTAATTTTGGTTTGATGGAGATGACGACAACATATAGAAATAAATGAAAAATATGTGACTAATGACATGGCTATGATGAATAATAAATTGACACGTGATTTTTTTTATAAATATAAAAAAATCAAAAATTTTTAAATATTAAATTAAATTAATAAAACTAAAAAATCCTTCTTCCTCTCAACTTTCCCTTCCTAAATATAATCATGGAACAACACCAAATTCAATTCTCCTCTGGAACAGTACATGAAAATTACTAAAACTCTGACCCAATCATGAATTTTGAAGTGGGTTTATGCATAGCACACATAATTTATGTGATATAACTTAATGGTCAAGTCGATAAGGATACAGAAAATAGCAATTCATTGGTTTGGGAATATGAAACTCAAATTCAAACCGTTATTAATTCTGCCTGTGGCTAATAATAAAGAAATGAAGGTACTGGGTTGGAATAAACTCTGACCCAATCATGAATTTTGAAGTGGGTTTATGCATAGCACACATAATTTATGTGATATAACTTAATGGTCAAGTCGATAAGGATACAGAAAATAGCAATTCATTGGTTTGGGAATATGAAACTCAAATTCAAACCGTTATTAATTCTGCCTGTGGCTAATAATAAAGAAATGAAGGTACTGGGTTGGAATAAATGAATGATGAAGCAAAACAAAACAGTGGCTATTCCTCCAATAGTTGACAGATTCAATATTGTTCGCAACCTCTTCAGTTTATAGGCCTCTCTCATCTCCATGATCAGCAACAAAATGTAGTCTTAATATGTCTCCGTTTATCTTTTCGTGATCGACAACAACAATAACAACAATGAAGACGAAAGGGAAGGAATGATCGGTTTGTCTTCATCCTCAAATATGCATGTTTTTATCCTCATCCCAAGATCTGCATTTTCACCCTCATCTCTAGATCTGTATCTTCATCCTTATCCCCACCCCTAAGTCGACATCTTCATCCCCATCCCCAAATCTGCATATGCATCTTCATCCCATCTCCAAAACTAGTGGGATGATTTTTCTGTTTTTCTTTTTTTTTTTTTTTTTTTTTTTTTAAATTGGGTTGTTTTTTAATTTTGAGTTTATATTTTAATTTTTGAATATTTAATTTTTTAAAATATGAATTAAAGTATTTTAAAAAAATTAAAATTTAAGTCACATGACAATTTTTTATTGGTCGATTATGTTATGTGATTAAAGCATATCATATGTCTTTATGCAATATCATTTTCCACATCACCTCCATTTATCCATGTCACCTCTGTCAAAGTTAATTTAGATGGAAGGTGATGATAAGGATCCAATTGTAATAATTTTATAATTAAAGAGATCTAATTATAATATTTATAATTAGAGGAATCTAATTGCAACAAATTGAAAGATGAGTACTAAACTGAATTTTGAATCAAATTACAGGAACCAAAAATTTAATCTAGCTAATTAATAATAATAAATAAATACCCTATTTGGAGAGGATGAAATTGTGTTCAAATCTCATCCCCTAAGTGATACAGACAAATCTGCATTTCTCTTTTAAACCCAACATGTTTGTGGATTTAATTATACAGTTTCGCATCAAAAATAAAAATTAAATATTTTTTTTAGTTAGCGGTTAGTTGTGCCCTAGTTATGGTACGTACAATTCGATTAATTATTTTACCGATCCACAATATCCTAAAGGGGATTCAAACCCAAAATCTCAATGAAAAAGATCATATTTTTTTAACCATCAAACTAAACCTACTATATTTTCACATATTTAATTGAACAAATTCCTCCATTTTCAAATCATAAATATAACATAAAGAGAGAGAAAAATGTGAAATAAAAACATGTATAATTAATTTATTCTTTTTTAATTAGTATTCTTACGATATATAACAATTTTTTGTGGATGGCAACCTAGTTGGGCTTTTCTTTGTGGGCCACTGTTTATTAAAGCTGTCATAATCAACTCCACTTCATATATAATAAAATTAGTAAATATATCTTAAACAACCACAAATTTTTCATTTTAAATATTGTTGTTATATAAAATAACAAAATTATTAAATAAAATTTTTCATCTAATGAAAAATAAATATATATACACAAATCAAAGATATTTATTGATTTATTAAATAAGTAATAATAAATTAAAAGTATGATATTTGAAGCAGGTTAAGCGAGAAGAGTAAGTATTTGCGGTTATTTTTATCAAATATTTATAAAAGAAAATGCTAAGTAAGGATAAACAATAACTTAAAGTGGCACTGACTAAAGATGAACTTTAATGTATTTGGTGTGAAACGGGAGACAATGTAAATTTTAAAGGAATTTTAATTAAAGTTTACACTAGCCTATTTGTTCTTAAACTGCACTTTCTTTTTTAATTCAATTTATCATTAAAATATATTAGATATTTATTATTAACTTGATGAATAATAATAAGTTGTGAGTAAAATATTTGAAAATGATTAAGTGAGAAGACAAAGAGTAAGTCTTTGTGGTTTTTTGGTGATTTATTTAGAAAAACTTTATTTAAAAAAAATTCTTAATTAAGAATAAAATTAATTTACAGTGGTACCATTATTAACAATTTTTTTTTTTTTTTGGGGTTCTAACATTACTAACAAATCTCAACGAATTTGACAAGATGAAATTTAATATATTATAGATGTCTCCAGAATCCAGTCACTAGTCTAGTCTATGATCTAAAAAGCACAATAGACAAATACAAGTTAATTTGTCATTCTTAGGAGTCACCACGTGTTTTTGACTTTTGTACATGTAATTTTCATGAGGACCCAGCGGAGCAGTCTTATTAGAAATGCCTTTCGTTATAAGTTTGTCTTTACAGACTCACCAGGAGTTTATTTTTGGACAAATGGCTCCAATTCTTAAAATTTATATCCCAAATAGTAAAACTCAAAACTTAATATTTAAAATAGGGTAATTTAAGAAAACTGATTTTTAAAATCTGGTTACAATCTCCATGTCAACTTCTCTCTCTTCACATTACTCACTGGCAATTCTTTGAGAAAATGATCCCGTTTCTCAATTGCATTTCTGTATATATGGTCAAATGATAATTTATTAAAAAAATTAAAATATATGATATTTTTTAAATTTATAGCATATGATATTTTTTAATTTAAAATATATGATATTTTTTGAATTTATAATGCCTAATATTTTTAAATTTTAAAGTGTATAATAATTTTTAAATTTATAATTGATGATATTTTTTGAATTTAAAGTGTGTGATATTTTTTAAATTTATAATGTCTGATATTTTTTAATTTTAAAGTGCATGATAATTTTTAAATTTATATTTTTTGAATTTAAAGTGTATAATATTTTTAAATTTATAGAATATGATTTTATTTTATTTTTTCATTTTATAGTATATGATATTCTTAAATATTAATCATGTTTGGTATCAAATTAAAAATTAATAAAAAAATTAAATACTTTATTTTATATAACCATGTAATAAGTAGTAAATTATTTGGATGAAAGATGACGACATATATCATATTAACTCAATTTTAAAACTGTAAGTAGTTAATTTTTATTTTTTAAACTATAAAAGTTAAAATAATTTTTAATATATATTATAAAGAAAAAAAATTATATAATTTAGTCATTTTTATATTTAGGAGATGCTACCCCTATGACACTTGATTAATATAAGTGTGCTCCATTAATTTTTTAAATTATTTAATGTTTTTACTTTTACAGGCATGGGATCATTCCAAATAAGTTTAAAAAATTATCATACACTATAAATTCAAAAATTATCACACACTATAAAATAAAAAAATATCATACACTATAAATTTAAAAATTATCATACACTTTAAAATTTAAAAATATCATACACTATAAATTTAAAAAATATCATGCACTTTAAATTAAAAAAATATAGTATACTATAAATTTAAAAATTATCATATACTTTAAATTTAAAAAATATTATACACTATAAATTTGAAAAATATCATACACTTTAAATATATTTCTTTACATAAATTATCATTTGACCGTATTTACAAAATCCAGTTTCTCAAATAATGGCCACTGTGGACAATGTGGAGAGAGAGAAGCTGACATGGAGGATGAAACTGGATTTTGAAAATCTGGTTTCTAAAAGTTACCCTATTTTGGATATTGAGTTTTGAGTTTTACCATTTGGAATAAAAATTTTGGGAGTTGGACCAATTTATCCAAAAACTCGACTAACTAGCAAAACACTAAAATTTGTCTTTTTGAATTGAACAAAAAATGTGAATTTTAATATTAATATTCATGTCACTCTAAGAATGTAACATTGCAAATTGTAAAATTCAGTTTATTTTACTAGACTTTTTTATTTTTTAAGGATTATTCTAATTGTGAATATATATACTAGCCTCATCACATGCTTACATGCATGTTTAGAGTTATTTATTTATTTATATTTTTCAGCTAATTACATATAAGTTGTTTTAATTAGAAAGTAACTATTCAAAAAAGTTGTTGTGAATGAATAAGTTTTAATTAGTTAATTTTAAAAAAAAATTAATTTGGTGTGAGTAGACTTGGTTTTTTTTTTTTTTCTCTCTAAAAAATAGATAAGAATTAAGAAGTTATTGTAAAAGATTTTTTTAAATAGAATAAATTGATAAAAATACCCTTTAATTTAAAAGAGTAAGAAATTATAAATGTAGAGTATTGTAGAAAAATTTATGATAAAATGAATTAGTTGAAGTCATAGGTGTTTTGGCTTTTAGAATAGTATAGATAGATAGATATAATTATAACTAAAATTATAATAATTATCATGACATAGAAATTTTTTATAAAGATTTCATAATATTTTATTCAGTGTTGACTTTATATTATTTTTTACAAGAATAAAAATATATTTTGGTGACAAGGGAAATAAAATCAAAATTCTCTTGTCTACTTGAATAATTGGTGTTTTCTCTCTCTTTATGTTGAGATTTTAATGAGAGTTAGCTGACACATGTCAATGTCTCATTGGTCAAATTATATAATTGATTTAGTTAATAATTTCTTATTTTATGATAATCATCTTTGAAATATGACGTAATTTCATTGGTTACAAGTATATAATCGCAAGTTGCAAGTGTCCTTTTGTGATTGATCTGAATAGGTTTGGGAAGTTTGGAGGAGAGAGACGGTAAAAGACTGAGAAGCATTAAAATAGGTTAAGTTTATTTAATTAAATTAGTATCTTCGCAAAATAAAGTGAGGGTGCTTTTAATAAAAGTTTAAAACTTAAAATAACCTTAGCTTTTAATAAATAAATAAAAAGGTCACAACATTACCAAATCAATCATAATTTTGTGACTTTTACTTATTGAGAGCAATTTTATATTATTTTATCAAATATTATTATTGTGACATTTTAAAAGCAGCTCTAACAGAGTTAAAAGAGTTAAAAGAGCATAACAACTCTCAGAAAGTCACAATATTACCAAACTAAGCCTTAGATAACCACCATATTATGAGGAAGTTGACAATTCTATTTATCAATTGAATGAGTCTTACCAACTTGGTTTATGTGCTGTTACATAAGTTGACAATTCCAAAATGGTTGCATGTTTAATGTGTGTACTAGGTATGCCAATGAACTAGATTAGGTTAAGATCTAACCCTGTCCAGTTTAATTTTGTTTTAAATTAGTCAAAATTTGATTATAAAGTTGATTAGAGAAAATAATAAAACTATAATTTCATAACTACAACTCTATTGAAGGTCTAGTTGGTTAACTAGTAAAGGCCTTTGGTATTATTTATCAAGAACTTGATCGAATCACGCCTTCATATGGGATGGAGGATTTATGGGAAGGGAAAAAGATATCACTCGTTGTGTAGCTCATAGACCCAATGGCCTCGTTCGAAACAAAATATGAAATAAAAAATTACAAGTCAGCTGACATATAATACTTTGATGCTACTTAAGCTATGTGTCCTCTTTTTAAATTAAAAAAAAAGTTGATGGGGTTTAATCATAAAACCTCGGTTTAATTATTTATGTGATTAACTATTCCCACTTTTACACATAAACCTTTTTATTCAAAATCCAAAACACCAATAAAGGAAAAAAGGAAAACAATTCTCATATAATTTTATATTATAAATTGATTTTTAGACCCATTATTAAAATTCAAAATAAATAAATAATTTAAACTATCATTTTCTACAATAATTCAGTTAAGAATTAAGGATATTTAGATACTAAATATAATTGAAATCAAAATTCCTTAATAATATAACAAACAACACCAAAATCAAAATCGAGTTAACTTAAAGTATCATATAATCAAAATCGAGCTAACGTAAATACCATTTTTTTAACCTAACTTCAAAAAATTATTATCAAATTTTTTATTCGATTGTAGTTTAGGAAAGATAATTAAAAAATAGGTTTAATTGTTTAAACAATATATAGTTCTCTATAAGCGACAACAAATTATGAATAAAAATAATATCTGATTCACTATCGATGTGTAAAGTTTTTACACTTTCAGCAGACAAGAAAGAGTATGTGCCTCTAACATCAAACACAACCCTATTTTAGTCAAGGAACTAATGTACAATAAACTTGTTTACCAAATACCAACAAATATAGATTTATTACATTAACAATAAATTAAATAACAACTCTTATGAATAACTTACAAAAATCGGTAAAAGACATATGCTTTATTTAAATGAGTTTTTCTAACAGGTGTACTAAATGCACTTGTTAAGCTATAATAAATATAGTCATTGGAAATTAAAATTTTCTACAAGTAATAATTTATGCAATAAATAATACTGAAATCATGATTAACTACCGTAATAAATGTTACAAACTTTCTATATACAGAAGCTTAACAAGAGCCCTTAAGGCACTCGTTAGATAAATCCTATTTAAATTACCCATTTGTCAAAAAGATAATTATTGTTACCCCTAATGTAAGCTTATTGACCTAGGCAAGTTGTAATTTGTAATTATCAATCTATCAAAATGATAATTATTGCATATTTAAACTCGTCAAGTTTTGACCGGATTCAAGCTCAGCTCATGTTCGTGAGGCTAAGCTCTTTAAGAGCTCACAATATTAAATCCAAGATCAAGCTCGACTTATTAAATGTTCTTGAATATTTTTTCAAATCTTTTTAAAACATCTTATAGTCAATTGGAGTTGAGCCCATGGCTTACCAAGATTCATTTGGGTAACTTACAATCAAAACAAGTTACAATTTATGTTATTTTGTTATTACATATAAATGTATTTAAATAATAAAAATATATTATACAAAATTAAAAGAATTGATTTGCAAGCTTTCATTCTTCTTGATCTAAACCCTTAACGAATAGTTCGTGAACTAACTTGATTTATTGTCACTCCAACATGTGTCCTATAGATGTCCATGAAAACAATAAATATGGTAGGCTTGGCATATTATGTACTAAATGTGAGGACACCTATTTGGTGCATCTTGGAGAGATTTATGAGAAGGAAGAAAGATATCTCTCGTGATGTAGCTGATAAACCTAATAGGTCTCATTCAAACCAAAATAAGAAATAAAAAATTACACATCAGCTGCCATCTAATACTTTAATGTTATACCAACTTGTTAAATAGTAACAATTATTAGTCAAGTCAAGAAATCGATAGGAATATTGAGCTAGTTCGTTCATGTTCCCTCCAATATTAGTTAATATGTACTATGTTTTTTCACCATCTATTAATGGTTGTGGGGTTACTTGGTTGTTACACTGCACATAATAAATTAGTAAAGCTAAAATACAATTGTGCACGAATCATGTTTTTTAAAATACATTGTTTTATTCAGAAAATTAAAATTAATAATTAGTATAAAAATAATTTTTTTAAATTAATGAGATTTTCATCATTCCTTTAATATATTTTTCAAACAAAAATTAATAATTATTTTCATAAGTAAATTGAGATTTATATGTATTTGTCCTTTTTTTTTTTTTTTGGTTAATTTCCTTACAAAATAAATCTAGATTTATTTATTTGTAGCTCTTATCATGAAAAAATATAGTAATTCTCAATTCTCCAACAATTCTCTTGTCTGAGAGGGAAATTCTCCAAGTTGCTTGGGCTTGGCTTGCTAAAATTTCTCGATTTGTTAGTTAACTTTAAATAAGGGTAAAATAGACATAAGCCCCTTATGATTTATCTTATTCCCAAACACATACATGTTTCATTTTATCCAAAATCAACTCGATATGCTTTGGATGAAAGTGTCCTTTAACAGAATCTGTTAAATTTAACTATGATTCTAAAATTTCTGATTTCTTTCCCAATCCAATCTTCATTTTTTTCTCTCTCCTAATTCTCAATTTTCACCATTTCCTTATTTTTGCAACTTCCTACTAGTTCAAACTTCAAATATGCTTGGCCAATAGGAAATTGAGCAGCAATTCCAAGTCCAAGAATATCTAGAGGTCCGAATACATCGATAAGATTTGTGTCATCAATTGTAGGCAAAAATAATTCTTGGCTGTCTGTCAAGAATGATAGGTCTGGTTGTGAAACCTAAGGGAAAAGGCTATGTGTATAGATGTCAATCCTAGGATATCTCTCAATTGGGATAAACTCTTGTTAAACAAGGTTTGTTTTAAATTACAAAGTAGCTCAAGCTTTACAAGATCTGGTAATGACACAATCAATATTTTGGGTCAGACTATCCATTTATTCTTAATGTATAAATAATTTTCTTTTTGAGAGGAGTGTAACTTCTTCTATCTCTTTTTGTAAGTTGTTACAATAATAATTATATAATTTATTCTTAATGTATAAATATATACACGATCAATATTCAATAAACAAGTTATAACACAAGAATGTATTTAAATAAAATCCAGAATTATGATGTTAAATGCACATGATATTATTATTATTATCTAATTATAATATGAATTTATTTATGATTTATTGTTGCTTATAGAAATATTCAATGTTTTGAAACCAGACTAGTCCAACCGTTCGAATCGGTTGGACTGTCACGCAGGTGCATTATGGGTTAGACTAGGCCTCAAATTAAGAATAACAGTTGATTCAAATTGACAAGGCCAACCCTTACATAATTCAAGACCCAGCTCAGGTTAAAAAAATTAATAAAAGAAGTTTTTAATAGACTATTTTTATTTTTTCTTTAGTTTTTATTTATATTTTTTAATTTTTTTTTATTTAGCATCAAATTATTACATAAACATAATATGAAATTAAATTTAACATATTGTATTTCTATGAAGATAAATAAGTAAAAATGAAGAAAAGTAAGTATTTAGCACTCATTTGAAAAAGATAAAAATCTAAAATAAGACACTTTGATATTTTGAAGAAAAATATAGGATTTTTCAAGTAATTTTTAAAAAAAATTATTTTTAACAGTGTTAGTTTTTTTTTTATATATATATCTAAGGGAGGTGAGTGTCATATATTCTAAATTTTAGAATTTAGACCAAGTAAGATTAGGTGCAGTGGCAAGCAAACTGCACTCTCAAAGTGAGAACACAAGCAGGTAATGCTTGTGGTGAAACCTAAGAAAAAAAAATTAGTATCATTTTAGTAAATTTCTAAAGAGAAGAATGTAATTTACTCAAAAAATAAATGTTGATATCAAAACAAACTAGATGTTGTTGATTTTTTCCAAAATATAAAATCTAAAGAATAAATTCATATGAAGGAGAACATTTTCCCATTTATTTATTAAGAATAAATAAATTTTTAATGTTTTATGAACATATAAATAAAAAAGTAAAATAAGATTTGTAATATATGATGTGATGCATATTATCATTATTATTCTTTAAAAATGTCTTTGAATGGTTATCAGTTTTTACTTTTGCTTTCTCTCGGGAGTGTAGCCGCTCTTTCTTGTGACAACACAAACAATCAAACATTTAAGTCATACTTAAAACGATTGCAATTTGAGGGATGAAACAAATAAAAGCAAACAAACCTTAAACGTGACAATTTTTTTGTTTTAAATATTTTAAAAATATTATAAATACAATACTTTGTCATCTATAATTAGAAATTACTATTTTCGATATGTTATGATAAAAATAACATATACATAGTGTATATTTAAAATGAAATAATATAACTATATTTATTATTTTTATTAACGAAAAGCAGTAAGAATTTCATCCATTTTAAATCTATATAAGTATAAGAAACAACATCTATAAGAATAATTTTCTTTTAATACTATCACTAGATTATAACATACATACATACATATACACACACACACACATATATATATATATATATATATATATATATATATATAAATATTATAAAAATGAGATATCTCTTATGGTCTCTAGTCTATTATATAATATACACATACTTAAATTATTTAACAAACAAATTCAATTAATATATTAAATTCATCCAATTACTTGATAACTACTAAATCGTAACCTCTACACATACAATCCAATAATCTCTATAGTTTTCCACTTTTCTATTCTCTCCCTCCTTTTTAATTTAAAAATTTATTATTTTATCAAATTGAATTAATTTAAAAAATCAAATTAAGGTAAAATATAAATAGAACATACACGGAGGCAAATAATATATATATATATAAATATATATATATTGCAATTAAATTTTATATTATAAATAAATATTTTGCATATAATGAAAAATCAAGATATTTATTGATTGACTGGATAAACAATAATAAGTTAAAAGGAAGACATTTTAAACTGATTAAGTGAGAAGACGAGAGCATGTATTTGTGGCTCTTTATCAATTTATTTACGTAAAAAAAATAAAAATAAAAAAATATTAAGGATAAACTACAATTTAAAGTGGTACTCACAACTATATACAAGATAAACTTTAATATATTTAATGTGAAATATATAACGAGAGAAATGGTAAGTTTTAAAAGAATTTTAATTAAAGTTTACACTAACCTATTTGTCCTAAATACACTATATTAAATTTGTTTTAAATAAATTAATTTAGTTGAATCACTAGTCTAGTCTAGTCTAATTAATTTATTTTAATTAAAGTTTACACTAACCTATTTTGTAACTAGTATTGTCTAGTCTAAGATCTCATTTTCAGGAGTGGCCACGTGTTTTAAGTTTTATACATTATGTAATTTTCATGAGGCCCCTTCAGCTCCACTATTTTTGGGTGCTTACTTGAGTCATCCGGAGTCTTTTTGATAGTAATTAAATATTGTTTTGCAAATGATCATCCGTGTGGGACCCAGTAGAGCAATCTTACTAGAAAGAGCGTTCTTTGATAAGTTTGTCTTTCCAGTCTATCATCAAAACACTATTTTGTCTTTTAAGAATGTAACACTGCAAAAATAAAAATTATCTCACTAATATATTTAGGGTACGTTTGAATTCATTGAATTGAAATTGGTTACAATTAAAATGTAAGAGTTTCGATCACATAAAAAATTATAATTAGAATTAGACTTAAGTTGTCATTGTATTCAACTACTTTTCACAATGATTTTCATCTTTTTTAGCTACTTCAATGATGATTGCCAGAGTTCCTACAAATCCCAACAATGACTGTTGCTATCTCTAGTGAGTCTCGTTGGTGATTTTCATTATCTTTAATTATCTCTATGGTCGTTGACAGTGACCATCATAATTTTTTGTGCATTACGATAATGGTCAATATCGTATTCAATGGGTCGATAGTGACAATGGTGTGTGGTGATAATGGTGATGGATGAAGTTGCCGGTGGAGGTGATGCAGGTCGTGAAGGTTGTTGATGGTGGTGGCCAAGTTTATAGTTTGATCTGTCACTATGAGAAAATAATTGTCATTAATAACACATGCTCAAGAATTATAAATTTTTAAGTATAATCATACAAATTGAAGATGATATTTTTTTAGTTGTTTCTCAAGTCCTGGGAATTGTTTCCTAGGAATTGAGTTAAAAATTCAAATTTCGATTCTAAAATATGTCCCAAACAAGAAAATTGGAAATCCTGTTCAACAATTCTAGTTCCAATTCACCCCATCCAAACAAACCCTAAATGAATTTCAAATTTTTAATTCCTAAATTCATCCAAGATTACTTGGGCTAAAATTTTTGTTCTCAATGCTTTTGTCAATGATGAATGAATTTGGAGATTAGGGATTTCGGATTAATAAAAATAATAATTCAAGATTGCATTCTACATACTAAATGCACACTTAATCATACAAATAATTCTTTTTGTTTCTTTTGACATGTCAAATGAGAATTTTTTATTAATTCTAATTGATCAGATAGACCCAATGATGAAATTGATAATCTTGAATCTTTTAAGAATTTGATTAATAAGATTGAATATTGAGGTATAAAATTTATACTCTTAAAACTTTTCTGGGTTCTATTTATAAATTGAACATTAATTAAAAGACAAAACTAATAATTTTTTAAATCTTCTAGAAATTGATTAACAAAATTAATCATTCGGAATAAAATTAATAATCTTAACATTTTTTAAAGTATCAAAATAGTATTTTAGTCTTTTTTATTTTGACTGGGATAATAATTTATTAAAAATATACATCATTTTCCATCATCAATGTTTTTTATGAACCGTTCATGATTTGTTGTTTCTTATAGAAACTGGAATTTGTAATCAAAATTCAAAAATATGATAATAATAAATAAATAAAATTAAACAATATTGATATCAAAACAAATTAAGTAGTTATTAATGATTTTTCCAAATATAAAATCTAGAGAGTAAATTTATATGAAGGTGAATACTTTCCCGTTCAATATGAAATTTTATTAAAGTTGATAATAAAATTTTAATTTTGTCATCTTGCATGAGCATATTAACTCCAACAAAAATTTATTAATTAATAAAATAAGACCAAATCAGTTTAACAATACTGAAAATCTTTTGTTTTTGTTTTTTGTTTTTTTTTCCCCTAAATATCCTGGTAATTGTTTAAGATCTTGAAAAGACAACACAACCTAAATTTAAATGCTGCATGTTACACATTGAAGTTCATATTTTGAAGAATCGCCACTGCCACTGTTAAATTAATCATTGTAAGTTAGTTATGTTAATATAGAGTAGGTTAAGATCGACACAAACTGTTCACCCTTCAATTATTACTTAATATTTTTATTAATATCAAAGATATCCATATCAACTTTCGAAAATTTATTAATTAATAAAATAAAAGTTCTAACTCAATTCAACAAATAACAACACAATTCACTAATACCACCAATACCATTTATAAATAATAAGACAAGATAGATAATCACTTGAGTCTAACAAGGTATTAGTTTTTTGACAATTTTTTTTAATTTCTTAAATATGTCATTCATTTTTTTAAGATCTTGAATAGAATACATAATCTAATTTTTAAATCCTTCATGTTACACGTTGAAGTCCATATTTTGTGTATTTTAGTGGTGACAACAAGCCTTCAGCTCGTCAAGAAAAATCAAACCAAGGCCTATTAGAAAGCCACTTAAATAATTTATAGCACCAAAACATGTTACGAATTATGTTGTTTTTTTTATGTAAATATGTTTATTAAATCTATATATAAAAAATAAAAATATATTAATAATATTAAAATACTGAACTTTAAAAAATTAAACTCGACTCAATTTACTAATAAGTTTCAAATAAACCTCAAGATCGGTTTATTTTTTATAACAACCGAACTCAATCTGAACATTTAAAGAATTGTTTACGATTTATGTATGAGTTAGCTTGACTCATTGTCATCTTTCAACTTACTTGTTGTTACATGCATATAATATTAATTTAATATTGATCATGATTTTTTTACTAATTGTCTATTGAATGAGTCTTTTCACGTGACTAATTGCTAAAATCCACAAATGCTACCCTTACAAACAAACAAACAAAACACAATAATTTTCATCTTGACAGGAGTGTAATTTCATTAAGGCATACTTCTTCTATCATTTTTGCAAGTTGTTATACAATTATTTAATTTATTCTTAATGTATAAATGAATACACGTCATTATTTAATAAACAAGTTATAACATGAGTCTACGTAAATAAAATCAAGAATTATAATTGATGTTAGATGTACATCACATTTTTTTATCTACTTATAAGTTATAATAACACATGAATTTTGTTTATAATTATTTGTTGATTATAGAAATCTATTGTTTAAACAATTAAACTTGATAGTTTATTATCTTCAATTAAGAAACTGCAATTGAAGTACAAAAATATGATACTAATTTTTTAAATTCAAATTTTGAATTTAAATTTAATATGATCTACAATTGTGAAAAGACATAAAAATTTTATTAGATCAAATTATTACTTCTCTAGATATTAGTGGACTCATGAATGTGAACGCTGACTTGAGTCCCTTAACTACCAAATCCACCCAGACAAGTCTACTTTATTTAAGTGATCTCTCCTTCGTCACTAAAGCTAAAACCCTTTTCAGAAATTCCAAATCCATGGCAATGATTCAATCCTCTTCGTCTCTTGTAAGTGCGTCTCTCTCTATTCCTTTCTCTCTCCCTCTTCACCTATATGGCAATGAAAAAGTATAATTTAACTTTTATTTTTTTACATTTAGTTTTATATCAAGAGCAAATAAATATCATCAACGATAGTATGTTACAAGTCTCACTCATAGTAAATTCCATCGTTACTCAACAAGTTTTGAATGATTTTGATTAAATTAATATATTCTTAAATTAATATATTATGAATTTTTCTTTTGCATTATTTATGTTTTCTCAGTGTTTTATCCGACAGGAGGCCTTCCGACATCCTTCCATGCATTTGAAGGTATGTATTACATATACCGAGTAGAGACACATTTTTTTCTGAAGCTATGTGTTACATATACAGAGTAGAGACACATGTTACTTTGACTAGGATATACCTATCAAAATGGTAATAAACTTAGTCAGTGTTAAGATTAGACCCGATTTAAATTATGAACTCTACACAGAACTCTACCCATACCGACTAACATAATTCTAATCTGAGATTATGAAACAAATATGATCCTAGTGAAAAAAGAGATCTTAATTACCTCTAGTGCTACACATGAGTTTGCAACATTTGTTGTTGTTGTTGTTTTTTTTTTTTTTTGTACCATTATATAATTAATACGTCTTTGCAGGAAATAAAATAATATTGATGGAAGGGATAGAAACGGGTAATATTATGTACCTGGACATTATAGATGGTATTGGTGATCAATGTGCAGAAAAAGGAGATGAGGTGGGTTTCATTGTTCTCTTTAAAATTGGTGATTGATATAACATATTTAGTATAAAATATAAACATACTTAAGTATTGAACTAATTGAAAATGCGATCAGTTAAAATGTGTAAATGAATTTAGACACTGTCTAACCTTTCGTCCAAAACAATAATAGTTAAGTATCAAATTTATGTATGAGTATCTACTCAAATTCTATACATCTATAATTTCTACCTAAGATAAGTCTATATATATATATATATATATTAACTTTTGATTGGAAGATCTATAGAATCTTGGGCTATATATAAAGGTGATTTAGAATGTTTGATTACAATAATAAAAATATGGTGTAGTACTTGTGTGAGAAATGTGTGTGTATGTAGCATTACTTATTTTATACTCTACAACAAATCATTCTTCTTCTTCGTTGTTTTTTTTTAAATTTTTTATACAGTACAATTTGGCATTATATTTTTATCTTGAATAGATATTACGTCGCCACGAGGAAGAGCACTAGATTTATGATCTCTCATTTCTGAATATTGTAAAGCCGGAAAAATAAAACATGGCGGAAGTTTCTTGGTATGAACATATATCATGAAACGTCGGGCTTCTTGGGCTCTGCTATAATCTGAAATGACTTCTGATTTTTCTGAAAGTTCATATTCTCCATGTTTCTTCACCTCATGATTGCCAATGCATAAAAAGGTCAAATAGTTCCTAAGATCCTCCTCAAGACCCTTGGCTCAGAGTGCCTGAGTAACATCTTTGTACATCGTCTCCATTGTTATCTTCTACCAATCTAATATTGTCTGAACTGATGCACTTTATGGGATCCTCTCTGCCCACATTGGGACCAGAACATACACAATAAACCTTTCCCCTGCTTTAATTTTACTAACAATTTTAAGTGAGAGTTCCTTTGAAATTAGATGCAATTCACCAATGTCCTCAGGCTTAATACCATTTGCACTCTAGGTAAAGAAGTTGCCCAAGAAATACTGATTATCACTATATATGAAATTATTTGCTCGTCTTATAGCATTAATATAAGCATCTTGAATGCTTCAATCAATGATATTATCCTT
Organism: Quillaja saponaria; assembly: GCA_029379385.1. Lineage (NCBI taxonomy): Eukaryota > Viridiplantae > Streptophyta > Magnoliopsida > Fabales > Quillajaceae > Quillaja > Quillaja saponaria. The sequence goes on along the minus strand of CM055611.1, from coordinate 15,764,832 downwards.
CCCACTAACAAGCCCAGCTGTGACTGCATCCTCAGGTGTCTCAAGGAAGCCAAAAGCTGTCACACCATCAATTGATCTAAATACGTGAACATTCCATGTCTCTTGATCATCAGGAAATGTTACTGGTGAATGAGTAATAATAATATCAAGTTCCCTCAACTGAACAAGTAAATCCTTACCACGCTTTCTTCATCTTTGCTCAAAATTTGAGGATAATATCATTGATCGAAGCATTCTGGATGATTATATTAATGCTATACAACGAGCAAAGAATTTCATCTATATTGAAAATCAGTATTTCTTAGGCAGCTCCTTTGCGTGAGCGCAGATGGTATTAAGCTTGAGGATATTGGTGCATTGCATCTAATTCCAAAAGAACTCTCACTTAAAATAGTTAGTAAAATTGAAATAGGGGAAAAGTTCACTGTGTATGTTGTGGTCACAATATGGCCAGATGGTATCCCAGAAAGTGCATCAGTTCAACAGTATGGGATTGGCAGAATAGTACAATGGAGATGATGTACACTTTATGTTACTCAAAGTCAGAGTAAATCACTCTTCTTGATTTAATCTTATATTATTAGCTTGATCATAGGAAGGATTTTGCTCAATTGTACTTAGATTTACTTAGATTTATTCTAGGTTAATTGGATATGTAGTCAACTATCAAGTAGCTAGCTTATATGTATGTAGAGGCTTTCTATATGTAATAAAATCAATTTATTCACGTATAATACAAAATCATTATTTGATTAAAGTTAGTATCAAAGATTAGACAAATAATTTGATATAGTATTTATATTTGAATTAATATTCAAAATAATATATTTTTATTATATTTAATTAAAAATCCAAACTTTTTACTACCAAATTACACTAAAAAGTTTGAATATTTAAAATTTTGATTGACATTCGAGTTTGGAATTTTATTCGGATCTAAATATTCGAGATTGTATTCGAATTCGAATAGTATATTATTCAATTTGAATTCCAGCCCTACTCAAGCTTACTTTTGTTTTCATTTCAATCATCTAATAATTTTTTTGGTTAACTTTGTTTTAGGATTCAAAATTGTGAATGAAGTAACATTTCATGTATAATAAAAGAATTCTACATATCTTCTTGTTAGATCAATGAAAATATTTTTCAAGTCCTAAAATGAATTTTGACATGTCATTATTTTTACGTCAAGTAAGATTATTTCTACGTCAAGTACTATTATTTCATTTATATAAAACATGTGGATAGGAAAAAGAAATTTATTGAGAAATTCTTAATCCTAAGGGAAAAAATTAATTAGAAAAAAATCACAAATAATTGAATTAAAAATTAAAATAATTCTAAAAGATCAAAATAATAATTAAACCTTCTTGCTTTTACCTTGGCCGTTCTAATAAAATTAAGAACATATAATACATAAAAAGATAAAAATGAACTTAGATATACTTTAATTTTAATTTATATATAGTAATTGAGAAGTTATCTATATTTCTAATATTAATTAATATGAAAATTCTAGAAGTTAACATTGATTCACAGTAATATATTGTAAGGGCGCCTTTCGTTCATGTTCTCTCCACTAGTGACAAGAAATTTGTTGTTGTACGCAAATAACATTAGTAAACTCTCGCGCGGCGTGAGAAGATTGGAGAAGATTGGATAATGATAATCTTTACTAAAAATATTAATTAATATTTAAGATTTTTTTTCTCATCTATTAATGGTTGTGGGGTCACTTGAATAACCACCACATATCTCCTGCTCAGAAAATTGACAACACAAATTATCAATTGAATAAGTTTTTTCACGTGACTTATGTGTTATTCAATTGATCTTGTTACATAATATAGGGCTACAAATGCTCATATACAAACAAATAATTGTAGGTAACATTAGTAGTAGCTAGTGACAATGTTAATAATTTGACAAACGAATTTATTCTTACTAACTAACTTTACTAGTAACTAGTGACATGCAACAAAAGCATGGATATGCTCATAACAATTTGGGTTGGATATTTTGAATGAATTTTAGATATGTGCTTGTTATTGGGGTTGAGGGAATTGTTGGCTTCTCAAATTATTGCAGCATAAATTTAATCTACCGGACAAATAGTGGTGGAGTGTACATAAGGCAGATGGCGAAATATTGGTTATGGAGTTGTAGTGGTGGTTATGAATTAAGTGGTGGTGGTGAGGAAGTGAGAGAAAGGAAGAAGCTTTATTTTGGTAAAACGATGGTGACAATAGTGACAGTAGTTAATTAGCCATGGTAGTGAATGGGTTACCTCAATAGTGGAGGTAGAGGTGGAGTATATATAGCAGAAGGGGAAATCGTGGTGGTTATGAGTTGGCTGCTGCTGGTGAGGAAGAGAGAGAAAGGATTAGGCTTTATTTTGTAATTAATCTTTTTTTTTTTAAATAATAAGTTTCACTTTATTTTATATATATATATATATATTTACTCCATATGCCAAGTGGCAATTTATTGCTCATTCGTTGTCCAAGTAGGATATCCACAAGACTTCAGTCTGTCTATGTGATACGATAATAATACAAGTTGGATGTGCTGTCACGGTAGGATGTAACTTACTATTTTTTGAATTTTAATGATGAAACTAAAAATTTTTAAATTATAGTGAAGAAATTGATTTTTCAAGTAAATTCTAAGAATGAAAAGTATAATTTAGCCTAAAATTAAAGTATATTTTACCTTATGTTGTCATACTCTCATATAAATGTATGATTGGCTGAAAAAATGAAAAACCAAACTTCCGTAATCCTGAATCTATAACGACTGAACACAAATGACTTTTAAACAAATTATAGTTAAGACCAAGAAAACTTTACTGAATTAAAATAAAATCATGAACTGGTTATGAAATATAAATATTTACTAAGAATTCAACAAAAATTTCCCATAAAGTGTAATATGCCTAATAGTACATGCTCCAATAACCTGGTACAATTCACTAGTACACCATACTATCAAAGTACTCAAACGAGCTCTGCTCCTAATAACACATTGAGTTACCACAGTAAACTCAATATACATAACAATGCATGATACCTAAAATGATTACAAGTGTCGCTTTATCAGCTTCAAGTATGTGACTTCGAGATATATCTTGCCCACAATAATGTCGAAAGGTAGCAAATCTTGACACAACAAACTGTGTTTTCTTGATACTAAAAAAAAATAATAATAACAAAGAAAGGTGTAAGTCACAAGAACTCAGTGAGCAAATCACGTACCCTGAGGGTACCCAGCATTAACAAATATATAATAACACATATCATTATTTAATCTCATGTAGTAATCTTAATAAAGTCACGATTCACTTATTTCACAATATATACAAGTCAATTTCAAATATCCAAAGTTTATCATTCCAAACAATGCAATCAAAGCATACAAAGCACATAAAGGGTCAACGAGTAACTCAGCCCCACACAACAGTATCACCCTTTGCAAGGCATTTCCGTGCCCACATAATAGATTAATCTTCGTACATAGTCCATCCTACATGAACTAAGCACTCAATTTTATTTTTTTTAAACATTTATCAGAATCAAAATGTCTTAAAATTTCAAATAAGAATATCCTAGGTACACCTGGATTTCACTTTCGGAGATAAAAATTATTTCTAAGAAAATCTCACTTTGTTGGTCCTTATCAACCACAACCAATTTCAAACATCAAACATAATTCAATTACTTAAATTCACATAAATTATTTCACATAATTATCTAGCAACCAAAGTGCACGCAATTCACTTACTAAGTTTAAAGATGTGAGTCATCACTCTACCTGGGATGCGAGGATGTCCAAATATTCTCGGCGTGATTTGAAGCTGAAAATCATAAACACATATATTATTTAAAATAGTCATTTTACAAATAATTTCATGAGTCCCCAGTTCTACATATATATAAAATATACTAATTGAAACTAATTCCTCTTAAACCCTTATAGAATATCTTAAAAGATATTTAATTCCCTTGAATAGGTACGAATATATATTTATACATACACCTAAAAATTTCAAATTTAACTTTTACATTGCCCAATTCCATTGTTCGTATTTAACTAATTAACTAATAAAACCTATATTAATCAACTCTTATGCATAATTTACCTTAAGTCATGTATATGAATTCATGTACATGCATACCTTCCAACCTAGTTAACATAATCCTATAATCTTAATTTATTTAAAAATTCAAATTTTATAGTCCAACATTAATTTATTTAACTTTCACATTTCCCAATTCAGCATATAACTAAAGAGACTTACGCAGTTTAACTTCTATACACATATTGATATTTAAATTCTCTTAAATGTTTTATTAAATAACTAATATATATACCACACCTTCAAACATAGGTATAACTGGTTAAAGGAATAGGTAACCATACCCTTGTAACCCTGAATACTCAAGTATTGTGCATCTCTAACTTATAAACATATTACAGTTAAAACTATTAAAATATTACTAAATTAAAATAAAAATCCGAACTCGACTATTAAACACAAAATGATTATTGAAAATATCGGCAATGGCTCCCCGTAAGATGGAACATGCCTATAATACATACAAGCAACCCATTTACAAAGTCAACAATAAATTATAATATCAGAACATATGGAGGAGCTCTACTCCTAACAAAACATGGAATGACCATGGTGAATTCAATATATATCTAACAATAATGCATAACACCTAAAGTGACGGCAAATGTTGTCCTTTACGCTCCAAGTGTGCTATTTTCAAGATATACCTTGCCACAACAAAGTCGGCAAGTAGAAAATTCTGTCACAACTAACAGTGGTTTCCTGGAAACTAAAAAAAATGACTATAAAGGAAAGAGTGAGTCACAAGGACTCAGTGAGCAAACCATGTACTCTAAGGGTACCAGCATCATACAACACATATATCATATCTTAAAATCGTATTTAAATTTACTTATACACGTACACAACTATGATTATCATACGATCATAATTTACGTAGTTCACAAATTTTAACATATCAATTAAACCATACAAACAAACAAACAATTAAACACACAACATATTAAATAAATAAAGGGTCAACGAGTAACTCAACCCCGCATAATAGTATCTCCTCCCACTGGGCATTTTCGTGCCTGCACAATAAATTAATTCTCCGTATACAATCTATCCCACTGGGGCAGAACACTCCATTTGTTTTTAAAATAATTATCAGAATTATAATAACTCATCAAATATTAAATCCGAATATCCTATGTGCACCTGGATTTTAATTTCAAAAATAATAATTTAAAAAAATTTCATTTTGTTAGCCCTTATCAACCAGACTCAATATCAAGCAATCATGCTTCAATTAAATCGTTGAAATAACATACTTGCATATTTCTCAACATAACACATCAATTCAAATATACACATAATTGCACATAATAATCCGGCAACCATAAGATACATAATTCACTCACAAGGCTCAAAGATGGGGTTCGTCAGTTCGCCTAGCCTGTGAGGGTGTCGAAATATCCTCCGTACGCTCCGGAGCTAAAAATCACCGATTCATATATATTGCTTAGTTTATTAACTTCATTGTCACAATTTTCTACTTAATAATTTAATCAATAAATCTTAATTACTTAAACTTCTCGATTACACTTATACATATTTGCAACATCAAACCTTAAATTATCTAAAATTTGGTACATTTAGTCATGCTAATCTTAATTTACATGTTAGAATCTTAGCTTCCAATTCTACTAATTATAAATACATCAAGAAATTATATATAATTTATCCTTTTACTTGCACCTATGCTCCAATTATTAATTTAAGAATTATTTTAATAACCTTTCATGTTCTCTAGTTACCCATTTTACCAACATGTATATAGTCTAATTTTCTAATTAAACTTAACGGATTTATCATTTACATACTTAAATAAAGAATTCAACAATATTTTATTTTATATTATCAACTTTCATTCGGTTAAAGCTTTGAAATCACATGATAAAAAAATTTGCTTGCACCCATTCTCACGGCACACTCATGGTAGCAGCTTGCTGTCCATCTTCTACCCATCCATGAACTACTTGAAGCTGCTAACCAAGGACATGATCACACAAGGCAGAAACACTACCGTTTGCACCACTTTTATTTGGTTACACAATCAGAAAACAAGGCATAAATTCATCCCTGTCATAGTCGCCAACCATCTCCCTCTTAACCCTTTTCCTATGAATTCCACGGCTACATATACCTACCTAACATTCCTTAAGTTCATAGCCAAGAAACCATAGCACCATTACCCAAAATAGAACCCATTTTCGTGGCATATATAGCTATATACACGACACAAAAGGAACAAAATAGCACGCACCTTAAATTAAAGGAAGGGGAAAAAGGTTAACTCATACCTTTAACTTACTTAACCCAAGAGAATTTCACACTATTAATGTAAGGAAGCTTGGCAGTGCAAGTTGGAAGAACAGAGGAGTTAACAGGGCCAACCAAGAGAAAGAAGGAAAGAAAAAATATCCATCAAAGTTAGTTGATGAGTTTGGCTACAAGACAAAGCTATAATAATCATAATATGTAGATGAATGATTTGTTATGTAATTAATAAGTGGTGTAAATTAATTCTGCTTCTAATTATTTGTATAGATATAATTTATATAATTTCCAAAAAAAAAATTATAAAATAGACTATTCATTCACTCCAACTCATTATAAAATGAGAATAAACGTTTTATTTTCATGCATTCACATATGTATTTGATTTTATTTGTTTTAGATTTTAATTTACGTAAGCATTAAATGACCTATATATATATATATATATATATATATATATATATATATATATATATATATATATATAATTATTATCTTATTTTAACTTATCTCATGAAAATTCATGATTTATATAATCATAATAGTTTGCATAAAACATCCCAAAATATATGCTAGATAATTAGATTCTAACAGTATCTCCATTTGAAAGAAATTTGTCTCGAATTTCGAATGGAGAGTGATAAAGGTATATCATTTACCTAGATTATTCAAATAAATATAGATATTGTTGTCTCATTTCACTCTCAAATTCCTAAGTGGCTTCACCTTCCCCATGATGGTGCCATAAAACTTTTACTAAGTGAATAATCTTCGATTGAAGTTTATGGACTTGTCTATCAACAATTTTCACTGGTTGCTCCTCGTATGTCAGGTCCTTGTCAACTTGCACCTCCTAAATTCGTAAAATATGGGATTTATCTAGAAAATACTTTCGAAGCATTAATACATGAAATACTGAATGCACCCTATCCAAATCTGGGGGTAATGCCAGCTTGTATGCTACTGTTCCAACCCTATCGAGAATTTGAAAAGACTCAATAAATCTCAGGCATAGCTTACCTTTCTTACTAAATCTCATAGTGCCTTTAAAAGGAGAAACCTTCAAGAATACTTGATCACTTACTTCAAATTCTAATTGTCCCTTATGGATATTAGCAAATGACTTATGTTGGCTTTGAGCTGTCCGTAATCTATCACGAATCACTTGAACTTTCTTCATAGTATCCTGGATTAATTATGGCCCAAAGAACTGATGCTCACCCGTCTCAAACCATCCCACTGGAGATCGACAGTTCCTACCATATAATGCTTCAAATGGTGCCATCTAAATGCTACTATGATAGCTATTATTATAAGCAAACTCCATTAGTGGAAGATGTTTATGCTAATTACTTTCAAAATTCATCACACAGGCTCATAACATATTCTCTAAAGTTTGTATAGTTCTTTTAGATTGCCTATCTATTTGAGGATGAAAAGCTCTACTGAGCAATAACTGAGTATCTAGAGCTTTCTCAAAAGATTTCCAGAATGCAGCAGTAAATTGAGCACCCCGGTCAGAAATAATAGAAACTGGTATCCCATGCAAGACTACAAGAAAATCGGTTATTACCAACCAACCATCACCGACTAACTGTGGTTGGTCGGTAAAATCTGTAAATAACGACCAACTTAACGACCAACCGACCAAAACCTAGAATCAAATCATTACCGTCCACGTTTGGTCGTAAAGTTATTCGGCAAATGGGAGGGATTCAATGTTATTTTGATGCAACAATTACCGACCAACTTTTGTTGGTAGGTAATACCCTTTTCTTGTTACCGACCAATAAAAGTGGGTTGGTGGTTGAAACGCACATTTGGAACATTTATTATTCGGTAAAGTAAACACCTCATTTACCCCCTTTCCCCGATTGTAAAGTCGAAATCCCTAAATCTTTCTTTTCACCTTCTGCAACATCCTCTCTCTCTCTAGTGCTTCCCCGAGTTCAGCAACACAACTTCATGCCCTCCATTTCCTCCGTTGAGCACCAAGAAGCTCCATCAGCAGAGTCTTCGATCTGACTCAAGATGGACAGCTCTCATGTGTTTAGGCTAGAAGCTTCCTATAGAAGTGACCTTCTCTACGATGTTAAAGCCGAACAATTTTGCATTACTAGGTAATCTTACAGAACCTTGTAGCCTTTGGTTGTGCTTCTGCCCGTTATTTTTTTAATCTTGACCTTAAACTTTGTTATACCGGCTAGAATTTCTCTCTAAAAGTTTTCATTAACTTTTGTTATATATCAAGCAGTGTTATATATGTGAGTTATATTTCCTGAATTAGTGCTTTTGTCGATGATTTTCACTTATGTTTAAGTATCCTCTAATTTAGTTAATATTCCTCTCAAGTTTGTTACTTAACCTTACAGTTATGCACTTACTCCTATTTTCCTCATTTATCATATTAATTACAATACGAAAAAGTATTAAACTGATGCAGGTGCCCAAATACAGAGTTCCTGTGTTTTTTAAGTTTATGTTTCTAGCTGGGGAGGGAATGCATGAAAAGATATTTTAGAATATAGGTATTGTTGGTCACAAAAGAAATAAATGAAAGAGACAAAAATAACATATAAAGACATTTATTTTTGAAACGACTAATATAAAATTAGTAGTTTTAATTTGTAATAGTTCCTCATCTAGATTGATATCATCCTTAAAGGGCACTGGTTTTGCGTTTGCGAGCTTCGAAATCAAGCTAGGTCATAATTTTAGATTGGCTATATGTAACTGGGTTGTTCTTTCTATAAATGTGAAAATTTTCTGTTTTAGCTCCTTTTTTTTTCTTTTTTTTTTCTTTTTTTTAAGCCTTTAAGAAGGAAGGACTTTCTTTATTACCATTGGATTAGAAGCTTAACTGGTACACAACATTGCCTTTGTGTTCTCCCTAATTTAAGCCTTAAACCTCTTTCTTGCCTTCTTGTCCTATTTTATTCTTTTTGCTTAATGTCCAGCTGGCTCCTCGTTCCCACACATTCTCAATAGTTGCCAATCTGTTTTCAGTTGAAACCAAATATGGGTTCTTCAATGAAATAATCTAATGGATCACACTGAAATAAACTATGTGGAAGGTACTGTCAAGTTCTTGTCTTTTAACTCTTTACTCTTGTCTGTAACAAAGGGCCATGGTGGACAATACAAGCAGTTTTTTATTCTTCTTTTTTGGGGGGGGGGGGGGGGGGGGGGGGACTTGAGTGATTCTATTAGTGAAATTGCATCTCAAGCTCAAAGCATACTAATATAATCAATCTAGTTGTGCGTTCCTCATTTATATCTTTTAGAGATTAAAATCTATTATTGCCACAACATCTTACAGCTTAAATTTTAGATTAAATGGTATCATAGTTTTTTTTTTTTAACAATTACAATGTTCTTGGCTACTATTCGATCTCATAATTAATTTTTTACATTGCTAATCAATCAAGCAGTGTTACATTGGCTGCATAAGTTCTGATGTGGAACTCGTTTCTTAAAACAAACCAAAAAGACATCTTCCTGAATTGTAACTCATTTTAGTATGACTGAATTTGTTTAGCATTTTCATGCAGGTAGAAAGAAGGGGATATGGATTGCAACTATATTACCAATTGCTTTGCTATTTTTTGTTTTAGCTGTCATCATCTACCATTTGAGGTGGAAAGGAAAAGGTTAACAGAAAATAAATCTATTACTGTGAATTTATAATATGCCAAACAAAACAAGGAATGTTGAAAGAATAACAGAGAAACGCCTACTTGCATGGACTACACCAGTAGATTGCTTGATGCAAATGAGATTGACAATGATGGAAACAATGTTCATTTGAAAGTTTTTAGCTGTGTCCATATCTGAGGCTACAAATAAATTTTCACCTGCAAGAGAGGTGGTTTTGGTCCGTTTACAAGGTATATATCTGGAAACAAAAGAGTAGCGATTTTGGTTGTTTCATTAACTTGTTATTACTGACTAATGACAACTGCATAACGTATAGGGAAAATTGCCACTAATTCCACTTATGTAGAATAGTATAGATGATGATTTCTAAATATTTTTAGTATAATTATTTATTAGAAACAAGACATTGTTGACACTAATTCCACTAAAAAAATAGATGACTTTCAATCACTCATTTTTGGCAAGTTCTAAATGTTAAATGTGAGAGTAGAATTTAATTATTTCTATAATTAAAGTTTCACTTTTAATGGTGAAGATATTTAAAAGTCAAGGCCTAGCAAAAGTTGAACTCTTAATGACAATCTTTTGAGAGCTAGGCATACATAAATGTAATCTTATGTAAAAAAATGTGACACTAGATTACAATAATGTGAAGTGTTATTATGTAAAAAAATAAAATAAAATAAATTCAAGTTGTGATGGCTTAGGACTCCAATCTCTTTTCTTTTCTGTTTATTTTTTTTTCTTGTGACACTAGTATATTTTCTTCTATCTATACGAGTTTGAAATTGTTCTCTACTTTCCATTTATCATGTAATGGCTCTTGTTGTTATATTAAAAGAAAATTTGATTATTTTTGTTTAAAAGTCAATGAAGTAAGAATAATCTAATCTTAGAAAATTTGATTATTTCCTTCTATCTTATTATGCAGTGAGTATTTGTCCTAATTGGAGGGAATCGTAGGAGATTTAATTCTTCCAAACACCTTTTGCAGTTCTCCGTTAAGGTCTGCTACTGAAGTCAAAATTTGGAATCAAATACACGCCATCAGGTTAGAACGAAACATTTTTATGTTATTATCTTATTGTTGTTAGGCCTTTTGCAGTTTTGCTTAGTTAAATGTAACACCTTAATTTGAATTACAAATTTAAGGCTTGATTACCAGCTTGGTTAAAAGGTTTTATGTTTTTTTTTTTTTTTTTTTTTTTTAACTAAAGTATCTAATAGTCAAGCAGAATAACCTTAAATTCTGGTTTGTATGCTGTTAACCTTGTGTTAAAGCATTTATGAGTTTAGTACCGGTTGTTGTCAAAACAGATTAGTAATTAAGATTTTCCAATATGCAGCAGGTAATGATTAAGCTATTAATCTAGTTAACAACAAGTAGATTAAGAAAGAAAGAAATGTTAACAATAAGTAAACACACGAGTTTACTTATTGATTGCCCCTTTTCTTCTTGAACCGTCTTACATCCCATTACTTAGCGATGCTCATGTGATTGAGGTTTTATGTTTGTTTGATTGGTTAATAAGCGAATCAATTTTATGTATTACTATCCTATTGTCAGGCCATAACATCTCTCTTTATATATTGATACTATAAGTCCATATGTTATTTTAATTAGTCTCATTCAATTTAAGAATTCAGATCAAAGAACAAAGAGTGCTTACAGGCAACCTTAGATTCTTATAGCTTTCTTCCTTTAGAGAAAAAAAAATTTTGCAGTTATTTGATAAACTTTACAGGAAAACTTCAGTAGGGCCTAAGCCTAAGAAGACACATTTGAGACAAAATAGAAGTTCCTTGGAAACTAGTCTTTTTGTATTAAGTTGTTGAGGAACTTCAATATCACACTCATCACTTTTAAACTCATTTGAAATTGGAATTTAAATCTTCAATGGCCTTCTTAAAGTAAAATTATGATATTTATGTTTGAATTCTATTTACTTCACAAAGGTGCATTGGCGTACTCATCCTTGACAGATTGGTATGTTGCAGTAATGTATTTATCATAACTCATACCATAATTGGATTTTTTTTATATTAATATATGCATTTATCATGGGTTGATGATTTGTTTGTGTGTTGTGTTTTCGTTCTTAATGCCTAGTCCATTTGTAGATCATTAATGCATTGTGGTTTTGTTGTCTCATCCTTTGATGATAAATGGATTATATCATGTGTATGTAGCAATCCATTCTTTAGTTAGGACCATAATTTTTAAGCTCTCCGTAGAATTTTAGAATTGGTGCTTAACTGGTTTGTTAGAATGTTAGATAGACTATACCATTTTACCAATTATGCTTATGTTCCATTTTTTTAGTTCACACTAGTTAATTATATACTCATTGTTCCTATTATATGTTAATTAGTTATTTTATTTCAACAGGGCAATGTGGGTTTCCTCTAATAGTAAACATGGTAGCAAAGTTGATTTGAGACGAGATGACGCCAAGAACAATCAAGACCATGATGAGGATTTTAACTAGGATTTTAGTTAGTAGTTTTATTTTGAATGATATATTAATAGATAAATATTTTACGATATTTTGATTAATCATATTGCACTGCATTGATGAAATACCTTATTAATTATATGACAATTTTATGTTGATACTTCAATATATTTCATTTTCAGTATTAATGTATAAATTAGTCAATTGTAAAGCAAGTTTTTACATAAATTACAATAAAACGAAAGTGCAAAAAAAATAAAACTAGAATTATTATCGACCAACACTAGGTTGGTCCATAAAAAAAATATGTCAGAAATTCGTAATCACCGACCAACCATATGGCTAGTTGGTAATTACCGACCAATCATAAAGTTGGTTGGTAATTTCTGACAAACTTTTTTATTTGCCTAAAAATCCTCACCGACCACCTTTACAAACCAACTGTAATCGGAAATTCCTGACTAACTCTATGGTTGGTCGGTAATAGCAACCTAGATTTTGCTTACTACCCGTCACCGACCAATAGTTGGTTGGTAATTATTTTCCGACTAACTTTGAGCTCTTTACCGACCAATTTGGTTGGTCGGTAATGCACATTTTTCTTGTAGTGCAATGAAACAATCTTGTCTAAATACAATTTCACATACTGATGTGCTGAGTAAGTAGTCTTCATTAGAAGAAAATGTGTAATCTTTGTCAAACGATCTACAATCACCCAAATAGAATCAAAACCCCTAAGCCTCTTAGGAAGTCCCAATACAAAGTCCATAGTAACATTTTCCCACTTCACTCCGGAACATACGATTTTTGTAACATCATTGTAGGCTTCTAATTTTCAGCTTTCACCAGTTGGCACACCAGGCACCTAGATACCAAATTAGCAACATCTTTCTTCATACCCTTCTACCAATAAAATTTTCTTAAGTTATGATACATTTTAAAAGAACCCATATGCATAACATATGATGAATAATAAGTTCCTTCAAGAATCTTTCTTCTTAACTCTAATTCATGTGGCACTACAATCCGATTACCATATCTCAGTACTCTTTCAGCATCTACTCTTAAATCACTAATAACACCTTGATCACATTTAGTTTTCTCAGCAATCACTTCTGGATCAACCACTTGTACTGCTTTTACAGCTTCAACAAAAGTGGACTTCACTTGAGTATTGGCTAGCAATATCTCCTGAGGAGACACCTCAAACCTAACTCTATCAACCATGCATTGCTGCCAATCTTTGACTACTTGGCTACACAAAACTGCCAAATAGGATAAACTACCCGTAGACTTTCTACTTAGAACATTGGTGACCATATTTGCTTTATCTGGATGATAAGAAGTCGAACAATCATAATCTTCTAGTAACTCAATCCATCTACACTACCTTAAATTCAACTCCTTCTGATCAAAGATATATTTAAGACTCTTGTGATCCGTAAAAATCTCAAAAGTCTCATCATAAAAGTAATGCCTCCATATTCTTAACCCAAAAATTACTGCCGCCATCTCAAGATCATGAGTAAAGTAGATCATTTTATACTTTTTCAGCTGGCATATGCTACAACTCTTCTATCCTGCATCAACACACAATCAAGTCTAATACGAGAAGTATCACAAAATATAGTATACTTACCTGTAGTAAAGAGAAGTGCAAGAACAGAAGCTGAAGTCAAACAAGTTTTTAATTTTTGAAAGCTTTCTTCACAAGCCCCGGACCATGAAAACTTAACTCCTTTATGAGTTAATCGAGTTAAAAAAGCAGCGATACGAGAGAAATTCTCCAGAACCTCCTGTAATAACTAGCCAAGCCTAGAAAACTTCAAATTTCAGAGAAATTTGCTGGTCTAGGCCAATTCTAAACTGCTTTGATCTTGTTAAGATCTACATGAATTCTTTCCTTAGAAATCACATGTCTGAGAAAAGTCACATGATTCAACCAAAATTCACACTTAGAGAATTTAGCATAAAGCTTATTTTCCCTAAATGTTTGCAATACAATACAAAGATAATACTCACGTTCCTCCTCACTTCGAGAATATACCAGAATGTCATCAATGAAAAGAATAACAAACTTATCCAAGAAAGGCTTAAACACCCAATTCATCAAATCCATGAAAGGTACAGGAGTGTTAGTAAGCTCGAAAGACATAACTAAAAAATCATAATGCCCATACCGAGTACAAAAAGTAGTCTTCAAAATGTCTTCTTTCTTAATTTGGAGCTGATGATACCCTGAACGAATATCAATCTTAGAAAAGCATTGAGCTCCCTGCAACTGATCAAATAAGTCATCAATTCTAGGGAGAGGATACTTGTTTTTTACTATGACCTTATTCAATTGCTGGTAATAGATACATAGTCTAAACGAGCTATCCTTGTTTTTAACAAACAACACCAGAGCACTCTAAGGAGATGAACTAGGATGAATGAATCCTTTATCTACTAAATCTTGCAATTGCACTTTAAGCTCCCTTAGCTCGTTAAGAGCCATCCTATAAGAGAGAATAGAAATTGGTTTAGTGCTAAGTAATAACTCAATGCCGAATTCAATTTCCTGATCAGGAGGAAGCCTAAGAAACTCTTTAAGAAATATATCAGAAAATTCCCTCACCATTGGAATACGACCTAAAGGAGAACACTGTAATTGAGTATCCCAGACAAAAGCTAGATAGGCTTGATACTTCTTCCTAATAAGTCGTCTCGCTTGAATAGCTGAAATCAGATTACAAGGAACTTCACTTCAATTCCCTTGAACAATAACAATCGGCTTGGCAAGAATACTGAACTTAACACTCTTATCTTGATAATCTACCAGAGCACAATGATTAGACAACCAATCCATGCCTAGAATCACATCATGCTCTAACATATTTAGTATGATTAAGTCCGCCAAATAATTATCATCACCCATAAAAATCTTAAATGAAAGTATATACTAGTCTGCTAGAATAGTTTCCCCCAACAGAGTTAAGACTTTTAATGGGATTTCAAGAGGCTTAGATATTCTCTTCACAAGGGAAGCAAAATATGGTAAGATGAAAAACCCCTAGAAAAACCACCGCGTACCCCTGGAAGCCTCGTAGGTGTTGCAGGTAATGAAGGTCTACCTTGAACTGATGAAGAAGTTCCAGCTGAAGTAGATTGACTTCTCAACAATAGACAGTCTCTAATACGATAGTCCATCGCTCTGTATTTAAAACATACACTTGTCCCCAATCTATACTACCCAATATGCCTATTACCACAAGTAGAGCATATAAGAAACTCATATGATTGGGGTCCGCTAGATGATCCTCCTTAGAACTAAGCTCCTGAACCTCGCCTCATCTGACTTCTACCAAGTTGAAAACTTCCTCTAAATGAACCCTGCCCAAAGGTAGATTCACTCCCAAGTCTACATAAACTGCCAACTCTAGAGGTCGAATGACCCTCTTGCCTTGCCTTCTTATGACTCTCGCATTCTGATATCTCTCCACCATCCTACTCTCCAATAGGTAGGCAACAT
Organism: Quillaja saponaria; assembly: GCA_029379385.1. Taxonomy (NCBI): domain Eukaryota; kingdom Viridiplantae; phylum Streptophyta; class Magnoliopsida; order Fabales; family Quillajaceae; genus Quillaja; species Quillaja saponaria. The sequence continues at coordinate 15,748,808 of CM055611.1, read as the reverse complement.
CAACAGCCTCAGTATAAGGTGTAGTGTCCGACACGAACATTGATCTGAATAAATAGTCCTTCAAACCATGCACAAATCTCTTCACTCTCATCTACTCCGTAGCTACTAGATGCGGGGCAAAACGAGACAATCAAGTAAATCAAGTTTCATACTCTACCATTGACATGCCTTTAGTTTGAACTAATCACTCAAAATCACTAGCATGTTTATCTCGAACATTCTCAGGTAAAAAGAAATCCAAAAAGCTCTGCTGAACTTTAACCATGCCAGTGGAGTAGGCTCTGTCTGCTGCTGTACCAATATCTTGTACCAATCATAAGCCACATCATATGACTTATACCTAACTAGTTCAACCGCATGGACAAGATCACATCCTAAAGCTATACATAATCTATCTGCCTCTTCCAAGAAAGCATAAGGATCCTGAGCTAGAACGGGAGGGTTTGCCTCTTATTGAGGCTGAACAGAGGGAGCTACTTATGTTGTTGCCGAGCCTGCTGCTGTTGGGCCAAAATCCCAACTAAATCACCTACTATCCTTTGAACATAGTTTAATCCTTGCACCAGTCGTCCCATATCAGGGCCAAGAGTCGCTACTTGAGCTAGGTCAACAGCCTTATCTTGACCTCTCCCTCTATCTCTGTCTCTACGGCATCCCTATCTACCCCTAGCTCTAATCGCCATTGTTTGGGGAGTAGTAAATCCATAATCGGAGCCAGCCTTTTACTGCCTCTCTTAACCAATAACACAGCCACTCCTTCACATTATATCTAAAACCAATACACTTCATTTTAGTATACATTTATAAGATAAATCAAAAGTTAGTGCCTTGAATAAATCATAATTTGAAGTTTCGGGATGAATTAGAATACATCACTAAGTCCCCATACACCCCAGTAACGTACGTGAAAAAAGCAATGACATCATGTACTTGCAGTCATGGACCTCTAACCATGCTCTGATACCAACTTGCCACACCCTCAAATATAAGTATGACTAGTTAGAGAAATGGGTAACCATACCCTCGTAACCCTGAATACTAAAGTACTGTGCATCTCTAACTTATAAATATTACATTTAAGACTATTAAAATAAAAATCCTGACTCGACTATTAACACAAAACAATTACTGAAAATATCGGCAGTGGTTCCCCATAAGATGAAACATGCTCATAATATATACAAACAACATGTTTACAAAGTCAACAGTAAATCATAATATTAGAATATACAGAGGAGCTCTGCTCTTAACAAACATGGAATCACCATGGTGAATTCAATATATATCTAATAATAATGCATAACACCTAAAGTGACTGCAAATGTCATCCCTTATGCTCCAAGTGTGCGATTTTCAAGATATACCTTGCCGCAGCAAAGTCGGTAAGTAGCAAATTCTGTCACGGCTAATGGTGGTTTCCTGGAAACTAAAAAAATGACAACAAAGGAAGGAGTGAGTCACAAGAACTCAGTGAGCAAACCATGTACCCTAAGGGTACTAGCAGTACACAATACATATATTATAGCTTAAAATCATATTTAAATTTACTTATACACGTACGCAATTATAATTATCATACGATCACAATTTAAGTAACAAACAATTAAACACATAATAAATTAAACAAAAAAAGGGCCAACGAATAACTCAGCCTTGTACAACAGAATCTCTCCCTACTGGGTATTTTTGAGCCCGCACAACAAGTTAATTCTAAGAATACAATCTATCCCACCAGGGCTGAGCATTCCATTTGTTTTTAAAATAATTGTCAAAATCAGAATAACTCATATCAAATATCAAATCTGAACATCCTAGGTGCACTTGGATTTTAATTTTGAAAATAATAATATAAAAAAATCATTCTAAAAAAATTTCATTTTGTTGGCTCTTATCAACTACACTCAATATCGAGCAATCATATTTTCAATTAAATCGCTAAAATAATATATTTGCGTATTTCTCAACATAACACATCAATTCAAATATACACATAATTGCACATAATAATTCGGCAACCATAAGGCATATAATTCACTCACAAGGCTCAAATATGGAGTTCGTCAGTTCGCCTAGCCTGTGAGGGTGTCAAAGTATCCTTCGTACGCTCCGGAGCTGAAAATCACCAATTCATATATATTGCTTAGTTTATTAACTTCATTTTCACATTTTTCTACTTAATAATTTATTCAATAAATCCTTATTACTTAAACTTCTCTATTACACTTATACATATTTGCAACATTGAACCTTAAATTATCTAAAATTCGGTACATTTATTCATGCTAATCTTAATTTACATGTTAGAATCTTAGCTTCCAACTCTACTAATTATAAATATATCAAGAAATTATATATAATTTATCCATTTACTTGCACCTATCCTCCAATTATTAATTTAAGAATTATTTTAATCAACTTTCATGTTCTCTAGTTACCCATTTTACCAACAAAATGTATATAGTCTAATTTTCTAATTAAACTTAAAGGATTTATCATTTACATACTTAAATAAAGAATTCAACAATATTTTATTTTATATTATCAACTTTCATCCGGTTAAAGCTTTGAAATCACATGATAAAAAAAATTTGCTTGCACCCATTCTCACAGCACACTCATGGTAGCAGCTTGCTGTCCATCTTCTACCCATCCATGAACTACTTGAAGCTGCTAACCAAGGACATGATCACACAAGGCAGAAACACTACCGTTTGCACCACTTTTATTTGGTTACACAATCAGAAAACAAGGCATAAATTCATCCCTGTCATAGTCGCCAACCATCTCCCCCTTCACCCTTCTCCTATGAATTCCACGGCTACATATACCTACCTAACATTCCTTAAGTTCACAGCCAAGAAACCATAACACCATTACCCAAAACAGAACCCATTTTCTTGGCACATATAGCTATATATACGGCACAAGAGGAACAAAATAGCACCTTAAAACAAATGAAGGGGAAAAAGGGTAACTCATACCTTGAAATTACTTACCCAAGAGAATTTCACACTATTAATCTAAGGAAGTTTGGCGGTGCAAGTTGGAAGAACAAAGGAGTTAACAAGGCCAGCTGAGAGAAAGAAGGAAAGAAAAAATATCCGGCAAAGTCGGTTGATGGGTTTGGCTACAAGACAAAGCTATAATAATAATAATATATTACGTGCATGATTGGTTATTTAATTAATAAGTGGTGTAAATTAATTCTACTTCTAATTATTTGTATAGATATAATTTACATAATTTCCAGCAAAATTTTATAAAATGGACTCTCAATTCACGCTAACTCATTATAAAATGAGAATAAACGTTTTATTTACATGCATTCACGTTTGCACTTGAGTTTATTTGTTTTAAATTTTAATTTACGTAAGCATTAAATCACCTATATATATATATATATAATTACTATCTTATTTTAACTTTTCCCATAGAAATTCATTATGATTTACGTAATCATAATAGTTTGCGTACAACATCATAAAATATACGCTAGATAATCGGGTTCTAACAGTATATATCCTTCATTTTTAATTCACACATATATTCATAGGTATATACATGATTTGCAATACCTTTAGAATAACTCTATTATATCTTATATTACTTATGTTTCACTTATCAATTCAATCTAACCCATTATATATCTTCTTTTCAAACTTACACATACAAATTCTAAATTTACATACTTGAATCTTGACTTTCGTATTTCCATAATTGCATAAGACCATCATATATATTTACTATTTTCTTTAATATATACCTAAACATACACATACACATTAATGTATTTACTAAGAAATCCTACATCATCCAATTCTAAACACAAACTTTATGTTACTCACCTTATTATTCTTGAAATAATTCTATAACTAATCAATATCAATTAACAATAATAATCCCATGAAAATATCTTAAACACTTGAGAATATATATATATCCTCTCACGGTTTGGCTTTGTTGACAATGCAGATTCTAGCTACCTTAGCCAAGAAAGATTATCTCCCAAGTTTACGAGTGGCTGTATATGGCAGAACAGGACAGGGCAGCATTCAACTTCACCTTAACTTGGTTGAAATATGAAGGAAACGCAAAGATAAAGGCAGAGCAAAGGAGGTAACAAGGTGGTTGCTATTAATCATTAACCAACCCATTCAACAACTCTAAGACTCACCCAATTCTACTCTTAAAATCTCCAAGCCCAAAAGAACAAAATCACACCACAACTTTGTTGATTTGGCTACCAGCAAAGTGAAGTTCACAATCAAGAAAAGAAGACTACCCCACACGGCATGGATGCAGATTTGTGCTTGTTGTCATGGAGAACAACACCTACAAGGCAAAGAAATGAAAACTAGGAAGGAGGTGGAGAAAAATCAGCAACAAACTGCCATTAATCTTCTTAAATCAAAGTAATTTCAGCTTCCCAATATAGGCTTCTAAAGTCTACAAAAGCAAAGAAAAGAACCAACCCACCAAAAGCTTCAATTAAACACTCTCCAATTGAAAACCCATGTCCAGTTAATAAAAGCAGAGGAAAGAATTACAGGTCTCCACAAATGGAAGAGTGAAGAAAAGAAAAAGTAAGTTGGTTTCAAGTACAGTAGAGTTCATCACCACGCCAAGAGGAATAGGGGAAAGGATGCGGCAAGCCACGACCAAGAGAAAGGAAGTAAAAAGACAGAGAGGCTTAGTCGGTTAAGCAAGGAATAAAACAGGTATAAAAAAGCTATTTTAATATAAATTTGTGGTGTTAAGTTGATTCATCAATTAGTGGTGCACATTATTCTATTTATTTAAATATATTAATCATTGGTCTCTCTCTCTATATATATATATATATACAGTTTTGATATGTAGACTATAAATTTTTGTTAAGTGCACTTGAAGTAAACTAAGACAAAAACAATAAAAAAATTTCTATCTATTTTGTTGCACTTATAAATCTTGGGTGTATACATATCACTATCCAATATATATACTAATCAAAATTATAATTCAATTCTTATGAAATAAAATTTAAATCCAAGTAAATTAATAAGGTAACTTTAAGTTACCTATCTGTACATACAAATATTTCCTTATTTTATTTTATTTCATATTCACATAATCAAAATAATTTATGTATGACATCCTAAAATGTCCCTTAGGCTGTCGGGTTATAACACATGTAGTATGACTTTTTCTCAAATTCATTTACATAGTTTAGTTTGTCTTACACCACATTTTTGTCTTTTAGATCAAATTATTTTTGGACGGAGTCCATCTCATTTTTGGCACAGATTCATTGTATAATTTTTAAGTAATTTGTGTGTTCGTTTTATATATGATTTGTCTCTCAGGCAAGCAATTGGGTTAGAGAAAAACCTGAAAACGTCAGATACTTTCTGTCCTTACACTCTTACATTCTCTCTCTTCTCTTCTCTCTAATTTTTGCTGAATAGTTGTCTAGGCTCTTGGGTATGTTTAATAGTGGACTCTTGAGATAAGTATTTGGTCTCTCCCCATAAATTTGTGCATCTGCTTAAAGATTTTATCTTAGAACTGAAATGGAGGAGAACCAACAATTTTCTAAAATGCCAACACCAAACTTTAGCAATACAAGCAGTAAACCAAAATTAGGTCTTGCTTTGATGTAAAAGAAGCAATATTTATCACACAATGGCCTAGATTTATAAATCAGAGGTTTAATTTTGATTTTTTTGATATCTTAGTTATATATAAAACTATTACTTTGGATGGATTCTATCTAAAGCACTACAAGAAAACTGACTATTACTGATCAACTCTTACCAACTATCCTTAGTTGGTCGGTGAAACTCCACAATACCGACCAACATAATGACAAACTGACCCAAACTTAATATTATCAAAATACCAACCAACTATGGGTCAATAAGTTAGTCAACATAATTAAGGGGAAATTTTTTATTTATTTTTGGTGGGAGGAGTACCAACTAGCTAACCAAAGTTTGTCGGTTGTATTTTTTTTTAACTTTATTGACAAACTTAGGTGAGTCACTAAAATAAAAGTGTATAAAGGTGTTCAAGGGGAATCAAGCTTATTTAAAGTAAAACTGTATAAAATAATACATAGATGAGAGTTTTAGGATTTACTAGCATCCTAGCAAGCACTTTAGCACATGCATGCTCAAATGCTTATTTTATTTTTTAGGTGAAAGTGTAAAAATTTTCTGAGGGCATACTCTTTTACAAGAGTATATAATTTTTCTTGGAATATATTTTTCTATCAATGTGTGAGTTCTTCACTTTCACAAGCGTATTATATTATCATGTAAAATTCTACAAGTGAATAACTCTTTATTTTTTATATAACAATTTCTGTCACATGAAGAATTTTTTTATTTCTGAGACATGGTGTTTTCTTATTTATGAGATATGTTGTATTTCTAATTGTTGGTATTAGGTCGTTTTGGATGGGGAGGGTCATGGATTTTTCAAATTTATTTGTTGGGTGCGTCAGGGGATCCTCTATCACCTTCACTGATTGTATTGGTGGAGGATGTCTTTTTGGAAACCTCATAAAATGATTAAAGAAGGGGAAATAGAGTATTTTTCATGTCTCGGGTCAAACTTGGAGTATTTCTCACCTTTTGTAGGTTGAATAATTGGCATGCTACTCATTTATATTTGGGTGGAAGTCTTACTTTTATCAAAAGTTATTTATGCTCTATGGCAATACACACGTTGGCCTTGTGTTAAGCTCCCAAAATCCTTTCTTCAATCTCTGGAGAAAATCTTCGTTGCCTTCGTTTACAACAATGCTATGTCCCATCTACGATCAATTTGGGCTCTTTTTTCAAAGTCTAAAAATTATCATTGTCTACTTTCGGCTAAACAAAAAAACATGGTTGCTCAAATTAGGCTCTTTCTTTTTCTTTCTTTTTTTTAGTTTTTTCTTTTGTGTCTGTGACTACCCCAACTAGCAGGATTAAAACTAAGTTGAGTCGCATTTCGGCTTAACATGACACGAGGTACCAAATAGTATCATTAAAGATTCAAGATCAGATAATATAAAGTAGCAACATTAATGATTTATTTTATACAAACTACTACATTATCCATCTTCATAGAACAAACCAAAGAACATAAAAAGTTCATAAGTTAAACTAAACAACGCGCCCATATTAATATAATACAATCCAATACACAACCTACGTACACTCCAAGCAAGTACCAACTTAAAATATTTAAGACAAGCTCTTGACTTATTTAAGGGAAGCTCAGAAAAAATTAACAAAGGTGAATGCCAGAACAGCAAGTCCAACTATAGTTGAAGTAGCTCTCCACATATCTTTCAAGTATACACTTCTTAAGGTCCCCATGGTAAGATTAAAAGGATCCTTATAGTGCTCATTGAGGCCCTTGATTAATTGTTTTTCGTAGCAACTTGAAGTCATAAGAATTTCTCTGCAAAGACTGTTAACCAATTCTGCCACTGCACGATTGCTACCCAAACCATTAACAATTACTTTCTCTCCCAAAAGAAAATCCACATCTTCTTGAGTTTCAATTAGTCCTTCAATAAGCGAAACGTAATCGCAGATGAAGAACTGTTCTGGGTAGTGACATTGCTCCAATGCAATGAGGTTCCGAAGCTTACATTCTATTCCATCCTCTATAATCAATTTTGGAAGTTCAAGACGAGCTTTGGCAATCTTTTTGCGTGTTAACAAACTAAAGAGCCAGCATATATAGGAATTTTTCGTGAAGTTTACATCAAGCAAGTACCTTTCTTGAACAGCTTTGAAACTTATCCCTGAGTCATACAATTTTGTTGCACTGTATGAAACACCATAATTGTCCAATTGATTAGGAGATAAATCAAGTGGAATGTAGAAACATCTTAGCAACTCTGTTAGGTGTTTCACAGTGTTCGTATTTTTGTGTTTGCAATCATTTCCACCTTCAGGATTTTCCTTGGCACTGCAAAAGCACTTGCAAATAAGACATGGTTTGGTTTCTGAGAATTTCATATTGGGAGGTTCAAAAAAATACACACTTACAGGCAAGATCAAGGAAGGTACAGCATTCCTTTTCCTCTTTCTCCAGAAATGTATATAACTCATTCAAGACGTGAATTGGAAGCTGATTCTCAAGTAATATCAAGTCCAGACAAATGCCTTCTTTCAACCACGGTGTTGACAACACATAATCATCTTTGTGTTGATCTTATTCTTTTAACCTTAAGAAGAACTCCATAATGAACACAGCATCCAATGCAATCATGTCAGTAAATTCCTTGTCGTCGGGCATGGATATATCTGCATGACAATTCCGGATACCATTCTCTACAATGTAATCTTTGAATTTACCAAAAGGTCTATCAGATTTCATTCGTTTCAGAAATTCGCAATAATATCTCTCTTTCTGTGTTTCCATGGCCTTGAATTAAGGTTTTCCACGGTGAAAAGGACCAATTGAGACAAGTTGTGGAGTATAGGCTTTCGTGGAAAAAACTATAAAATGGCCCACTTTTTAAAACATAAATTTAAAATGGATCACTTTTGAAACTAATATTGAAAATGTATGTTTTAAAAATTAGGCCATTTTATAGTATTTTCTGCAGTATGAACTGAACTATTTCTAAATATTCAATAATTAATTAATTGCTATTATCTTCCTATTTAATAGTGATCTACCCATAGATGATCAATCATGGAGAGAAAAACACTAAGACTGTTCTTGTTGCTTCCTCATGTAACTAATTTACCAAGATTTTCATTTTGTTCTATATAATTTGTAAAACACATGTACAATTTAAATAAAATATGGATTGAGTTGTTTAATATCAACAAATTCCTTTTGTCTATCACTAGTATGTGAAACTTTACAGTGTATTATCTCTTCAACAATCTATGGATGACATATGAGAGCAGACTGGCAACAGCCTATTACCTGATATACATGATTCAACTTCATTTGGTTTCACCAAGAAACAATGCTCAGTAGCATAATACAAGCAATGCAAGTGTTTAAGGGAACATGAATTTAAGAGGTTGAATAGAAAAAAAGTTACAATTCATCAATTACTAGCAATAACTTACAATTATCCAAAGGTCCTTGAAGCCTCTCACATAAATCACCTGTTTTGCACTAATAACAACCAAGAGACTTCGGGTCTATTCCCCCATCAAGAAAATAAACACTGAACAATATTAAGATATCAGTTCAGGAGGACTCCAACATTATTTTATAACTCCCAACAGCTGAAAAATTAACAGAACTTCAAACAATAGAAGGTTTCGAAATTACAAATTTCTTGATAATTTGGCAACGGTAGAACTTACTGAAATTCAACTTATTGGATCAGATAAATCAGGAACTTGAGCTGTAGCATGACAAAATTTGCAGTTGAATCATCAGATGGCTTCTCAAGATCATGAATTGGCGTTAAGAATTTGAATGCACTATATATATTGCAGCATATGCAACAAAGCTCCTCGAGTCCACAATGGTGACGTCTCCTTATTATACCAGTTAAATTTCTTAGTCATACCAATTACAAGGTTTCATAGAAGAATTAAAATAGCTATTTAACCACCAAAACAAAGGAGAAAATATTAAAGAAAATAAAATTTTGTATTCTGTACTCGTCAAATTTAGATTATTGCAAAAACAGCTTAGTAAGTCATTTATGAAAATTTTCTAACACGTATAATAATTTACATAGTGCAAAGTGCAACTAAATCCAAATTTGACAAGTAAAAATGAGTTAAGAAAATGAACTAGACCACAAATGCATACCCACAAAATTTACCATTTTGCCAATTGAAATTTCACAGATGTTGCACTTCCAATTAAAGTAAGGCTTGAAGGCCCTTATAACTTCCTCGTATGATGGTCTCTTGTAGTCCACAGCCTGTATTCAATTGTCTGCAATGAGTCCTTCAAATAGATGTGCTAGTAAAATTTACCATTGATAAGCAAGATTTTGCAACTAACCTGCTCAATAACTTCTTCGGGGTTTGCCTACTTCCATTCCAAAAACTCTGGGTCTGCCTCACTATTTGCTAAGTTGACCTCACTGTCATCTTTAGTTAATCTCATAAGAGACCTGTCAATTGTTAAGATCAAATGTCACAAAAGCATCCTTTGGGTAATCTATTTTCATGTATTTACTGTGCAACCAAACAACTAAGGAACAACATATTCTTGCAACTGGAGAGTGCCAGCAAGTTAAATGGATAAAATATCTACTAAATTGTGAATAATATCGAGAATAAAAGTGGAGGGACGACAAATGCGGAGGATAGAATAAAATGTATCTCGAAGAACTCCCAAGTCCACATATATCATTTGATTTAATTTTTCGAGTACAAAATTATGAGTGCAAATCAACTACTCAATCCCTTAACTAATACAACAATTTGCTAGCAGATGAAGAAAATGGAAGAAAATATACAGATATTCCATTACTCTAGAAAACTAAACAAAACTAAAATTTTAAAGTAAAGCAAATTAGAGAACTATGAAAGTACCAAGAGCGATATTCTATTAACCAAAACTCATCTTTATGTGTAGGCTAGATAGGTTTGGACTTTGACGCTATTCCGAAAACTCTGGGTCTACCTCACGCCATTGGCTAAGCTGAGCTAACTGTCATCTTTAGTTAATCGCATAAGATAGGAAGGATTGGGTAAAAGAGACCATTGGCGGCCAAGTCTTGCAGGCTGCAGGAAAATCTCGGCAGTGGCAGGATAGTCTCGGCGGCAGCGGCTAATGGATAACCAGATCAAGAGATAAAGAGATGAATAATTTTCTTATTTAGGGCACAAAGAAAATGAGCATGCCAATGTTTTAATTTGGGAATTTTACTATCAGAGACTACGTGAAGCAGTTGCTGATAATTAAAATGTCGTAATAAAAAAATATTTACTTATTAGAGACTGCAAACCAGGTCTCTCATAATGTATTTATACAGTCTTTGATAATTTTGCATTATTTGGCGCCAAATTTCATCACTATTAGAGACCGAGATAAAATTATTCATGATCGGGTCTATAAATTTTTTACAAAATGTTAGAGACAGCTTTTTTGGGTATCCAAAGCATTTATTGCAATCTCTGATAGTACTTATCAAAGACTGTATTAATGCTGTCTCATATGACCGGCCTCTGATACTGAATTTGTTGTAGTGATATAGATAGATTATAAATATATTAATATTGAAAATAATTAGGTAAAAAAATTAATAATTATAAGAGAATTGTAATCCTATCAATATTAAAATGAAGAAGAATTAAAAGTTAAAAGTTAAAACAACAATATTATATATAATCATGGAAGCTATTCTCTTAATATTTTTAATTTATAGAATTTTAAAAAATAATAATTCATAAATTTGTGAAGAACAAAAAAAATTATAATTATTAGAAACTTATTAAACAAAAAAAAAAAATTCAATCTTAACTACTATTGACTTATAATTATGAAAAAATTATTTTTATTTTTTATTTTTTTATGAATTCAAAGTTAAAATAGCAAAATTATAATCATGAGTAATATACTCATGATATTATTTTTAATTCACAATATTTTTTTTATTTTAATCCATAAATTTGAGATGAACTAAAAAAATTGTGATTAGGAATTTATTAAACAAAACAAAAAAAAATGAAATTTAATCTTAATTACTTTTGATATATAATTATTAAAAAAGTCTAGATTTATTAGTATTGAGAATAATTAGTAAAAAAAGAAATCAATATTCTTCAAACAATTACAATCATATTAATAATAAAATATAGAAAATAGAGAAGAATTTAAAAAAATAGTTTATTTGAAACAAAATAATAATTTAATATAATTATATTCACTGGCAAATCGACCTTATAGAGTGTGAAGACATTTGCCCCACTGAAATTACAAAAGTGGCTTTCATGATTGGCAAAAAATTAAATAAAAAACAATATTTATATGGAATTTGTTTAATTGACCCACTAATTTTTGAATTTAAAGTTCTTGCCCTCACTAATTTTTAAATTTAAAGAACATATCAAATTACATCTGAATTACTTTATAGAACATATCAAATTATTTCCGAGATTACTAGTTAAATTCAATAAGAATTTCTCTAACTTTTAAAAATAACATTCTCAAAATATTTTGTGTAACAAAAAAAATTGTGCCAAGATAATTTTTTAGGAATCATAAACAGTAATTTGCACATAATTATAATAATAAAACAAAAACTTTTAAATAAGCATTTCTCACCATTTATTAGTTTTAGTAGTTTGAAAATGTCTAAGGCCTTACAAAAAAATGTATTTCTAATTTTTTTCCAACACTCGAATGTTTCATTATCTGATTAATCAAGTATTAATCTTTCCTAAATTTTTTTACAAAAAATTTTACAAGAATTCTTAATACCTTCTATTTCTAAAGCATGTCAATATCTTACTTCAATTACAAAAAAATTTATTGGACAGATTTTTAATAATAATAAAAAAATTCTTGATGTAAGACCTCTTATTAAATTATGTTCCAATAATTTATTTTTATTTTTTAGAATTATGTCATTGTAAAAATAATAACATAAAATAGTAAAATATTATGATATTATGATATATCTTATAAAAATACATAAAAATTAGTGTCCGTATATATCAGGAAAAACAATATAAAAACTAATGTATGCATATAAAAAAATAATAATAATCAGTATATGTATAAAAAATAAAAATAAAAATAAAAACATAATTAGCGTAACATATTGTCCCATTAACAAAAGTTTTTGAATCCGTCACATATCATATAATAATAATAAATTATTAATGGTGTTTGGGTATTTGTGTCCGGGCGATTTTTTTCAACGAAGATAGTCACATGCATCATGCATGTAAGCTAGTATGTTTTAGTCATGTCAAAAAATTATTTAATTACAAAATTGATGTTGCAAGTCCGAGAAATGGGTTTCGATGTCTTCAGTTCTTCGGAGTAGTGCTCATCAAGTGCCTGACATTTTGGTTTATGGTCCATATCATGAAAATATTGGGATCATTTATTTCTTGACGGGTATTTAAATCTTTTTTCAAAGTCTAAAAACTTATCATTGTCTACTTTTCAGCTAAACAAAAGCACATGATTGCTCTGATTAGGCTCTTTCTTCTCCTTTCTTTTCCTTTTTTTATTTTTTTATTTGGTGTGTGACTAACCCAACTAGCAGGATTAAAACTAAGTTGAGTCGCATTCCCGCTTAACATGACACGAGACACCAAATAGTGTCATAAAAAAACTTAATATAATAGAGCAATATTAATTATTTATTCCAGAGAAGCAACTTTATTACATTATGCATCATCATAGAACAAACCAAACGAACACAAAGTTCATAAGTTAAACTAAACAACACACCCATATTAATATAATACAATCCAATACAGAACATACGTACACTCCAAGCAAGTATCAACTTAAAGTAATTAAGACAAACTCTTGACTTATTTAAGGGTAGCTCGGAAAAAATTAACGAAGGTGAATGCCAGAACAGCAAGTCCAATTATAGTTGAACTAGCTCTCCACAGATCTTTCAAGTATACACTTCTTAGGGTCCCCATGGTAAGATTGAAAAGATCGCCGCAGTGTTTATTGAGCTCATTGATTTCTTCTTGGTAGTAATTTCGACCTGTTACAAGTTCTCTGCAAAGACTGTTGACCAATTTTTCCACTGCATGATTGCTACCAAGATAATTAGCAATTACTTTCTCTCCCAAAAGAAAATTCACATCTTCTTTAGTTTCAATGAGCCCATCAATAAGCGAAACGTAATTGTAGATGAACATATAATCTGGGTAGTAGTGACACTGCTCCAATGCAATCAGGTTCCGAAGCTTACATTCTGTTACATCATCTATAATCAATTTTGGAAGTTCAAGACGAGCTTTGGCAATCTTGTCGCCTGTTAACAAACTAAAGAGCCAAAATATATAGTTACGGTTATTGAAGTTTACATCGAGCAAGCACCTTTCTCGAACAACTTTGAAACTTATCCCTGAGTCACGCAATTTCGTTGCACTATGCAAAATACAACTAGAATTTTGCGGTGTTACACTAATTAATTTTTCCGGAATGTAGAAACATCTGAGCAAGTCTGTTAAATGCATCACATCCTTCGTAGACATCTGTTGGCATTTAGGATCTTTATTTTGACTTCAGGATCTTCCTTGTTATTGCAGAAGCACTTACAAACAAGATCAAGGAAGGTACAACATTCCTTTCCTTTTTCCTTGTCTTTTGGAACAATTTCATATAACATTTTCAAGACTTCAATAGGAAGCTGATTCTCAAGTAATATCAAGTCCAGACATATGCCTTCCTTCAACCATGGTTTTGACAAAACATAATCATCTTTGTGTTGATCTTTCTCTGTTAACCTTAAGAAGAACTCCATAATGAACACAGCATCCAATTCAATCATGTCAACAAATTCCTTGTCACCGAGAAGGAATTTATCTGCATAACACTTTCGGATATCCTGTACACTTTCAACAATCTTATCTTTGAATTTACCAAAAGACTTGTCAGACTTAATTCTTTCCTGAAATTCATGGTAATATCTATTTTTCTGTGTTTCCATGGCCGTGAAGTGAGGTTTTCCATAGTGAAAAGGACCAATTGAGATAAGTTGTGGAGTGTAGGCTTTCGCATTCAATTGACGAAGCTTGGGAGGAACCCTGTAAATGCAAAGCTCCTTGTGGTTCTTCTCTGGAATGTCGATTAAGTGCTGGAATTGAGATTCAGATTCAACTGAAGCAATACCACTATCACTAGCATCCACCATTTTCATCCAGGAACAAGATCTTCAACCTATAAACACGCATGGTGAGGAAAACAAAATTCTTAGAATCTTTTCTCACTAAATTAAAAAGAGCATGTAGAGAACTGCAGAAGGGAGTATTATATGTTATAAATTCATACAGGATCTCATACATGAATTTAGAACACATTAATAATAAGGTTGCGTACCTGATTGAGCCATAGCAGCAGATATCTGGAATCTCAGCCAAACACGCCTCAGTAATTACTCACACAGCCAGGTCTTCCTCTCCGTACGCTATGTATTTTCTGATGGCAGCTTTCAATAGGGCAAGATGCATATATATAGAGAGGAGAAGGGACCTAGCTATTTCATGTTAGATAAAATCCTAAGAGTCCTCCCATTAAAGACTCCTAAAGTCACTCAGCCCACACTTACTACCAATCCACATGTAATCAGATAAGAAGTGTGCTTAAGCCCTATCCCAAATGATCACATAAACTATATGGGCTTTTACCAGCATGTTTCAAATGGACCAAACCTTAAGCTCGTTTTATTATTAAAACAAAACCATACAATTAATGGCAGTCTACACATGAAATTTCTAACATTCTCCCACTTGGGCAATCATTAATTGTAGCTTTAAAAATTTTGAAAAACATATTTTTAGAAAAATGAGTCTCGGGCAAGGTGTAACTTTTATGTGGCCACAATTTTAAAAGAAAAATTTAGGTCCTGAGATGCACTTCAAACAATCCAGCCCAACTAAGTTATTAATACCAAATCATGGCAATCATTATGCCACTTAAACGACACAAGACCAATCCATGGTTACAAATGCCAACAACCTAATCTGTAATGGATCTAGATGTGGTAGTGTGACAAGAAAAATAGCATCTAAATGTGATCAACATATGCTATTTTCATTGTCGGTCCTCTAATGATTTCATTAAAACTGGATGCTTTCCAAAGCACTAGAAATCACTTAAGCTTAATTTTAAGCTTGTATGTCTCAACAACCATCTTGAGATATCCAATTAGTGTCATTTGAGACATATCTCCAAATTGACAAAACCTTCACACTTAAGACAGACACAAAGTCTTAAGATTTTAATGCAATGACATGTCATAAATAACCATATGTGCACATACAATATCAATCATATCATATTGAAAATAACTATTATTTTCATTAATAAAACATACCATCCAACAAGGATGTAAACAAACATAAAATAGCATATATAACATGCTAGCTAGTTTGAATAAAATAATGCAAACTCCTACTAACCGAAAACATCAAAGGACTCCACAATACTCATGTTATCAACATGACTTTTAAAAACCCCAGTCCTAAATCCTTTGGTTAAAAGATTTGCTAACATTTTTTCTGTTTCAATATATTCAAACACAATGTCTCCCTTTTTCACTAAATCCCTGGTAGCCAGATACTTAATATCTATAGCTTTTAATGCACTAGAGTTCTTGTTGTTCTTTGAAAAGAACACAGCAGAATTGTTGTCATAGTAAATTTTAAGAGGTCTAGAGATCGAATCAACCACACCAAGACAGGCTATCATGTTCTTCAACCATATACCCTGTGTCGATGCTCCATAACAAGCAACGAACTCAGATTGCATAGTGGAAGAAGCAGTGATTGTCTGTTTAGAACTTTTCCAAGATACAGCACTCCCAGCTAACATGAAAATGTATCCTGATGTGGATTTCAGATCATCCTTGTAACCAGTAAAGTCAGAATCAGAGTAACCAATCAACTCAAGGTGATCGACCTTTCTATACACCAGCATAAAATCCTTGGTCCTCTACAAATACCTCATAACTTTCTTCGCAGGAACCCAATGTTCTGGACCTGGGTTTGACTGATATCTACTAAGAACTCCCACTGTAAAAGCAATGTTAGGTATGGTGCAAACCTGAACATACAACAAGCTTCCAACTGCACTAGCATAAGGTACATTCTTCATGAACTCCCTCTGAAAATCATTAACGGGACACTGATCCAAGCTGAATCTATCACCCTTGACAACTGATACATCCCCAGGCTTACATTTATGCATGTTAAACCTATGGAGCACACGATCAATGTATGTTTGCTGAGAAAGACCCAACAAATGACGAGATCTGTCCCGATGAATTTCAATGCCAAGAACAAATTATGCTTCCCCAAGATCTTTCATGTCAAAAGTCTTAGATAACATCAATTTTATCTCAAGTAATAAACTAACATCACTACTGGTAAGCAAAATATCATCAACGTATAAAACCAGTATGATAAATTTGCTCCCACTGACTTTGAGATATATGCACTGATCAATTTTGTTTTCAACAAAACCAAGAGAGGTGATTACTTCATCAAACTTCAAAAACCACTGTCGAGATGCTTGTTTTAGACTATAGATAGACTTCATGAGTCTACAAACAAGTTCATTCTCTCCATCTTCTTTAAAACTTTCAGGTTGAACCATATAAACCTCTTCAACAAGATCTTCATTCAAGAAGGCTGTCTTGACATCCATCTGATGTAACTCAAGATTAAAATGAGCCACCAATGCCATGATGACCCTAAAGGAGTCTTTAGTTGAGACAGGAGAGAAAGTCTCACTAAAGTCCACACTTTCTTTTTGAGAAAAACCTTTAGCTACAAATCTTGCTTTGAAACGTTCAAATTTTCCCTTTGAATCTTTCTTGGTCTTGTAAACCCACTTGCACCCAATAGGTCTGCAACCCTCTGGTAGTGCAACTAACTCCCATACACCATTATGTACCATAGATTGCATCTCTTCTCTCATGGCTTCAATCCACTTGTCTGACTGTAGACTGGAGACAGTTTCTCCATATGTAGTGGGATCAACAATATGACCAACATCATAATCAATTTCATCCAAATACACAATGAAGTCATCAGAAATAGCATGCCTTCTCTACCGTTCAAACCTTCTAACAGGTATTTGTGCAACTAGATTCTGTTGCTGAGGAGCTTCATTAGGAACATGCGCAGTAGCATCAGTGGGAACAGGTGGTGCTACTTCAACTTGTTCATTTACTTCCCCCCCCCATCACCTGTTCTCCAACAGGCACAGAAACAGTAGCTTCTGACAGATCATATAATGGAATAGTAACATCCTCATTTCGCTCTCCCTGATCTAAAGGTGAAGATTTTTCCAACTCAACAACATCAAATTCCAAGAACTTTGCAGTTTGTGATTCCACTACTTTGGCTCCTTGTGCGGGGCAATAGAACCTGTATCCTTTAGAGTGATCTGGATAATCAATAAAGTAACAACGGTTAGATCTAGGGTCGGTTTTCCTCTCATTTAGGTTAGATTCTCACTTCAGCTGGACATCCCCAAACACGAAAATGGTTCAAGCTAGGCTTTCTCCCAGTCCACAATTCAAAAGGTGTTTTAGGCACCTCTTTACTGGGAACCCTATTAAGGATGTACAAGGCAGTTTTAAGGGCTTCCCCCCAAAGATATTCAGGCAAGTTTGACCTACTCATCATGTCCTTAAGGGTGCGATTATGCCTTTCGGTCACACCATTTTGTTCAGGGTTACCAGGCATGGTATATTGGGCAACAATCTCACACTCTTGTAAGTACTTGGCAAACGGTCCTATATGTTGTCCATCAACTCCATGTTTGCCATAATACTCACATCCACGGTCAGATCTCACAATTTTAATGACTTTCTCTAATTGTTTTTCAACTTCAGTTTTGAAAATTATAAATTTATCAAGAGAATCAGATTTTTCTTTAATCAAGTATAGAAAACCAAAATGGGAAAAATCCTCAATGAAAGTAATGAAATAACAGTTTTTACATAAAATGTTGAAATATGGTCCACTAATATCAGTGTGAATAATCTCTAAGAGTTCTGAACTACGGGTTGACCCCTTTTTCTTTGTCTTAGTCAGTTTACCTCTAATACAATCAATACAAGTTTCCAAGTCATCAAAATCAAGTGATGGTAGGATACCATCCTTAATGATTCTTTCAACTCTTTCCCTTGATATGTGACCCAGACGCTTATGCTAAAGCATTGAGGATTTTTCTTTAATTAAATATTTTTTGGAAACACTTTTTCAGTATTTAAAGAGGAATTAATATTTAAGGGTGCTAAACACATTTTATATAAACCATTGGACAAAACACACCCTCCTAGAATTTTAGAATTTAAAAGCAACTGAACTTTTGAATTACCAAAATTAAAGGAATAACCAAGGAAATTGAAATCAAATTCCGCCTAAAAGACAGTACATAAAATGTGTTTTCCAAAACTAGTTCAAAACCACTTTCTAATATTAAAGAGACGATTCCTACAGACTCGACTTCAACTTCAATATCATTCCCGACTCTAAGCTTTGCCTCTAAATCACTTGGCTTCCTTTTATGTTTGAGCCCCTGCATGGTACAAGCAACATGAATAGTTGCACCACTGTCAAGCCACCAAGAATTTGATGGGACATTAACTAAATTAGATTCAAAACAAACGAAAGCAAGTGAGTTACCTTCTTGTTTATTTTTCTTTTCTAACCGGGATTTTAATTTAAAGCAGTCTGCTTTCGCATGACCTCTCTTTTTGTAAAAGAAACATGTTATGTCCTTTTGAATGGCAGCCTTAGGACCACCCACAACAGATTTCTGACCGGTACCATGCCCTTTCGCATCCTGAGTTTTCTTATGATTAGTAGATTTAGACTTACCTTGACCACCCTTGGTAGAACTAGGCTTCGATTGGGAAACAAAAAGTGCGGTTTCACTCTTTTCTTTCTTAAGCTTATCCTCCTCAGCCACACACTTAGAGATAAGGTCATTGATGGTCCAGGATTTATTTTGGGTGTTATAGGCAATTTTAATTTAGGATAAGTCAGGCGGTAAGGAATTGAGAGAATGGTGAACCACAAAACTATCAGGGATTGGAATTTCTTTGTTTTTTAAGCTTAGTTAGTACATGAACCATTTTGAGAATGAATTCCCGAACCCCAGTTCCATTTTCATATCTCATACCCGCTAGATCATTTATTAGCTTTCCAATCTCAGCATTATCAGATACCTTGTACCTATCCCCCACAGCTTTCATGAAGTCTTTGGTATTTTGAGTTTCAGGCAACCCACTCAAAAGGTGTTCAGAGATTGATCTCTTCATGTAGATCAAACTCAACCTATTTGATCTCTCCCATTTGTCAAAAGCCTCTTTCTAAGCTATAGTGCTAGTATCAGAAAGATCAGCAGGTTTGTCACTACGTAGAGTTAAATCGATATCCATAATTCCCAGGGAAAATTTTACATCTTGCTTCCATTTCTTAAAGTTGGAACCGTTCAGCAATTCAATAGTGGCACTATTGTTGTTAACAGCTAAGGAGACTGATTCAATAACAAATAATGCAACATGTCAACAAATTGAGTAATTAAAAAAACCAAGAATAAAAATTTATTCTCCATGAATCCAAAATGCATCATTATAAACTCCCATTTGGGCAGAGAATGTAACATGCTATTAGGATCTCATGATTAACCCATGAAACTTAAATTAGAGTATCCTAGCTTTCGAAAAGTCTATCCCCTTTAGGCAGATAAACCTTCTAGGCCGGTATACCCCAAACCATATGTTTCATGTATTTTCCAAAATTAAAGTATATAATAACCCCCTTTGGGCAGGAAATTATATACAATAATTTAAGAAACATCCCGTACTATAGCTTTCAAAAATCTCACAAATTTATATAGATAGACCACTTTGGTGGCAACCATCTACACAAACCTATAAGATTTTCTCAAGCGGGAAAATTTAATTACTCATAATATATCCTTTCAAACCAAAATATATTTTAAAAGTATCTCATAGGATAATTAAACACATGTTGCAACTTTGAAAAATTGAATCAAAATAGAAGCATTCACTAACACATGTTATGAAAACATGAGAGTACAAAATTATTTAACTCTAACTAGAAAAAGTACCTACTGTCAACAGCTTCAAAACATATAAAATATGAAAATTAAACTGTTCTCAACAATTATTTATGTGCTACCATATTAGTTTGAAACATAACAAAACATCATTAACCAAACCAATATATCATGCACATAATATCCAAAATTTAACCATACCATAAAATTCTAAAATTCAAAAAATTAATTTAGTAAAATTTTGGGGGACATTGGGATGGGAGAAAGTGGCACGTGTACCACACGCGCCACTGCCGCGGGTGGGAGAAGGCCGCACGGCCTTCTTCTTCCTCCAGTCGGGTCTGTTTGACCCGACTGAGGCTGAAACGGGTCTGTTACGACTCGTTTCTGAAATTTAACTTTTTTCAGATGATTTTGATGCCTTTTTTCAAATATTTTGTGTGGGTTTTGTTTTAAATTACTTTTTTAACAATAACGCCATAAAAATTTCATGTTTTATCAAGATTATACATCAATTAATTGAAATTGCAATGACATGAACCCTAACTCTATTTCATAAGGGTTGCATTCCAATTTCTCAAAATAATACGAATTAAACTCATTGAATGATTACTGACTATGTATAAAACATACCAGAATCTAAATCTATGATTTAAATCGATTAAAACAACATGAAATCTTAGTTCTCAAATCAAAAACTTAATTTCGATTTTAAAACAACCCGAATTTTAAAATTCAAATTTCTCGACTTATAGTTGATGAAATCATGTAAATAATATATCAAATTAAAGATATGAATGAGACCTTTAAAAAACCTAACAAATTGGGTTCAATTTCATTCATATATGAGTTCGATTTGAGTTTAAAGAAACTGACTTATATAAACCCTATAATTTTATGTTAAATAAATAAACATAAGGGTTCTAAATTCATGTATATTAGGCTTTGATACCACATGTTATAAATTCATACAGGATCTCATATATGAATTTAGAACACATTAATAATAAGGTTGCGTACATGATTGAGCCATAGCAGCAGATATCTGGAATCTCAGCCAAGCACGCCTCAGTAATTACTCACACGCCCAGGTCTTCCTCTCCGTACTCTATGTATTTTCTGATGGCAGCTTTCAATAGGGCAAGATGCATATATATAGAGAGGAGAGAGGACCTAGCTATTTCATGTCAGATAAAACCCTAAGAGTCCTCCCATTAAAGACTCCTAAAGTCACTCAGCCCACACTTACTGCCAATCCACATCTAATCAGATAAGAAGTGTGCTTAAGCCCTATCCCAAATGATCATATAAACTATATGGGCTTTTACCAGCATGTCTCAAATGGACAAAACCTTAAGTCTGTTTTATTATTAAAACAAAATCATACAATTAATGGCAACCCACACATGAAATTTCTAAAATTATAAGCTGCTCTTAATAACAAGAACTCATAGCTTATGTATAAAAATGAAAAGTAAAATTTAATAACAGTCTATTTGAAAAGAATTAGGACAAAAAAATAACAATATTTATAAAATAATTGCAATTATATTAATATTAAAATGGAAAAGAATTAGGAAAGAAGTAAAAAAAAAAAAAAAAAAAAAAAAAAAGGTATAGTCTATTTGTAAAACTAACAATTAAAAAGTACTTATATAATAGTAAAAACTCATAAGGGTATTTAAGAAAATAAAATTTCTTCAGCTAAATCACATTTATATTCATAAACAAATAGATAAATTTAACCAAAAAAAAAAAATTCAATTCATAATTTTTTTAAATTTTTTTTAATTATTAAGATGAAGTAAAAATAAAAATTAAAACAACTATATAATCATGGAACTCTTAATATTTATTTAATTCATAGTATTTTGTATTTTTTAACAAATAATTCATAAATTTGGGAAAAACTTAAAAATACTGTGCTTATTAGGAACTTATTATACAAAAAAAAAAAAATTCCAAAAATTTATCTTAACTATTATTGACATATAATTATTGAAAAATATATAAAAACTTATGAATTAAAAGTTAAAACAACAATAATAAAAACCATGAAAACTATATTCTTAATATTTCTTTTAATTGACAGTAATTTTTTTAAACTTTAATTCTTAAATTTGAGAAGAACTTAAAAAAAAAAAATTATTAAGAACATATTGAACAAAATAAAAAATAAAAAATAAATGAGAAATTCAATCTTTATTATGATTGAAAAAAATTAGTAAATAAGAAATCAATAGTCCTAAAACAATTATAATCCTATTGATATTAAAATAGAGAAAAATTAAAAAAAAAAAAGGTAAAAAATAATAATGGTTTATTTGTAGTAAAATAACAACTAAATAATTATATAATATAAAATGAAATAATTTTAAAAATATTATAATTGTTGTAGAAAATGGAGTGAAGTAGATAAGTTTTGGAAGATGTTGATTTTTTTTAAAAAGAATTGATTAATTAAAGTTAATAATACATGAGTTTTTTTGTTTTTTATTAGGTTTTTTTCCTTTAATTATAGGAAAAAATAGGAAAAAGTAAGTAGTTTCTAATAAATAATAAAATTTTAGTTTAAACTAAGGTCAAAATTTAATAGGGTACTATCCTCCAATTTAGTATAGTATTTGAATTAAAAAGTCAAGGACACCATAAGGGTGATCTGGCTTTTAGTATAATATATTATATATATATAGATTAGATGAAAATATAGATATAGATAGCTAGAAATATAAATAAAAGTAAGAGATTCCTTATAGTCTCATCTTGCATAATATGCACCTACTAAATAAAGTAAAATACTTAGACACTTTCTTCATTTTATGCAACACTAAAACAAATATTAATTTCAAAAAATTACTTATACTACTAAGAACCCACCACGTTCTTTCACTTACATACTAGTTCATTTATCTTATGACCAAATAAATTAAAATACCTAACAATTTTTTTTTGATACAATCAGTATATATATATATATATATATATAGAAAGAAAACTTTTATATTTTTTTTTAATTAAAAAGAGCTCCTAAACACATGCATAATCATACGCAATGGACTAATTAATCTTAAGCTACACTTTGTTTTTTAACTGAATTTATCATTAAAAAATATGAAATATTTATTGTTAACTTGATGAATAATAATAAATCGTGAAGAAAATATTTTAAAATGATTAAGCAAGAAGCCATGAGTAGGTGCAATTTAATGAGAAAAACTTTATTTAAAAAAAAAAATCCTAAATTAGGAATAAAAGTAATTTAAAGTGGTACCATTGCTAACAAATCTTTCTCCTTCTTTGATAACATTACTAGCAAATCTCAACGAATTTGATAAGATGAAATTTAATATAAGATAGACGTATTCAGTTGTTCTTTGACTTTTATACATCTTGTAATTAAGAATAAGGGCCTTTCGTTGATAAGTTTCTCTTTCCAAACTTATCTATCAAAACACTAAAATTTGTCTTTTAGAACAGAACAAAAATGTCAATTTCAATGTTAATATGCATGTCGCTTTTCAGAATGTAACATTGCTTATCTCATGCGAGGTGTTTTTGGACTTTAGACTAAAATCTAATTTTCACTTTCTTAAATTATGTTATGTTTCGGTGACTGTTAAATTAGATTAGGTTAAGATTTGTGTAAACACAAACCAGGGTACAATAAGTACAAAAATATTATAATAATTTTTTTAGTTAAAATTTGAGTTGGATCTTAATGAATCATTATTTGATTTAAATTCAATATTGGATTGTGTCAACATTTTAATTTTTTGTTTTAATCATATTAGACCATGTATGAGTTGATAATTTACTTTCAGCCTCTTTACGTACAGGTACAATAATAAAAAAATTTATTTGTCTCCATTCACAAATAAAAAAAAAAAAACAAAAATACTTAACTTTTCAAGAAAGAGAATTTCAAAAAATTATTATAATGTCTAATTTCTTAACTAATATTTTGAATAATTTTTCACTGTTGATCAATTGTGCAAAAATTAGAGCAAATCTATGTTTAAATCAAATATCATTACTACTAATACCAAATTTCAAATTTTGTTTATAAATAAAACAGATATATATGAATTGAAAATTACAGTTAGAAATCTATATGCCAAAATGTTTTTTTAAAAGATAAAAATTCATAATGTATAATATGATTGTTACAAAAATAATACAAAAGTGGATAATGTTATTAATAATAAATTTCAATAGATATAAAAAAAATTAGATATAAAAATAAATAAACAAAAACCGAATAAATCTAATTAAGAATAAAACTGTAATAAAAGTTGATACCATTACTAGCAAATGTCAATGAATTTAACAAAGCACAAGAGACAAAACAATTTAATTTCTTATTACTAGGAGTTACCACGTACTTACAAGTAATACTCCACGTGACTTAAGTTTAGTTACGGAATTGTGGGTTCGAAGTGGTTGCACATAAGAAATGAGATGATTGTATAACGTGTGTATTATTAGAGTTCAACCATGTCGCTTCAACAATTAAATTAGTTATTGTAAGTAGGTATGCCTAATGGACTAGATAAGATCAAGATCTAAGTTTGATTAAGAAATTGAGGTTCATGTGATTTTTGAGGACCCACTATGTTTCCGATTCATATTATTTTGGATGTTATGTGATAGTCCACTATTCAAGACTCCAGCTACTTTGGAAAACAACCATCTTCTTCTTGAACTAATTGGACTTTTCTTTGTGGGTTCAAAGTGGTTGCACATAATAAATGAGTGTATTATTAGAGAATGGAGTTCAACCATGTCACTTCAACTATTATATTAGTAGGTATGCCTAATGGACTAGATAAGATCAAGATCTAACTAAGTCAAATCGAGGTTTATGTGATTTTTTAGGACCCAGTATGTTTCCGATTCATTCTGTTTTGGATGTTATGTTATAGTCCAGTATTCAAGGCTCCAGCTACTTTGGAAAACAACCATCACCTTGAAATAATTGGTCTATTCTTTGTGGGTTCAAAGTAGTTGCACATAATAAATGAGATGATTGTATAACGTGTGTATTATTAGAGATTGGAGTTCAACCATGTCACTTCAACTATTAAATTAGTCACTGTAAGTAGGTATACTTAATAGACTAGATAAGGTCAAGATCTAAGTAACTTTGATTAGGAAATCGAGATTTACATGATTCTCGAGGACCCACTAACTTTCCAATTCGTACTGTTTTGGATGTTATATTATAGTCTACTATCCACAACTCCAGCTACTTTGGAAAACAATCATTCAGCCTGACCTAATTGGGCTTTTCTTTGTGGGCCCGTCTTCATAACAAATCAAATAAAAGAGAAGACTAGCTAGTGTCTCTTTACCAAATTATTTAAATGAACATGTTTAAGAAATATACATTAATATATAAGATATAATGTAATTAAAAGTTGATAATTAAAGTAATATAATATTGATACATCATCAAAAAATCTATCTAATATTTTAACACATAATATTATCACGTCATATATTGATTCTCTCTCATATCTCTGATATTATATCAATACTTTGCCACGGTATTCACTAATTCTCTCCATATCTCATAAGTTAATTAAATAAATATAATTTTGTTTTTTTTTACTTTTTCAATCTAATTCCTATTATTTCTTATCTTCATAGTTTTGTTTGTTATTTTTTTTAAATATTTATTCCTACAAAAATATTTTTTTTTGGTAGAAATAATTTACTTTCACTCTCTTTATGTACTTGTATAAATAAAACTAAATTTTATATGCTACTATTCATAAAAAAAGAAAGAGAATATTTTAAATAATTTTTAACTGATCAATTTTGAAAAAATTAAAGTTGATCTAAGTTTAAATCAAATCATCAATTTGTTTTGATACCAAATTTCATATTTGGTTTGCTTATATATTTATACACATAATTCAAATTTACAATTAAAAATGTATGTAACAAAATGTTATCACATCACCTATTGATTTTCTCTCATTGCTCTTAAATTATATCAATACTTTGTCATGATACTCACTAATTCTCTCACATAACTCATAAGTTAATTATATAAATATAAGTTTTTACTTTTTCAATCTAATTCCAATTATTTTCTCATATTCGTAGTTTTTTTTTTTTTTTTAAATATTTATTCCTAAACAAAAAATATTAATTTACTCTCACTCTCTTTGTGTATATGTATAAATAAACTTAATTTTATTTCTTTCTGTTCATTTAAAAAAAAAAAATACTTAAATCAAGAAAGAGAATATCAAGAAATTATTGTAATGAATAATTTCTTAACTAATCTTTTAAATGATTTTTCACTGCTAATCAATTGTGATAAAATTAGAGTTGATCTATGTTTAAATAAAATCATCAATTAGTATTGACAACCAAATTTCATATTTAATTTGGTTAGCTTAAATAAATAATATGTATAATTCAAATTTATAATTAAAAATTTATGTAACAAAATTTTTTTCTAAATTATGGTTAGCTTAATTGACAATAATTTTTTAAAACTTTAATTCTTAAATTTGAGAAGAAATTAAAAAAAAAAAAAAGATTATTAAGAACATATTGAACAAAATAAAAAAAAGAAGAAGAGAAATTCAATATTTATTAAGATTGAAAAGAATTAGTAAATAAGAAATCAATAGTCCTAAAACAATTACAATCCTATTGATATTAAAATAGAGAAAAATTTTAAAAAAAAGGTAAAAAATAATAATAGTTTATTTGTAGTAAAATAACAACTAAATAATTATATAATATAAGATGAAATAATTTAAAAAATATTATAATTGTTGTATAAAATGGAGAGAAGTAGATAAGTTTTGGAAGAGGTTGATTTTTTTTAAAAAAGAATTGATTAATTAAAGTTAACAATACATGAATTTTTTGTTTCTTATTAGTTTTTTCTTTCAATTATAGAAAAAAGTAAGTAGTTTCTAATAAATAATTGAATTTTAGTTTAAAATAAGGTCAAAATTTAAGAGGATACCATCCTCCAATTTAGTATGGTATTTGAATTAAAAAGTCAAGGATACCATAATAGTGATCTGGCTTTTAGTATAGTATATAATATAGATATGGATTAGATGGAAATATAGATATAGATAGATAAAAATATAAATAAAAGTAAGAGATCCCTTATAGTCTCATCTTGCATAATATAGACCTACTAAATAAAGTAAAATACTTAGACACTTTCTTCATTTTATGCAACAATAAAACAAATAGTAATTTCAAAAAATTACATATACTACTAAGAACTCTCCACGTTCTTTCTCACTTACATACTAGTTCATTTATCTTATGACCAAATAAATTAAAATACCTAACAATTTTTTTTTATACAATCAATTATATATATATATATATATATATAGAAAGAAAAGTTTTATATCTTATTTAAAATAAAAAGAGCTCCTAAACACATGCGTAATCATGGACTGATTAATCTTAAGCTACACTTTGTTTTTTAACTGAATTTATCATTAAAAAATATGAAATATTTATTGTTAACTTGATGAATAATAATAAATCGTGAAGAAAATATTTTAAAATGATTAAGCAAGAAGCCATGAGTAGGTGCAATTTAATGAGAAAAACTTTATTTAAAAAAAAAAATCCTAAATTAGGAATAAAAGTAATTTAAAGTGGTACCATTGCTAACAAATCTTTCTCCTTTTTTGATAACATTACTATCAAATCTCAACGAATTTGATAAGATTAAATTTAATATAAGATAGACCTATTCAGTCGTTAGTCTAGTCTATGATCTAAAAAGCACAAGAAATAAAGGCAATTTAATTTCTCATTCATTGGAGTGGCCACGTGTTTTTTGACTTTTATACATCTTGTAATTAAGAATAAGGGCCCTTCTTTGATAAGTTCCTCTTTCCAAACATACCTATCAAAACACTAAAATTTGTCTTTTAGAACAGTACAACAATGTCAATTTTAATGTTAATTTGCATGTCGCTTTTCAGAATGTAACATGGCTCATCTCATGCGACGTGTTTTTGGACTTTAGACTAAAATCTAATTTTCACTTTCTTAAATTATGTTATGTTTCACATGTTTAGGTGACTGTTAAATTAATCATTGTGGGTAGGTATATGTTAATAAATTAGATTAGGTTAAGATTTGTGTAGACACAAACCAGGGTACAATAAGTACAAAAAAATTATAATAATTTTTTAGTTAAAATTTGATTTGGATCTTAATGAATCATTATTTGATTTAAATTCAATATTGGATTGTGTCAACACTTTAATTTTTTGTTTTAATCATATTAGACCGTGTATGAGTTGATAGATCAAATTATTATTCCTAGATGTAATTGGAATCTGTAATATTAAAGATTTGATTTTTTTTAATTATTAATGAATTATCCATGTCTACTTATGAAAGTTTATTAATTGATAAAATAAAAAATTCGAACTCAAATCAACAATATTACAACACATTTCATTTATATCACCTATATTATTTATAAATATTTCATTAATTTTTTAAATGTTGCATAGACTATCTAATCTAATTTTGAAATATTGTATGTTAAGGGTTTAAGTTCATATTTTGTGTACTGTATTGATAACAATGAGCCAAATTTTGGCAAAATTCAAATTGGCTCCTCAACAAGAGTTGAATCCAAGGCCTAATAGAGAGCCATCTAAATAATTTATTACCAAAACATGTTATAAATTATGTCATTTAAATAATTATTATCACAAAATGTTACAAATTATGTTATTTTTGTATATAAATATGTTTATTATAAATATATAAAAAATAAAATTTTAATAATATCAAAAAAATATAGTTTGACAAAAAAAATAAATTAAATTCTACACATTATTAAACAGGTTCGAGATAAATTTAAGATAGTGTCATTTTCTGAAAAATAAAACTTAATTTAAGCCATTAATTAATTATTCATGAGCTATGAGCTATTTACGTGATAGAGCGATTTATTAAATTCACTTGTCTTTTTTATGGGCACTTGTATATTTTGGGATTCGGACTTTATTTGGATGTTATGTTACTGATACCCACCATCCCAGACTTTGGTTCAGTCAAGAAATTGAATAGATATGTACTGACCGTGCCCTCTGTCCAAGTTCCCCCAAATAAGATTTAATACTTGATGATTTTTTTTAAAACTAATTATAATGATTCTTTTCTACAAATCATACCCTGACAAACAAACAAACAAAACACAATTATGGTCCAACGTAGGTATGCCCCTACAACTGTTAATCAATACAGGTCGATATTTAAAAAACAAATTATAACTCATGAGTTTATTTAAATAAAATAAAATATTATAGTGGATGTTAAATGCACGTCATATTTTTTTATCTATTATATTTTATTTATAATTTGTTGTTGCTTAAAAAAAAAAAAAAAAATCTTTTGTTAGTCTAATATTTTAAATATCAAATTAGTAATTGACACAAATTTTTTTAAATTTCAAATTATTGATTCAACTAGATCAAATCGGATAATATCATAAATATTTTTGATTATATAATTTAAATATTATAATTTTTTTATTAATTATAAATACTAAATATATAAGAAAATAAAAAATAATAATTAAATATTTATTAAATAATAAGAAAATCATATTACAAATAATAAATATAGTTATTAATAATTAATATGATAATTAATTAAATTATTGTGCATCACATCATTCAAATTTAACTTATACATCAAGTATTTCACTAATTCTTAATATAAATAATAATTTTTTTTAATAGAACAAATCCAATTTGGTTCGATGAATCCTGTATCCGTTCTATCAATTTTACCGGTCAAATTACAAGATGATTTTTTGATTTAATCAAATTTGATTTATTACACCTAAGTGACTATTTTACTAATATCTCCAGTTTTTAAAACTTTGGTTTAAACAATTAAACTTGATAGTTTATTATCTTTTAGGAAACTACAATTGAAGTACAAAAATATGATAATAATTTTATTTTTTTTTAAATTAAAATTTATATTATGATCTGATCTAGTAAAAAACACATGAAATTTTTATATAAGTGTACTCATGAATATGAACGTTTGACTTGAGTCCCTTGACTACCAAATCCAAGCAGACAAATCTATTTTATTTAAGTGCTCTCCCCTTCATCACTGAAACTAAAGATCGGAAGCTAAAGCTTAAACCGCTTTCCGAAATCCAAAATCCATGGCAATGATTCAATTCTCTTCGTCTCTTTTAATCAGACCTTTAATCAGGCCAGCTTGTAAGTACCTCTCTCTCTCTCTTCTTCTTTCTCTCTCTCTTAGCCTATATGGCAATGATTCAACGCTTAATTTGTGTCAGATAAATCTCTTCAAGCACTCGTACCACAAGCTGGGAGCTTCTATGGTCGAAAGTTAAGGACTTGCAACTTCAATCACAATCTCAAAAATGAGAGGTCAGTTAATTATTTATTTTAATTAAATACCCATTCAAATTTCATTTCATTTTTCATTAAAATTTAATTTAATTTTTCAAATATTCACAAATTTAATTCTTTGACTAAATTTTATAATTCATCCTTATATAATATATAAATATAGTTTTATGCAATATTTAATTTAGTTTCTTTAATTTTACTTTGATAATATGATTGATATAACGATTAATTAAGTCATTTTATTTTACATATCTGACATTTGATTAAATTGATCCTTGACAGACAAAATACTTTGTGCACTTATTTATATGATTGAAAAATTACAGATTAATTACAAAGCGATTTATTTACAATTTAGAATCAATAAAATAATAAAAATTGCATGAATTAAATTGAAAAAATTGAGAGTAATCTGAGTAAAATAAATTTTGTATAAATTTATGGCAACAAAAGTATATATATATAATATATATATATTTGGTAAGAGAACAAAACTATAATTGAACTAACATTTATTTTTCTTACATTTAGTTTTATGGCCAGAGCAAATAAATCTCATCAACTGCACTATGTTGCAAGTCCCACTTATGGTAAATGTCATCATACTCAACAAATTTTGAATTATTTTGGTTAAATTAAAGTAGTCTTAAATTAATAAATTATAAATTCAGTATTTGTATTATCTATGTTTTCTATGTGTTTTCTTCAACAGGAGACCGTGCGACATCCTTCCCAGAATTTGAAGGTATGTATTACATACATTACATAATAGAGAAACATGTTACTTTAACTATAATACACTTATCAAATAACAATAAATTGAGTTAGTGTTAAGATTAGAGCCCGATCTGAATTATAAACTCAATCTATAACGATTCACATAATTTCAATCTGAAATTATAAAACACATGCAATCCTAATGGAAAAAGAGATCTTAATTATCTCTAGTGCTACAAATGTGTTTGCAACATTTGTTGTTTTTTGTGGGTCCTTACCATTATGTAAATAACTCTCCTTTGCAGGAAATAAAATAACATGGAAGGAAGGTAAAGAAATGGGTAATATTAGGTACCTGGATATTAGAGATGGTATTGGTGATCAATGTGCAGAAAAAGGAGATGAGGTGGGTCTCTTTGGTTCTCTCTTAAATTGGTGATTGATATAACATGTTAAGTATAAAATATAGTTATATTTAAGTATTGACCTAATTGAAAAGGTCATCAGTCGAAATATGAATTTGACAACTATCAAATCACGAGGCCAAAATATTAATAGTTATGCATCAAACTTATATACGACTATGTACTCAAATTCTATAATTTCCACCTAAGATAAATCCAGGTAACTATATTGATTGGAAGATCCATAGAATCTTGGGCTATATAATTTGTACTTAATAATTTTTTGTAGGTATGATAACTAACTAATCAACAATTCTTCACAGGTGAGGGTTAAGTACATCCTCTACCACAATAAGTCCCACGAACCTAAGGATGACGTTCCTGCATACAAAATATGCCTGGGAAAGGATCACCATGAACATAATCATGATCCAGGTGAGATATGAATTAGAATTTAATGAAATTTCATTTTCCAAATTTATACTTTTCTTTTTATTTAATACACAAGACATGAATCCAGAACTTGACGAAGGGATATATGGAATGAAACGGGAGGGAATAAGAAGAATTGTCACTCGTCATAATCATAAACACAAATGGAAGGTAAGTTTTCTAAATACTTTAATTTTGTTTAAATTACAAAAGCAAAAACCAAATGCTTTGTGAGTTTATTTTATGATAGAATGTTGTAAATTATGTGGTAAATTCTTGAAAAGTGATTGATAAGTTTGATAATACAAATATTATTTCTTTTATGAATATATCAGCGTGTAAAAAAAATTGTGAGCATGTATTATTATTATTATTATTATTATTTATGAGGCAGGTTTATTCCAACTTAGCTATCAGGGTCCGTTTCGGTCATTCTAACATTTTTAAATTTAAAATAAGAAATGATATATATTAGCACTGTAGTATTAATAATTTAATTAGTTAGATGAACTTTAAAAAATGTTGTCTAAAAACAACAATAATATTGCATACTATTTCCCCATCAACAGTAAACCTAGTGATAAATTCTTGTGAACTTCTTATCAAAGAAAAAAAGAGGAAAAAAATAGAAATTAAAAAGAGGAAATAGTCAATTGTGTATATTGATCGACTAAATTAAATTCTTGTGAACTTCCTATCAAGTTGTAAATAAAACAATTTTCAAAACTTACACAAAAATTTTAACTAAATTATTCTTTGTTTAAACTATGACGTGAAGAATTTTATTTTTTTTCTTTTCATAATTATGCAAGAAACTATGAAACATAAAAGGAGCAAAAAATAGAAATTAAAATTAGATATAGTTAAAAAAAAAAAATTCAATATGTTGTAAAAAGGGATGTAGAATTAAATAAATATAAAACACTAACAACATTAAATAGCATACCAACAGTTTTTTGGTTACGATTAGATAGTGACTAGCTTATGCATATATTGACTAATTCACCTTTCTAGTTTAGTAAAAAATAAACTATCCAGTGACAAATATAGACATGTAACTTTGGGAGAGCTGCTTATAATTTTTTTCTGATTCGGTCAAAGATTAGATCTAGACATTTGGCTTTGGCGAGCTGTGTATAATTTCTTTAGACAATATTATAATTGGCCAATTATAACATTTAATAATTTCTTTAGACAATATTATAATAGACCAATTATAACATTTAATTTTGAGGGGATCAATTATAATTTTATTTTCTTCCGAAAAGATTGTTGTTCTGTTTTTACTTGTAAAGTTTAGTTTAATTATATTTTTATCTTGAATAGATATTACACCACCACGAGGAGGAGCACAAGATTTATGATCTCGCATTGTTGGATATTGTAAAGCCGGAAAAATAAAATATGGCCGAAGTTAGACACTTACATATGTTGTGTTTCTATGGGGAGTTGAAAGTTTGCATGATAATATGATATTTGTAGAACTCAATGTGTTGTAATAAATGTTGGCTTAATAACTATGGTCAAGCTTCCGCTTATCTATTGTTATTCACAAAAACAAGCCTTTGCCTTTGGTTTGAAAACCATGAACTTCGATTCAGAGCGACTCCTAACTTTATATGAATTTAATGTTAGCATATTCTATTCAATTCATACAAATATACTCTAAATTAAGTAGTCATCGTTGTTGTCATAATCACACGGGAGAGAGTTGAGGTCTTCTAGCTTATGTCTGAGAAATATTTGATGCACTCTATTCAATGACAATACATGATTTTTATAATTTAGACCTGGGACCAGTATAGTCCCCTTAAACTCTTCCTTCCATCAAGGAAGCATTTTCATGAGTAAGATAAAATGGTTATTTTTATTGAGATAACTACAAGTGGTTTTAACCAATACTTTAATTACTTATATTTAGTTGTATTTTTCACCTTATTAATTATCTGTGACACAGTGATAATCAAGCGTATTTACATACGAAATTGGTATGATACAATAAAAATAAAGTGAATATATATATATGTATTTATGAATTAACTTAATTATATTATAATATTCAATAATTAAATGTTAGTGCAAAATTTTATTGATCTATATATTTATATATACACACCTGACTATCATTATCAACCACAAATTAGAAAGCAATTGTAGTCATAAATTATATTAAAACAAGTCATTATCTTGTCTTTTCTTGGTCAATACCGACTTAGTGCCGTTTTGGGTGGGTGATTAAGTAATCTACTCTGTTATTCTCCTTCACCTGGCCATTCTTTGGTCTTGCTTTTTCCCCTGTTTGAAGCTTGGTAAACTGGAACGAGAGAAGCCTTCTAGTACCGAATAACTAATGGTTGGTAAGTGATTCTTGGATTCTTGTTGGCTGGCCGTATAGGTTGTGTTATAAGTAGTTAAGAGCAGAAAATTTTGCAATTAAGATGACCAGCAGCACCTTGCCGCTACTGTCATCTGTTTTCCTTGTTCCTACTGCCCTGTTATGTTATTCTTGCCGTGTGGGAAGGATTGTTGTTGGTGTGGAAGTGAGCGTGTAAACAAGAGGAAGCCATCATGTATGCACTGTCTTAATTTGGTTGGTCTTAACTATGTGAGAACGTGTGGAGGAAAACCAAGATGTACGGATTAATTCCTTCAATCTCAGTGACTGAAAGCGTAGAAAAGAGAGGGGGGGGGGGGGGGGGGGGGGGGGGTGCTCAATTACTGTCTTTTGTTTTTAAGACAGTAAACTTAGCATATTATACTCCTTCGACCGGTTTTGTAATCAACAAAAGAGATAAAAGATAGTCCTATAAGTAAATTTTTCTCCCTTAAAACCGAATTGAAGTCTTGTTAATTTGGTTGCTGTTAGTTTTAGGAATTAGTTATAATTTCATTGTTATACATAGAGAATTAGGATGATGGAAGTGGAAAATTTAAGTTCTAATAAATTAAATTTAAGTATAGAACGTAATTAATTTTTAATAATTAAGCATGAATGGCGTAAAATAAAAGAGGATGAAGAATTTCTTCGTAAGAATATATATATTCAAGGAACTCTGTTCCTTTTTGGTTATTAAGTAAATGTTTTCATATTTAGTTTTGAAGACTATTTATGCATTAATGATTAATGTTTATGAGAGTAACAATAGATAATTAATTAGTATTAGGTAAGTGATAAAATAATATAGATTATAATAAAGTAACGAGGTAATTCCAAATTGTGCACTAACAAAGTACGCATGTATCAATGAGGAATAATAGTTATATTAAATATTATATATATATATATATATATATGATTTTTAATTTCAAATCGTGTGGAGGATATTTCGACATCTTTGCAGACGAGATAGACTGACGAACCATGTCATTGAACTAGTGAGTGAATTATATGTTTTATGATTATCAGATTATTATTTGAAATTATGTGCTTACTTGAATTTAATGAGTTATAATAAAAAACTATGCAAATGAGTGATTTCAGTGATTTAATTGGATGATATGTGATTGACATTGATTGTGGTTGATAAGGGCCAACACGTGAAAATTTTCTAAAAAATGGTTTTATTTTTTGAAATTAAAACTAGGTGCACCTAGGTTATTTGAACTTGCAAGTTAATATGAGTTATCCTAATTCTGAAAATTGTTTTGAAGACTATTAGACTGCTCAGTCGCGGTATGATGGATTTGTGTACGGAGAATAACTTGTTGTGCGGATACATAAATGCCTGGTAGGGGAGATATTGTTGTGCGGGGTTGAGTTACTCATTGGCCCTTTGCTTGTTTAGTTGATTGTTTAATTATTAATTAGCTTGTATGATTCGGTTGCTGTTTTGGAACGATGAACTAAGTGAACTGTGATTGTATAATCACGTATGTGCATGACTAGATTTGAATGAGTTGTAAATTATGATATTTGTGTTGTATAATACTGGTACTTGTAGGGTACATAACTTACTCACTGAGTCTTGGTGACTCACATTTTCCTTTGTGGTTATTTTTTTTAGTTTTCAGGGAATCACGGTTGAGCACTATATAGGGTTACCTGCCGACTCTATCGCAGCAAGGTATATCTCGAAAATCGCACACTTGGAGTGTAAAGAACATTACTTGCAGTCACCTAGGGTGTCATGCATGGTCGTAATGTATATATTGATTTTGTTACGGTGTTGTCTTGTTTTGTTAGGAGAGGAGCTCCTCTGTATATTATGGGTATGTTTCACTGTACGGGAAATTTTTGCCAATATTTTCATAAATCTTTTTATGTTTAACTGTCGGTACCGAATATTATTTTAACTATATAATATTTTGAAAGTATTAATTACGATGTATTTTTAAATTGTGAGGCACACTACTTGCATATTCAGGATTACGGTGGTATGGACACCCATTACTCTGACCAGTCATACTTTTATTTGGGGGTGTGACATTACCCTTATAATAATTATGTATATGATTATTGACATGTGATCCACGCTTTAAGTTTCCTAAAGGACATGTCTTATATTCTCAACTTGGCTCTCATGAAAAAATCATATTACCAAAATAAGTGATAAGAACAATAACCTTATATAGCCATATAAATTCTCTAGATATGGAAAACTAACACTCAAATTAAAGACTTTTAATATATGAATCATGATGGTCATATCCTACGAATTTGAATACTCCTTTCTATGTAAACATGCTTGATTCTCTTGAACAGAGTAATTTATGAGTAAAAAATTTACGAATAGGCCCCAAATGAGCCATTTATGAGGGTCTTACCTTTTTTTTTTTGGGCACATATTCTTCATGTGTACAACAACTTTAATGTCAAACTTCATTTTAAGAATATCATATGAGATCTCTTTCAAATAAGCAAAATTAATCTTTGATTGCAATAATAAAACATGTATGAACAACAATCCTTTAATCTTGGGATTTTCAAACATTAGACCAATACGTATATTCAAGATTTTCACTTTACGCTTCTTAATATGATCTCTAATAAGAAGATATTTTATATCATTGTGTTTGTTATCATATCAACTTTATTATTCTTACAAAAAGATAATATTGCAGCTAAGTTGTTATAGTGAAATTTGTTGGCATTGCTTTAGAGTTGACAACTCTTAACCCAATATTACAATTCCTCCACCAGAAAGCCTATAACTTGGCTTAATAGGAATTATACTTTAATGGTAGATTAAGCAATTACTATTTGCTTCTCCAAGATACAACTCTCATATCAAAGGAAGCTGATGTATTATGAAGTAGATTTTCTTGAATCTACACATATATCCATTATAATTTAAACATTAAATACTCAATCATTCAGAGTGTTTATGTGAGTTTATATTTTTTGGTTACTTACAGATAATACTCAACTTTCTTAGTGACTTTACACTAATCAAGGCTATGATTTCTTTATTATTAGTTAAGTATTCCTACAACAAACCCTTATATATTAGGTTCTATATAGATCTGTGTATGGGATCCCAAACTAAATTCTACTTAACTATTTTGGTCTCTGAACCTTATTACCTTATTTTTTAAAACTTTTGATTTGAAATTAAAACTTGTGCTTAAAGTTCTAACTATTGATTCAAATTCTATTTAGTTTTTTTCGAAGATCTTATTCATCCCAAAAGTCATTCCGAGACACCCTTAATACCGAACTAATGCGTTCTTGACCGTTTTGCCCCCAAGCCTATTTTTCAAATCTTTTGTTTTGAATTGAAACTTATGCTTGAAATACTGACCGTTGATCCAAATATAATTTATATTAGTATGTGTCAGGACAACTAATTATATTTTATAAACACAAATAGTTAGAATTTTAACCTTTCAAAAATAACTTTTTGACTTTACCAATGGGAAAGTTATTGTTAGTCGAAGATTGAAAAACTAAAATCAGTTTAGTTAATTAGACGAGTTTAAAATAACTCAAAATCTATCCTTTTTTTTTTTAGGCGCGGAGCTCAATCCGACCTCTCGCTCACACAAACTGTTTATGAATTATTGGAATTCATTCTATAATTAGTTCACTTATTTTTTAGATGGCCACGTGTATTCCTTGAGATTCGGACTTTATTTGCATGTTACGTTAGTTATACCCACTATCATAGATTTTTTGCTAAATGGGCACTTGTTTTTTCTTTTTTATTACAGGTACATTTTTTTTAAACAAAAAGCAAATAAGGAAAAAAAATAATTAATTTGTTCAAATATGAGAAGTCATGAAATTAGATTTTTAAAACTAAGATAAAATATCTCTAATATATTTCTTGAAGGTTAAAATTAAGATAAAATGCTTAA
This sequence comes from Quillaja saponaria, assembly GCA_029379385.1. NCBI lineage: Eukaryota > Viridiplantae > Streptophyta > Magnoliopsida > Fabales > Quillajaceae > Quillaja > Quillaja saponaria. The sequence continues at coordinate 15,709,834 of CM055611.1, read as the reverse complement.
GACTAAGATAAAATCTCTTTATTGTATTAGGCAACACAAATTTAAAACTATTCATTACAACGTGGTATTATTTAAGTTAAAATGAGATTTTAAAAAATAGATTGCAGATAACCATTAATAAAATAAATACAACTAAGTTTTTTTAAAATACTTTCTACATTTGATAAAAATTTTATATTCTTTTAAATCTTGTAATATTTTATAAACATTATTTTATATTAAACTTTTTATTTAGTGAATACAATAATTTGATTCAATTGATTATAAATTTTTTTTGAACTCAATTAATTATTCTCTTAAATACAAAAAATATTATTTATACAAGTAAATGGTTGTTTTAACAATAAAATTATTATCTACCATGTAAAACGAGGACATTAAGACTCTATTATAAAACAAAAATTAACTGTAAAAGTTTGTTTAGTGAAACAAATAATAAGTTATTAAAAATTTTAGTAAAGGTTTCTTGTAATGTAGAACATACCTATAAGGTTACATTCAACCAGGTAACAATAATTATAATATAATAAGAAGCTCCACTCTATTAATATTATAAATAATATTCATTAACCAATATACATTAAATTCATTACGACATTTAAAATTTTAATGTGGCTGTAAATTTGAATAATTTTTTTTTAATCTAATTAATTATTCTCTTAAATACAAAAATTATTATTTATACAAGTAAATGATTGTTTTAACTAAAAAATTATTATCTATCACGGTAAAATAAGGTCTTTTAAGACTCTATTGTAACTCTATTTTGACAATAATTATCTTCCACGACTTCAAATTTGTACTCATTAAATTAAATTAAATTTAATCTCAAACTATTATTTTATAAATTGATTATAAATTTTGTTTTCAAGTCTGACATTTTTCGCTATCTCCAAGTACGAATTTCAACTTTTAAGTTTATAATAAAATTTTTGTCATCTCCAATTATTTTATTTTGAATTCAAAGGCTGAAAAGCTGAAAGGAAGGCGGAGCCTTCAGCCTTCACGTGAAGGGATGCCAAGACAAAAGCTTTTATTGCACTGTTAAATAAATTAAATTAATTGAGTCACTTGTCTGGTCTTATCAATCTATTTTAATTAAAGTTTACACTGACTTATTTTGTCACTAGTCTAGTAGTCTATGATCTAAAAAGCACAAAAGACAAATGCAATTTAATTTCTCATTCTTAGGAGTGGCCACGTGTTTTTGAAGCCCCCTCAGCTTGACTATTTTTGGGCGTTTAGTTGAGTCCTCCGGAGACTTTTTGATAGTAATTAAATCTTGTTTTGGAAAATGTAAATTCTAATAAAATAAGGCCAGTTGGTTATCTTGATGGACAGTCGTTCACGGGGACCATCCATAGTTTACAATGTGTTGACAGTGATTGATATCGTATTTGAGAGGTCGAAGATATCAATAATGTGTGATGATGATGATGGTGGTGGTGGACATACCTATGGATAAAGGTGTAGGTCGTATAAGTTGTTAGTGATGGTGGTATGTGATTATAAATAAATAATTATTAATAATAATACAAGCTCAAAAATTATAAATTTAAAATATAAATATATTTATATAAATTAAAAATAATATTTTGTATTTCTGTCTCAATTTCTAGAAATTATTTGTTAGAATTGAGTTAAAAATTTAAATTCTAATTCTAAAATGTGATTCAAACAAGAAAATTAAAATTATGATTTAATTTTCAATTTTAATTTCAAATCATCCCATCCAAACTAACCCTAAATGAAATTCAAATCTTTAATTCCAGAATTCATCCAATATTACTCTGGGCTAATATTTGTGTTCTTAATGCTTTAGACAAGGATGAATGAATTTGAAATTTGGAATTTCGGATTAATAAAAATAATAATTCAAGATTACCTTCTACAAACTAAATGCACATTTAATCATACAAACAATTATTTTTGTTTTTTTGACATGTCAAATGAGAATTTTCCGTTAATTCTAATTAATAAAATAGTCGGAATAATAAAATTGATAATCTTGATATTGAGGTATAAAATTTATAATCTTACAACTTTTCTGGGATTTATTTGATAAATTGAACATTAAAAGACAAAACTAATAGTTTTTAAAATCTTCTAGAAATTTGATCAACAAAAATTAATCATTTACGAAAAAAATTAATAATCATAACATTTTAAGGTATCGAATAGTAATTTAGTCTTTTTTTTCATTTAACAATTCATTTTGATTACATGTCACACCCCTCATGGAGACATGACTGGACGGAGGAATGGTAACCAAACCTCCGTAACCCTAACTTAGATAACGGAATGACCATGACTCTTGACTAACCAATGAATAAAACAAAGAAATTATAAAGACAAAAATTAACATTAAAAGTTAGTTGATTACAACAAATGACACTTACTGAAAATTTCGGCAGAGGTCCCTTATAATATGGAACATGCCTTAAAATACAGTCCTGTAAACTCTTTTTATTACTCAACATAATATAAAGACCATAAGGAGCTCTGCTCCGTTCACATCATTAACATAACAAGTACTAGAATATTGCATCGTACCACATTTGACACCCACAGTTCTAATGTGACTGTAAACTTTCATCCTTAACTTCAAGTATGAGATTCTGAGACATACCTTGTCGTCAAATATTTAGCAAAACCTCATATTAGCCGTTAATTTCTTTTGAGGTCCTGCTACTAAAAAAAATAACCACAGGAAAGGAGTGAGTCCTACGGACTTAGTGAGTGAAAAATCGTATCCAAAGGGTACTAGCATCACACAACACAAGCATATCACATATAGATATTATCATTATATAACATGATTCACATAACATTTCACATTACATATACACATTGTAGGTTTCACAAATTCACAATTCATATGATACACAAGATCACAAATTTATCAGAGCAATGATATCAAACAAAACAACCAAAGGGCCAACGAGTAACCCAGCCTCGCACTATAGTATCACCCCCTACCGGGCATTTACGCGCCAGCACAACAAATTAATCTCCGTACACAATCCATCCCACCGGGGCTAAGCACTCAATTTAGAAAACATTTATCAGAATTTCTCGTGATTTCAAATCAGAGTATCCAAGGTGCACCTGGATTTTTAATTTCAGAAATGAAAATCATTTTCCAGAAAATGTTCACGAGTTGGCCCTTATCAAACACAATCAATGTCAATCACAGTAACCAATATCAGGCAAACATTATTCAAGCAAATTACTGAAATACTCCACTAGCTTACTTTTCATATATCACACGTATTCAAATAAACATATAATCACACGTACTAATCTAGCCCCTAAAGGCAGCAATTAACCACTCACCTGTGATTGATTCCATTCGTCACTCACACTTGCGTCCATGCGTCTCATCAGGTTCACATTAGAATCCGGAACTGAAATTCATAATTCCAAATACTACTTAGTTTATAAACGTTATTGTTATATTCTTTTGCTTACTAAACTTATATCTCAACTTATATAGGTTTATTTATGAAAGTTTTCATTTAAACTATTACATGTCAATTACTATGAATTAGACTTTAAGTGATAAGATTAACAATGAAGAGGCCTTTTAAATATCTTGACAAAGCGTATGATAGGAGAAAACATTGGAAAAGAATAGAAAGCATTTTGTGAGTTAAAAATATATAAAGCTGTCCAAACTTGAAGTTTGGACTAGTGTCCACTTTAACGGTCATATTTTTCTCCAAGAAACTCTGAATCCAGTTCCGTAAAATTTATAAAATACTAGACACATGTAGCTTTATAATGGTATATCATTTGTAATTTTTACATTTGTATATCAATACAATTTATTGTTTGAAGTTGCATCAAATTGTGTAACACGCAGAATTTTTGACAGCTTTGACCTTACCTTAGTTAATTGAACATAACTTTCTCTAGGAAAAACGAAATCCTATTCCGTTTGTTAGGTTTATTAATAGACAAGTATATATATCTTTATTATTTAGAAACCTTTCCTCAAATTAGTCTCCAACCCCCTCAATTTCTTACATGATCCGAAAATAAGGCATTGAAAATCCTGTCTGACCTAGCTGGAGTCTAATAGCTATAACTCACAATATACTTGGAACCAAGTTACGAAATTTTACAGAAAACATTTCAAGACTATAAGCTACATTTTATATTTTGAACTCTTAATTTAATTCTGCTCCAAAGACACTCGAAATACCTAATTTCTGTTACCCACGGAATCTGTCCCCTGCACCCTTCAAAACCAATTAATTCTCCTTGCTATGTGTATGTATATCTACCTATTCATATATATACCTATCCCAATTAATCAGTATACTATATCAATTCAACAATAGTAACAATTCCAATGTTAATCAATGTGGACAATTCCAATTAATCAATATACTAAAAATACTTAGGTCACAAAGGTTTCACAATAATCCACATCAACCTTCATGGTTTAACCTTAACCTATAATTGATTCATCCATCCCAACTTCCTAAATTTCTAATCTTTAATTAACACATTCAAAAAGAAATCATAGCTTTAAGTTCTTATCATTCACAACTTACCCAACATACAATCTAACCTCTTAATTGACATAAAAAAAAATCAGCAAGTAAACCAAAAGAAAACAAGGGAATCGTTTACCACTTACCATAAGCCACGCTGTCAAACAACAGGAGTGTTGCTGCCCCAATCAGCAGCTGGAACATCTCATCCCCTTCAAAGTGAGTTACAGCCAAGTGAGGAAAGAAAAAGCCAAAACACCTCTAACAAGAACATCCCCTGCTGTATACCATGACACCCACATCTTCCATTATCGGCTGAAATCCATGGCAGCAGAGGGTGGTTAAGGTTCCGTGGCTATCTAGTCTAGTCAACAACTTCTAGTAAGCTAAACGAAGCTGCTGCAAGGATAAGGACTCACGGCAAGCAAAACAGAAGAAGATTCTCAATGACAAGAGGCAGAGCACGGCTGAAACGCAAGCTAAACCATAGCTAAAGGGAGGGGTTCTCATGGCAGGGAGGATGACATCCATGGTCGAGCTTTAACTCTTCATGAGGAAGGGCAACAAGTTTGGACAAGCAAGAGAAGAAGGCAAAGCAGAAGAGTCTAGAATAGCCAACAATGGGAGGAGAAGAAATCGTGAAAAATGGTGAAGGAAACGTGAAAGAAAGAAAAGAAATGGGAAAGTAAAGTCCAGGTCAAGCCATAAATATTATTATGGTGGGTATATATATATATATTTTACACTTTTATTACACTTATCAATAAAAGTTTCACAAGTAAATTTTTAAATTAAAAATTTATCAATAATATGAAAGAAATTAATTCTTTTATTACACACATGTTGACACATATATATATGTATACAAGTTTATTCAAGTAATGATATAAATTAGTTTTTACATTGCGACCAGATATATTCAAACATTCTAAAACATGTTTTAATATATCAAACTATATCTCAATTAATTACGTTATTATTTATTTTAACTTGTTTGTATATTTATTATTTTGTAACTAAAAAAAAAAATATATATATATATATATATATATATTAACTTAACCTGACGACATCGGGTTATAACATTACATGAATAATTTATGCATAATATAATAACATAAATTCCACATATAATAATTTACTCATATAATAAATTATAAATAAAATTTATTTATCATCAAGATATATTTTAAAATTATTATTCAAATAAAAATAATTCACGTATAACATGTAATATATAAATTGTTCATATAAAATATATCTATATAACGAAAAATTATAATTAATAAATTAAGACCAACTCAGATTGATAATACTGAAATTCTTTTTTTTTTGATTAAATATCCCTATAATTATTTAAGATCTTGAATAGACAACACAATCTAATTCTTAAATACTGCATGTTACACGTTGAAGTTCATATTTTTAGGAATCGCCATTGCGACTGTTAAATTAATAGATTAGAGTAAGTTAAGATCTGTGTCGACACAAGCTGCTCAGTTTCAAACCTTCTAAAAATAACTTTTTGACTTTACGAATTACAATCATACTGAGTCAGCAAGTTCACATTTCAGGAGACAATATGTAGAAATCTGTTTAAATAATTAAACTTATTGTGGTTGATTTGATTATCTTTGGGAAACTGCAATTGAAGTACATAAATATTCTAATAATTTTTTTTTAGTTAAAATTTAATATGAATTGAAACTTAATGAATCATTATTTGATTTAAATTTAATAGTTTTACACATTGTGTAAACACTTTAATTAATTTTGTTTATCATCTTAGATCATGTATTTGATTGGATATATCAAATTATAATTCCTAGATATAAGTCGACTCTGTAATATTAGAGAGGCAAATTTTTTTAATTATAAAAAATTATTTATTACTTAATATTTTATTAATATGGAAGATATCCATATCAACTTTTGAAAGTTTATTTATTTATAAAATAAAAGATTCTAACTCAATTCAACAAATTACAGCACAATTCACTAATACCACCAATACCATTTATAATTAATAAGACAAGATCGATAATCACTTGAGCCTGAAAATGTATTAGTTTTTGGATAATTTTTTTAATTTCTTAAAATTTAAAATCAAGATCTTGAATAGACTAGATAATCTAATTTTTAAATCTGCATGTTACACGTTGAAGTCTATATTCTGTGTGTTTTAGTGGTGGCAACAAACCGAATTTAAACAAAGTTTGGATCGGCTCATCAAAAAATTGAACCCCATATTAGAGAGTCACTTAAAAAATTTAGCACCAAAACATGTTACAAATAATGTTCTTTTTTTTTTTTTATATATATAAATATATTTATTATAAACCAATATATATATAAACATATATTAACAATATTACACAAGCTGAATTAAAAAAAAATTAAACTCGACTTAGTTTATTAAACAAGTTCCAAATAAATATCCATAGCGCCTCATTTTTTTTTTAAATTCAAACCCAATTTAAATTTTTTTAAAATTACTTACCATCTATTTACAAGTTAGTTTGACTCATTATCATCTTCAATTCACTTATTGTTGTATGTATATAATATTAATTTAATATTAATGATTTTTTTACTAATTATCTCTTAAATGAGTCTGTTCACTAGACTAATTGCTAATTATCTACAAATACTACCCTTACAAACAAGCAAATAAACAAACAAAACACATTATGGTCAAACGTAGCTATGCCCCTACGACCGTTAATCTTTGTTTGTAGGGGTGACAATAATTTTCTTTTTGAGAGGAGTGTCATTTAAATAAAGCATACCTCTTCTGTCCATTTTTGAAAGTTGCTACATGATAATTATTAAATTTATTCTTAGTCTATAAATTGATCAATATTCAATAAATAAACTATAATACGTTATCCTATTTAAATAAAATCAAGAATTATATGATGTTAGATGTACATTATATTTTTTTTATCTACTTTTAATATGAATTTTATTTATAATTCATTGTCATTTATAGAAATTTATTATTTAAATTAATATTTTGAAACTCATCGAATTAGTTGGACTGTCACCCGGGAATCTCGGGTAGAGCTAAAGCTAACTGTTTATTGTTGTTGTATAAAATCACAAAATTATTAAATAAATCTAAAACAACAACAAATTTTTTATTTTAAATATTTCAAAAATATTATAAATATAATACTTTGTCATTAAATTAGAAATTAATATTTTTCAGATGTTATGATAAAATTAACATATTCATAGTGTATATTTAAAATGAAATAATAGAACTATTTTTTTTATTTAAAAAAAACAAGAATTTCATCCATTTTAAACCTACATAATATAAGAAACAACATCTAAAAGAAGATTTTTTTTTTTAATGCTATCACTAGTTTATAATCCGTACTAATATGTATATATATATATCTTTCATAATATATGTATTACGCATAAATTATATTTATGATATATAAATATATCTTCATTAACAATAAATATATATATTAATAAAATTATAGTTAATAAAAAATAATACTCTATATTAATGATATCAAACAAACAAATAAATAAATAAATAAATTTAATTAATAATATAAACATATAATTTTTCTAAATTTTAAATATGAAAAAATAATTAGTACAATAATATTATATAATCATAAAAACTGTACTCTTAATATTTTTGTTAATTCATACTATTTTAAAAAAAAAAAATTAGTTTATAATATTATAATTATTTATAACTTATTAAAAAAATAAGAAAATAAATTCAATCTTAATTGTTATTGATATATAGAAAAATTATTGATTTAATAATATTAAAAAGAATTAGGACAAAAAATAACAATATTTATAAAATAATTACAATTATATTTATATTAAAATGGGCAAGAATTAGGAAAGAAGTAAAAAAAAGTATAGCCTATTTGAATAAATAAAAATTAAAAAATATTTATATAATAGTAAAAACTCATAAGAGTATTTAAGAAAATAAAATTTTTTTAGCTAAATTAATTTTCATATGTTATAATCTGATATTTTAATGCACATTTTAGAAGATTTATACTTAATTTGTGAATAAAATTTTACATGAAATAGAAGTAAATAAATAGACACTTGTGTATATTATATGTATATATATATGTGATTAAAAATTAATTTTTTTGCTATTTCAATGGTGGACGTAAAGAAAAAAAAAATTAAAAAAAAAAAAAAAAAATATATATATATATATATATAAACACATGTGCCAAGATTTAATATAAATCACATAACTAATCTTTTTGACACCTTATATTTTTATTTTATTTTGTTCTTCTTGCTTTACTTTGCATGGCAGAGATTGCTTCTTCACCTTTGGCCTCCACCGCCTTTGCTCCTTAGCTCTAGAAATTTCTCTCATTCTTTGCTTGACCGAAAATTCCTTCCTTCTTTCCTGCCCTGTGTGAAATTTTAGTAAACTTGTGAGCTTCTTCCTTTTCATTTCGCATACTCTTAGAAACAAATCGCCGCAACACTCCACGTTACTTCATCGCCAAACCCCACTACCATAGGACAGGGGACCTTGCAAGCTCCAGCACGCACAACTAAGACATTAAGAGTATTAGAAAGTTTCCAGCCAGATTTAAATCTAGTTAATTTCAAGCTGATTTCTAGGCCACCTACACATTCCTGCTTGGTATCACTTGACGGTTCTCCACGGCATCACAACTTGAGCTAACATCGGTATTATCGGCACTGCCTACTCCTCCTATAGTTCGGACTAAAAGGAAAAGAGAAAGTAGTTGAAACTATGGTCCACGGCAGATCTCACGACATGTACGATTCCATTGCAAACATTGGTAATTTTTATCGCACCTTTTAATTTCCAACTAGTTGCATAATGGACCATGTTTGCTCAGAGTACTTTGCAACAGGAATGTTTATTATATAATTGATATAATGGGTGAAAATAGTTTTGGGCATGTCTATTGCCTGAACCAATTAGTTTAATAATTATATCCAAGTGTACATGATAATTTGGATGCAATAGTACCATTTGTGTTTCCAATTCTAGGAAAACCTTATCTCGTTTATGATTATTATTATTTTTTATCTATTATTGACTTACTAAGGTGTTGCTCCATTGGATTAACCTTAGTACAATCAGCATTGGATGGTTAACCTTATGTATTTAAGGTTTACACACCTTTGTTGGGAGTATCATGTAAGCCATATTATTATATAACCAAATGCCTTGCCTATTTTGGTTTGTTTGATTCGCCTGGTATAGGACCTTAATTGGATTCATTAGTTTCATGACTCAATTATGGCAACAAGGATCATGCATAACAAAACTAAAACACGTGTATGTCCTGTACGTCCCACTCCTCATGATTTGCATATAGAATTAGACTTTTTCCTTGCTGTAATTCTACTTCTCATGCTAGTGTAATGGTAGGTATATATGTATACCTATGTTAAGCTCAAGGGCATGACCCGAGCTTGTAAATGAGGCTCTCAACCTTTCCTCTAATATTATAACACTTAAATTTTTATTCCTTCTACCCATACACTTCTACCTGGTTCTACTATATATTATTTTTTAGGCCGACGTTGATATAAATAAATACATATTGACAGCCAGAGGAAGCTCCTGTACATTAGATCATGTTGAATTATTAATATAATCTTGGCAATACTCTTAATTTGGAAGCCAGGGAGACCAAAAATATAATGAAGCAGGTAGTTTTAGTTGTGGGCTGTTTATCAAGACTTTCTCTAAAAGCCATGACAAACTAGTTACTTTTTTAAAAATTTATGTAACTTCACCATGGAATTAGTTAGATGTTATGATGCAAATCTCCTTTATATTTCAGATGGGATTTTTTCTAAAACAAAAAAATGAAATTCATAAATAAGCTAACCACTTTATGCATATGACTTGTATTTAAACTATGTGCCTCGAAGTTTCTTGTTAACTTAAAAAGTTGAACAACATAATGATGAACATGATTTGACGTTTACTAACTCAATCTTTAGAGACTAATTATTTGGGAGAAAAAGAAAGCCTTTATCATTTGATAGCCTGAAATGGTTAACTTGAATCTAATGCCTAGAATGTGAATAATATTGAATTGAGGAATCAGTGTTGATTTTCTTAATATATATATATATATATATATATCTATATATATATATATACATGAAATGAAATTAAAGTTTCCTACAAGGTATTTGTTAAAATACCTAAAAGGATTTAGTTTCAAAGAAATACAAGGAAGTTGATATACATAAGTTTAGTAACTAGAGGATTTTAACTATGAAATCTATAAACTAAGTAGTACTTGGGAATATGTTTTCAGCCCTGGAACATATTGTTGAGCTAACGACGTGTGCAAATGCAAGAATAAGTGACGAATGAGATCAGTAAATGGAGAATGGTTAATTGTTGCCTTTAGGGGCTAGATTGTTACGTGTAATTAAATGTTTATTTGAATATACGTGATATATGGAAAGTAAGTAAGTAGAGTATTTCAGTAATTTATTTGAATTATGATTGTTTGATATTGGTTGCTTTGTTTGACACTGGTTGTGATTGATAAGGGCTAACAAAGTGAGGTTTTTATGAAAAATGATTTTTATCTCTGAAATTAAAAGTCTAGGTGTACCTAGGATACCCTAATTTAAAATCATTAGAAATTATGATTCTGATAAATGTCTTTTTAAATTGAGTGCTTAGCCCCAGTGGGATAGATTGTGTACATAGATTAATTTGGTGTGCGGGTTCATAAATACCCAGCAGGGGATGATAATGCTGTACGAGGCTGGGTCACTCGTTAGCCCTTTGATTACTTTGTGTGATATTGTTGCGTTGACTTAAATTGTAATTCTGTGTGTCATATGAATTGTGAAGTGGTGAAACTTATAATGTTTACGTGTAATGTGAAATGTTATATGAATCATGCTAATATGTATATTATACGTTTGTGCTGAATGATGCTAGTACCCTTTGGGTACAATTTTTCACTCACAAAGTTCATAGGACTCACCCCTCTTCTGTGGTAAATTTCTTTTAGTAACAGGAGCTCGTTACCTGGCGTTGCCGAGTTTGTGACTTACTGATTAAGTACAACAAGATAATATAAGGATCTCAGACTTGAAGTTAAAAGATGAAAATTTGCAGTCACACTAGAACTGTGGGGGTGTCTAATTTCGAAAGATGTAAGTGTTTAGTTATTTATCTTTGTTATTATGTGGTTGGAGCAAAGCTCCTAGTTATTTTTATGTTATTGTTGTGTAAAATTATGAGACTATGTATTTGTATTTTGAGGCATATTTCATATTCCAGGAAACCTTTGCCAAATTTTTTTCAGTAACTTGTTAATTATTACTGGAAGTAAACTTTTAAGTGAACTTTAGTTTTAGAAAAGTTAGTTTTATTCTTTAGTTGGGTCATGAGTCAGGTTTGTTATTTTGTTTCAAAGTCAAGATTACGATGGATTGCTTACCCAATTCTCTAGCCAGTCATGCCTCAGTGAGAGGTGTGACATTTTTTTTACCAACAAAAACAAAAACAAAACCTAAAAATGCTTTGTGAATTTATTTATATGATTTCCCACTTAATGATAGAGTCGTGTAAATTATGCAGTAAATTCTTGAAAAGTGTGATAGCACAAATATTACTTATTTAATTTGAAAATAACAATGTCACTGAATAAATTTTTAAAAAAAATTCTAAAAAAGTCCATTAAACATCGCTAAGATTGTTATAACCCTTATAGCACGATAACGAAAAATCGAGTTTTTTTTTTTAATATACAATGTGTAAAATTACGTATTAGAATAAACAAATTAATTAGATAAGAGTGTAGTTAAATATGTTATAATTTGATACTTCAGTGTAACTTTAATATACATTATATATATATATATAAATATATATTGTGTACGTGTTGTTATAAAGTGTTACAACTCGATATATTAGAGGATATTTAAAATTTTGGTGTATCAATTTTGTTCTTGGGGAGTAAATAAATTTTTTGAAATAATAATAATAATAAAGTTAATATATTAATTTGATAAATAAAATACAAGAACATACATATATAGATAGAGATATATATATACACACATATAAATACTAAGAATGTATATTAACCACAAATTTCCTTAGTTAATTGGACTTTGATCACTTTAACTTTCAAATTCTTTCTCTTTCTTGATAGACCGGAGGCCTTTTGTTGTGGTATTTTTTTTGTTTTCTTTTGTTTTCTTGTTTCAAGACCCTTCTAGCTTATTCTCCCTAGTTGTGCTTTTGGGATTTCCTCCTCTAGCTAATTCCTTAACTCTTCCTTGGTAGGTGGTCATTTTCTCTTTTATTCCTTGCCGTTCAACTGGTTAAAAATAGCAGGAATTGATGTTGGTCCTCTTTCCTCTTTCCTTGTTCTAAGCCTTACCGTTTTTCTGCCTATCATTGTTCTTTGCCATACGAATATTTCTGTGTGTGTTCGGTTCTTATTTTGCTTGTGTTTTGCTAAGCCTGGCCGTGCATCATTTTCTTGTGTTCCACTTTCATTCTCCAGTTCCTCATTTTTGCTTTGTTGTTGAATGAGTTGAAGTGGGCTAGCAACCATGAGTCTTGCCAAATTCCTTTATTCCTCTGCTCTTGATGTTGGTGAAAAAAATATATATTTATATATAAAACATTGACAGTAAGACAATTAGGAAGAAGCTGGAAGCTAGTATTCAGCTTCGTAGGTGGTGGGTAAAGGCAATTTGTCACTGCCTTGTTGGTAAGCCTTTACCATTTGGTTCCTCCTATTTTGCTAGCTGTTTATCTTGACTAAAAAGAATAATTTGTGAAAAGCCAAGTTTCTGTACAAAGCCAGCAAGTTGCAGACCTTCTCACCTCCAGTCGTGAACCTTGCTTGAGTAGTCAAATGACTTGTTAAGAGGGATTGGCAGCAAGTGGGCAACAAGTGACGTCCTTGCTAGGGAGGCAGCTGCTGTGGCCTCACTTTTCTTCAACATGGTAGCCATTTGATGAATTGTTAATGGTTCCGTATTCTAATGTGATCCTGATGAGACGCATGGATGCAAGTGTGAGTAACGAATGGAAATTGTAACAGGTGAGTGGTTAATTGCTGCCTTTAGGGGCTAGATTAGTATGTATAATTATATATTTATGTAAATATGCGCGATACATGGAAAGTAAGCTAGTGGAGTATTTCAGTAATTTTCTTGAATAATGTTTGCTTGATATTGATAAATTGTGTTGACATTGTTTGTGTTTGCTAAAGGCCAACTCGTGAACATTTTCTGGAAAATGATTTTCATTTATGAAATTAAAAATCCAGGTGCACCTAGGATGTTTCGATTTAAAATCATAAGAAAATTCTGATTCTGATAAATGTTTTTTAAATTGAGTGCTCAGCCTTGGTGGGATAGATTGTGTACAGAGATTAATTTGTTGTGCGGGCGCGTAAATGCTCGGTAGGGGGTGATCATGTTGTGTAGGGCTGGGTTACTCATTGGCCCTTTGATTGCTTTGCATGATATTGTTGCGCTGACTTAAATTGTGTTCCTGTGTGTAATATGAATTGTGAATTTGTGGAACTTACAAGATGTACGTGTAATGTGAAATGTTATATGAATTATGTTACATAATGTTATTATGTATATTATATGTTTGTGCTGAGTGATGCTAGTACCCTTTGGGTACGATTTTCCACTCACGGGGTCCGTAGGACTCACCCCTTTCTTGTGGTTATATTTTTTAGTAGCAGAATCTCAAAAGAAGTTAACCAATAATACGAGGTTTTGCTAAGGATTTATTGACAAGGTATGCCTCGGAATCTCATACTTGGGGTTAATTATGAAAGTTTGCAGTCACATTAGCACTGTAGGTGTTAAATGTGGTATAATGTAATATTCTAGTACTTGTTTTATTGATGGTGTCAACGGAGCAAAGCTCCTTATTGTCTTTGTATTGTGTTGAGTAATAAAAAGAGTTTGTAGGATTGTATTTTAAGGCATGTTCTATATTGTAAGGGACCTATATCGAAATTTTTAGTAAATTATGATTTGTTGTAATCAACAAGTTTTTAATGTTAACTTTTGTCTTTATAATTTCTTGGTTTTATTCATTGGTGAGTCAAGAGTCATGGTCATTCCTTTGTTTGAGTCAGGGTTACAGAGGTTTAGTTACCATTCTTTCGGCTAGTCATGCCTTCATGAGGGGTGTGACAAAGATCTTATTAAATTTATAGTGTGAGAGTTTATATGTCATGTTACTTTTTAAACAGTTTTTAAGTATTTCTCTTCCTTTCCATTTTATATTCTACAATAAATCATTCTTATTCTTCTTCTTTTTTATACATAAGAAATTAACATTATTTTTTTATCTTGAATAGTGGTTTGGCCAGGACAAGGTAGAGTACAAGATTTATGATCTCACATTGCTGGATATTGTAAAGCCGGGAAAATAAAATACGGCGGAAGTTAGACACTTATACAAGTTGTGTTTCTCTTGAGAGTTGAAGGCTTGCATAATAATATGATATTTGTAGAACTCAATAGATTGTTGTAATAAACGTTGGCTTAATTAATAACTATGATCAAGCTTCTGCTTATCTATTGTTATTCACAACAAAAGAATATTTGCCATTGGTTTTAAAACCATGAAGTTCGATTCGGATCCATTCCTAATTTTATATGAATTTATTGTTAGAATATTCTTAACAATTCACACGAATATGCTCTAATTAAATACATATCTTAGTCATTGTTGTCCAAACACCACAATCACACTGTAGAGAATTAGAACACACACTTGCGCAAATGCACAAATTTTTTTACAAATAATTTTATAATTGGCTTTATATAAACTTTCTTATACATTCCTTTCACCATATATTTGAATAACATAATTGATAATATAAATTAAATTGGTCTTTCTTCTTAGGTTGATTGGTTTCAACACTTTCTTTGTCCTTTTTTTTTTTTTTTTGTCTTTATGATTTTTCTACAACTATGAAATAGAAGAAAAAGTAATTAGAATTCATAAAATAATGAATCGTAGCCAAAATTTTATCAAAATTGTCATCATATATGCATGTTGATATTAGACATTAAAAGTCATATAAACAAAATGAGAAGTGATATCTGCAAAGCAAAAATGAGAACATGTAATGCAACTGGCAAAAAAATTAAAAATAAATAACTACATAATTTGGATATTTATATTTCTTTTGAAGTTTATATGTTACATGTTAAGATAGGATTCAAACTCATAAAATTATAAACTAAAAGTTTAAAAACGATTAAGCAAATAACAACCAGCCAAAAATAAAAAATAAAAAGAGCAAGAAAACTAAACTAAGTAAAAAAAATTGGTACCAATGAGATTCAAAGTTCTTTGTAGACCACTACTATGAATAGCCTAATTATTTAATTTGTTGGGATTCTAACATGTCCATCTTTAAATTGTAAAATGTTGCTGTTAGATGAGAAAATGAAAAGACAATTGCAAAATTTAATTTTAATTTCAAGAAATCTCAAAATTTTTCACTTTTCAGGTGGTGTTTAGAAACTGGTGAAAATAGAAAAGGAAGAGGTATGTAGTCATAAAAGGCAAAACCCTTTCATCTTCTAACATTTTTTAGTTTTTTTGGTGAATATTATTAATTTTAAAGAAAAAATAATGACATTAATTACTAAATGAGAAAGTAAATAAGAGACATATGTACAATTTAATTTCTTTATAGATTAATTTAATAATTTAATATAGAATTATAAATAATGCTTTACATTCTTAGTCTAGAAAATATTTAAAATTTTCAATTTTCAAGTAGTGGTTAGAAGCAGATAAATAAAAAGGTAGATGTTTATAGTTATAAAGGCATGAGTCTGTAAGATATAATTAATTTCTAATCTTAATAAATATTTATTATAAACTATGAAAAGTTGTTGTAAGAAAATAGTAGTAAAATTAATGATGAAGAATAGAAAAATCTAAGTAAATTAAATATTCATTTAGGAAGATAAAAAAAATAAAATTGAAAAGAGAGTACAATATGTAAAGGGAGACATTAATTGAATAATAAAAAATAACATGTTTATTTGTTTTCATAAACATGAGACAATCAAAATTCTTATGTCACGAAAAAGGATGTCATTTAGGCATGCAATATTGGTCAGCATCCTATTTGAAACTTTGAAGGTAAGATTAAGAAATTCATGGAAAAAGCAACTGATAATTTTAGAACCAATAATTACAAGAAGAAAGTTGTATGTTGTTGTATCTAGGGATAGCATTGGCAATTGGTCAATTAACTCTTTTGCAGGCACTGACATAATATGGGAGGACGGGAAAGAAATGGGTAATATTATGTACCTGGATATTACAAATGGCAATGATGATCGATGTGCAAAAAAAAAAAAAAAAAAAAAAATGACAATTTGCCTTCGCTGTTAAGAGCTAATAAAGATCGAGAAACAGAATTTAAGTAGTAATATGACCAGTAAAAGATATAAAAATTCAGGATCTCACATGAACCCAACTTTACACTTGTATTTTACCCTCAAAAGATCCAACTTAACTAAAACAAGCCTCAACAGAAACTGCTTGAGATCAGTGTATCAATGTGTACATCAACACTGATTGGAATCTTGCAAATAAACACCTTTTACAATTCACCCTACTTTGGTGCTATAGCCCATATATCATTTGTTTTACCTTCTTCCTATGTGACAAAATGGGATTTGAGCAATAAAAGGAAATTTCTACAGTCACATCCCACCAACAAGCCCATCCCAATAAATTTAGCCCTTGTGTTTTTCTCATAACATCCAAATTCACCGTACAAGCACAAGTAAAAGGAGAGTGGAAAAATTCCAAGTAACCTTGTAAAAAATTTATCGTGTAATTGATATTTAAGAATTAAGATAATATAATTAATATAAAAAATAACAAACAAAAACCAAATAAATCTAATTAAAAATAAAACTATAATTTAATTGGTACCATTACTAAAAAATCTCAATGAATTTAAATAATGTAAAATTCAATATATTATGGATATAATGAAGTCACTAGTCTACTCTTAAGATCTAAAAGCACAAGAGACAAAGCAAATTAATTTTTTATTATAAGGAGTCGCCACATGTTTTTTATTTTATGCATCATAGAATTTTCACGTGCCCCGCTCCGCTTGATTGTTTTTGGGTCTCTTGGTTCTTGATTTTTTCTTTTCTTTTCCTTGTGGGACCCGCTAGATCTTTCTTTGATAAGTTTGTCTCCTTTTTTTTTTTAGGTCAGAAAGTTTGTCTACCTTCTACCAAAAAAAAGATTGTGGTTCTAGACAGTCAAAACAAAATTCGATCTTTTGTATGGAAAATTATAACCCGAACAATTAAATCAAATTTGTCCTTTCTTTGACAACGAACTGGTGACACGGGAATTTTAGTCCTTCTGCCTTGATTACAATTTTGAATCCCATGTCTAAATTATTAATTTTGTCTCTCAATTTTTTATTTTATCAATTAAATCCTTAAAAGATTTTAAAATTATGAATTGAGGGATGGAAAAATTTTATCAATAAAATACTTTGCATATATTTTGTTCTTCTTTCTATTTCTCTTATTGGGAACTTAAATATCAAATTGGTATGTCAAACAAAACAAAATTGCAAATTTGTAATGTTAATGTTCATGTAGCATAAGAACAATGAAACATTGGAATTTTTAAAAAAAGTACAAATGCGAAAGTGATGAGGAAATATTTTTTACTATTTGGAATTTTTGATATAGTTAAATTTGTTTTGATATCAATGTGAAAGTACAAATGTAGCATAAGAATAATGAAACATTTGGAATTCTTTACTATTCAATCAATATTTAATTAAAAAAATTAATAATTAGGAATAAAATTAATATTTTTAAAGAATCAAAATAGTAATTTAGTCTCTTTTTTGTTTTTGTTTTTGTTTTTGTGCTTTGACATTGATAATAATTTATATAAAACATACATTGTTTTCAATCATCAATGTTTTTATGAACCATTCATAATTTATTGTTTCTAATTGAAACTTGAATTTGTATTTAAAATTCAAAAGTAGGTATAATAATAATAATAAAAAAAAAAAAACAAACAAACATTGATATCAAAACAAATTAACTAGTTGTTGATGATTTTCCAATATAAAATCTAGAGACTATATTTATATGAAGATGAATATTTTCCCGTTCAATATGAAATTTTATTAAAGATAATAATAAATTTTAATTTAATTTGTCATCTTGCATGAGTTTATTAACTCCAAAAAACAAAACAAAAAAAGGTTTGTAATTAAGATTTGAAGAGATGTATTATGTATATTACTGTTAATATATTTTTAAAAATTACATCTATGCTTTGGTTGCAATTTTCAGTATCTCTTCCTCTCTAATAATCATGTCCATATTTATCCTTTAGTAAGAATCCTACTTAAATATAATATCATTTTTATCTTTAACTCTCTCCAATAATTAATTATATCATTAGAGTATTAAAACTTCAAAGTTTTTTTTTTTCCTTTTTGATCGCCACTTGTATTTCTTGGGATTTGGACTATTTTTTTGGATGTTAGGTTATAGTCCACTATCCCAGACTTGGCCACATTCGTTTAGTCAAGAAATTGCCCAAAAAAACAATAGTGGGTCCAAAGTAGGTATTGTAAATAGTTATGTTAATAGAATAGATTGGGTTAAGATATGTGTAAACACAAACTTTCGAGTTCAACCCTTTCAAAAATAGCTTTGTGATTTTACAAATTACAATCGGCCTGAGTCAACGAGTTCACAGCTTAGGGGTAACAATTGGGTAACAATAATTGTCTTTTATGTAGAAAGCTATTGTTTAAATAATTAAACTCACTGGTTCATTTGATTATCATTAGGAAACTGCAATTGAAGTACATATTACAATATTTTTTTTTTGAGTTAAAGTTTAATATGCATCTAACCTTCATAAATTATTATTTGATTTATATTCAAATTTTTTTACAAATTATGCAAACACTTTATTATTATTATTATTCTTATCATATTCAATGTTTTAAAAACTGATAAGTTGGAGTGTCATGAGGATACCAAAATGGCTTAGAAATTTAAGTAGATTTAGAACATATAAATTGTAGAAGGAGCTAGAAAAGAAGCGATTATGGTAGATTAGGGAATTACAATTAAAGAAAACTAGAGATGTTGCTTTGTCAAGTGTCAAAGATGAGGTAGTTTATGAATTAGAGGAAGTGTTAGAAGTGGAAAATGAATAAGATGTAAATTGATAGACTTATGCAAGTTTCTTGGCGAGTGTATATATATGTATACATTCACATGAGTTAAAATAAAATATGTCTACAAGAAAATTAATTAGAGTATAATGAATAGAACTTGGTGGATTTCATGGGTGAAATAAATTCATTACTTCAAATGTCTTCAGGGCTGAATTAAATTAAGAGTTTAAAAGATAAAATATAGCTTAAGTTCTTGATATGTTGTCTACAAAATTTCGTAGCCTTATTCCAAGTATGTTATTAGTTATAGTTGTTAGACTTTGGCAAGGTTAGGCAGAATTCGTAGTGCTCTGTTTTTGGTTCATGTAAGGAATTAAGTGGGTTCAATATTAATTTTAGGAAAAGTTCTTATCTAAAAAATATAGATATACTTGTCTATTAATAAACCCGATAAACAGAATTGGATTTCGTTTTTCCTATAGAAAGTTATGTTCAAATAACTAAGGTAAGGTCCTAGCTGTCAAAATCTTGCATTTTACAGAATTTGATGTAACTTCAAAGAATAAATTGTATTGATACACAAATCTAAAAATTACAAATGATATACCATTATAAAGATACATGTGTCTAGTATTTTATAAATTTTACAAAACTTGATTCAGAATTTCTTAGAGAAAGATATGATAGTTAAAATGTACACTGGTCCAAATCCCAAGTTTCGATAGTTTTAACATTTCTAACTCGCTAGTGCTTCCTATCTTTGCTAAGAGTTTCATTCTACCATATGTATTGTCAAGACATTTAAAATGTCTCTCCATTATTAACCTTATTACATAAAGTATAATTCATATTACTTGACATGTAATAGCTTAATAGAAAACTTTCATAAAGAAACCTATACAAGTTGAGATAGAAGCTTAGTAATTAAAAGATTATAACAATCACATTTATGAACTAATTATTATTTGGGAATATGAATTTTAGTTCTGGATTCTAATGTGGACCAGATAAGATGTGTGGACGTAAGTGTGAGTGACAAATAGATACAACTATGGGTGAGTAGTTAATTGCTACCATTAGGGGCTAAATTAGTATATGTAATTTATGTTTATTGAATATATGTGATACATAGAAAATAAGCAAGTCGAGTATTTCAGTAATTTATTTAAATTATGTTTGTTTAATACTAGTTGCTTAGTTTGACATTGGTTGTGATTGATAAGGGCTAACAAAGTGAGATTTTTATGAAAAATGATTTTTATCTCCAAAATTAAAAATCCAGGTGCACCTAGGATGTTCCGATCTAAACTCATAAGAAAATTTTGATTCTGATAAATGTTTTTTTAACTGAGTGCTCAGCCTCAGTGGGATGAATTGTATACGAAAATCAATTTGTTGTGCAGGTGCATAAATGCCTAGTAGGGGGTGATAATGTTGTGTGGGGCTGAGTCACTCATTGGCCCTTTGATTGCTTTGCGTGATATTGTTGCTCTAATTTAAATTGTAATCCTGTGTGTCATATAAATTGTGAATTTGTGCAAGTTATCACGTATACGTGTTATGTGAAATCCTATATGAGCAATATTACACGATGTTACTATCTATGTGTTACGCACTTGTATTGTGTGAAGCTAGTGTCCTTTTGGGTACGATTTTCCACTCACGGAGTCCATAGGACTCACCTCTCTTTCGTGGATATTTTTTTAGTGATAGGAGTTTTGAGTATACCGTTGCCGAGCTTAGGACTTGCCGATTGAGTGTGGCACAACAATTCAAGATCTCAGACTTGCAGTTAAGGATGGAAGTTTGTCGTCACATTAGAATTGTAGGTGTCAAATTTGGTATAATGTAATAATCCAGTATTTGTCTTGTTGAAGATGTGATTGGAGCTAAGCTCCTTATTGTCTTTGTGTTGTGTTGCGTAAGAAAAAAAGTCTAAAGGATTGTATTTTAAGGCATGTTCCCTAGTGCAAGGAATCTTTGCAAATTTGTTTCAATCATTAAACTTTGAATGTTAACTTTTGTGTTTCTAAATTCTTGTTTTTTTTTATTTTAGTTAGTCAAGCGTCATAGTTGACCCTATATTTTAGTCAGGGTTACAAAGATTTGGTTACCATTCCTCCGCTTGTCATGCCTCCGTGAGGGGTGTGACAATAACTAGAATGAATTCACATCATAAGTTTTAAAAATTTGACTTGATTTTATTATTTTACATTTTTCTATTTTTCCTCCTTTTACATTAATTCTTTTTCTTTCCTTTTCTTAACGTATTACACTTCTCTGCTTTCTCCTTTCTTTTGGAATTTTCCTTACTCCCTGCTGACCGAAAAGTCCAACCCCTGTCTTGTTTGTTTTTCTTTTGATTTGTAGCTTTTAGTGTTCACTATTTCTCCGTTAGACAGCCAGCTTCTTTGTCTTGCAATTTCAGCCTAGCAGTCTTGTTCTACTACTAGCCTTGATAGCCTCTGTTTTGGCTGTAAACTTCTCCTATTCTTTCCATGTAGTTCCCTGTGTGGCCGAGAGGTCTAGTCTTATTCCTTACTTGTTTAACTTTGTTTTTCTTTGGTTGTACCGATGTGTGTGAGTGCATAGAGCTTGGGAAAAACTAGATATCAGTCCTCCTTGTCAATGCTCTGCATCTGTCCTATTTTGATGATGCAACAACTACCTCTTTATCATTGCTTTGTAGCCTCTTCCAAACTATGGCAGCCACCATAAGCTAGTAGCAGTAGAGAGGAGTCTTAGAGTGTCTTGTTTTTGGTTTAGTCGTGAGGCTAGTCAGTGAAATTAGCCTCTGTGTTGGCTTGATATTTTTTCCTTATCATGTATTTACCTTATTTAAACCTTGTACTCTTCTTGTTTCCCATGAATTTTTCTTTTTAAAATGCTATCTTTATAGTGTAATTTGAGGAATGGAAGTTGGGGGTTTTAGTAGAGAAAATACATAGTTGGGAGAGTTATAGACGATGGATTTAGAATGAATTAGTGTTGAGTCTTCATAGTCTAAGTCTTTAAATAGTTAAACCAACTCTAAGGCTAATGTTTAGAACTTGAGTAAAATGGAATCGAGAAAGTTGTGTTGGTTTCTTGGAGTTGACACACACAAATATAAATATACTCAAGTAATAAAATAAGTTACCCTTAAGATGTTGATAAAAGGCTTGAAAGAACTAGTTGTAATGTAAGGATTAAAACTTAGCATATTCAAATCTTTGTGGTTATGGATTAGTTGAATTTGAATACAAAGTCTATGAGCAAAGAGTAAAGCATTGTTGGTTAATGTTGTGAGTTAAGGATTTAATGAAAATGGGTGAAAGGTATGAACAAAGGGTGATTAGTTGTAGGTAGAGTGATGGAATAAGAGTTAAGAGGTTTTGAAGGGATGCAGGGCAGATTTTGTGAGTGATAGAAATATTATGTTTTGGATGCTTTTGAAGTAGAACTAAATTACGGGTTCTAAAGAGAAAATGTAGCTTAAGGTCTTGAGATGATATCTACAAAATTTCGTATCCTAGTTCCAAGTATATTTGTTGGTAGAGTTGTTAGACTGCAACTAGGTCATGTAAGATTTTTAGTGAACCTCAGTCAATCCGGAAGACTTTTTCAGGGCTTGTGGATGGAATTAACTTAGGGCCTCTAAATGAAAGTTGTTCCTAACATCTTGAAACACTATATTAGAGAGTTTTTAATTCTCAAGTATGAGAATTTTATAAATATCGGAATCAAAGGTTGGCAACCAAGAATTTTACGAGTGCTTAGTTTTTCTTGCTTGTATGAAGAATCGAGTGAGTTCAAGACTGATTTTAGGAAAAATTTATAAATAAGAAAGCTAACTGACTTCCTAAAGTTAATGTTTCAACTTGGTTTTATTAAATTTGACTAAGTATGTAAGTGAAAATAAACATGTATCGAAGGGATTGTGAAATGCTAAAAAGGGAGTAAACTTTAAATAATTAACTGTACTAATATACACATCCAAATAATACATATGATACCTATCTAGAAATATATACTTTTCTATTAAGAAATCCAACAAACGGAATTGGATTTCCTTTTTCCTAGAGAAAGTTATGTTTAAATAACTAAGGTAAGGTCAAAGTTGTCAAAATCCTGCATTTTGCAGAATTTGGTGCAACTTCAAAGAGTATATTGTATTGATATATAAATCCAAAAATTACAAATGATATACTATTATAAAGCTACATGTGTTTTGTATTTAATAAATTTTACAAAACTAGATTTGAAATTTCCTGGAGGAAAATATGACTGTTAGAGCAAACACTAGTACAAACCCCAAGTTTGGACAGTTTCAACATCTCTAACAAACTAGTGTTTTCTATCCTTTCTAATTATTTCCTTCTACCCTATGCATATCAAGACATCTAAAATGCCTCTTCATTATCAACCTTGCCGCATAAAGTACAATTCATATTACTTGACATGTAATGGCTTAATAGAAAATTTTCATAAACAAACCTATCTATTCCAAATGTTGATTTTATGAATTGGAAAATGTAATTGTAGCTTCGAAAAGTGTGGTTGAATCAACAACACGTGTGAACACAATCATAAGTGATGAATGTGATTAGTTAAATGTGAGTGATTAATTGTTACCTTTGGGGGCTAGATTATTATGTGTAATTATATGTGCATTTGAATAGATGTGATATATGGAAAATAAGCAAGTGTAGTATTTCAGTGATTTGTTTGAATTATGTTTGTTTGATATTTGTTGTAGTTGATAAGGGCCAACAACGTGAGATTTTTCTAAGAAAATATTTTATTTTTGAAATTGAAATCCTGGTTCACCTAAGATATGTTGATTTGAAATATTGAGATATTCTAATTCTGATAAATGTTTTTGAAAGTTTGAGTGCTCAGCCCCAGTGGGATAGATTATGTTTGGAGATTAATCTGTAGTGCGGGAGCGTAAATGCCTGGTAGGGGGTGATACTATTGTGCGAGGCTGAGTTACTCGTTGGCCCTTTGTTTGCTTTATATGTTATGATTGCTTTGATTAATTTATGATCCTATCAATCATGTAAGTTGTGAATTTATGACAAATACCAATGTGTACGTGTAATTTTGAATTAAAACATGAATATTGTCATATAATGTTAATTGACTATATATGTTATGTAATTGTGTTGAGTGATGCTTAGTACCCTTTGAGTACTTTTTTTCACTTACTAAGTCTATAGGACTCCTCCCTCTTTTATGGGTATTTTTTTTAGTAATTGGATCTTAAAAGACGTTAACCACTGATATGGGGCTTACTGAGGGTTTGGCAATAAGGAAGAATTCAAAATCTCATACTTGAAGTCAAGGATGAAAGTTTGCAGTCACATTAAAACTGTGGGGCATCTAATTTTGTATAAAGTAATAGTCTAGTATTTGTCTTGTTTATGATGTGGATGGAGCGGAGCTCCTTGTTGTCTTTGTGTTGTTGTTGTGTAAGAATAGGAGTTTATAGGTTTATATTTTAAGACATGTTCCATAGTGCAGAGAACCTTTGCTGAAACTTTCAATAAGTTGTCATTTGTTTTAGTCAACAAATTTTTACTGTTAACTCATGTTTTATAAATTGTTAGTTTTTATTTATTGGTTAGTCAAGAGTCATAGTTATTTCTTTATTTTGGAGTCAGTGTTACGGGGGTTTGGTTACCATTCCTCCAGCCAGTCATGCCTCCGTGAGGGGTGTGCAGACTAGTCCGGTCTTCATATAGACCATATATCTTACTTGATAGAATAAATTTTCATTTCTAGATGTAAGTGGACTTTGTTATACTAGAGATTCAAATTTTATTATTATAAAAATTTATTTATTACTTAATATTTTATTAATAATAAAAGATATCTATGTTAATTGATGAAAGTTTATTACTTAATTAATTAATAAAATTTAAAAAATCTAACTCAACTCAACAAATTTACAACACAATTCACTATTATCACCAATACTGTTATAACTTGAGGATGTAACACATAATTTGGAATGTTTTGTGTAGGTTATAAAGAATACTTATGTGTACATTTATAAAATTAATAATCATAACCTTATAGGTTGATTGGAACTTAAATTTTATTTTATAAGAAAAGTATTTTAGGGGAACTTTAAATTGATTTGTATATATATATATATATATATATAAAACTAGATATTTTTTTTACCATCACATGTTATAAGAGAGAGATATTGCATTATTTAATTAGTTTTTTTCTTTTCTCCTTCAATTCTCAAACTGACTTTGCCTTTCAAAAGCTGTCTTCCCCTGTTCATCGGTTAAGTGGATCCTTCATTCTCTTGCTTGGCCGGTTAGGTTGTGAAAGGTAATAGATCGTCCTTCACCATTCCTATGTTAGTAGTTTAGCTCCTATATTCTATTGCTAGTTGAATAGGTTCTTATAGTTGATTTTGGTATGAATTATCTTGGCTGACAGCAGGAGAATTATAGCTCAGTTTGGAGGGGTTTAATACCTAACAGAACTGATCTCCAAGTTAGCTTGAAATTAAGATGGTATTAGGGGGTTGTGGTGAATTTGAAGCTAGATTGGAATGGTGTGGGTTAGCCGTGAAGTACAGTAGAGTTGTAGGCACCATCTTTTGTAGGTTGCCAACCAAGATTGAAGAGTGGAGTTGGCTAGAAGACCTTGGCCATTTCAGTCGTGTCACGCCTTGTCTTGGGAAGCCACAAATTTGATTTTGTGGCTATGTGTTATAACCCAATATTGTAACATTTAGAATGTTGAATATAACAACTGTTATAACCTAGTATCGTAAAGTTAATTTTTAGATATAATATGTAAATTTCAGTTATAAGCAACAACGACATAAACAAATTAAAGAAATAACAATAATATTAAACATGTCTTAACCTGGTATCGTAGTGATACATTTTAGTGATTTTTTACAAGAAAATTGTGATAAACCGATATGTTCTTATTTTATTATCAATGTTTTAATACATGCTTTGGAGTATCGTGCGTAATTTATGAGGCATTTAAATTAATAATCATATATTATACATAGTGGTATTAAATATTATAATCTGATATTCCAGTGGGTATTTTAAAATGTTGTACGTGAATTATTGTAGTTACGTACATTATTATAACCTATAATAACCCTTGTAAATTCAATATCGTAAAGTTTAGTTTTAAACATAGTGTAAAAATTTTGTTATAAAATAAATAGATTAAATAAATAATAATGTAATCAAATATGATATAAATCGATATCTATAATGTACATTTTGGAGTGTTCGTGTTTATTTTAGAATATCACATGTAAACTATTGTGGTTCCATAAATACTAATTTTTACTAAACAAATTGAGTTAAGACAGTATTTTTATGGTTCCATAAATACTAATTTTTACTAAACAAATTGAGTTAAGAAAGTATTTTTATATATATAGAGGTGAATTAAAGTCCACAACCAAATTGATTACATTAGATTTAGATTTTTTTTTTTATGAAAAAGGAAATGAATGAATGTATATTATAAACTATTATAACAAAGCTAGTATATTAAATTACTAGGATTCAATTTTCAATATATATATATATATATAATTATATACTTAAATAGAATAACATGGAAACCCAAATAACAACCATTAGTTATGTTAAAACAGTGAGATTTTTTTTATAAACCTATACATCACTAGGCCACCAACCGACCTTCCTTTTCTCCATTCTTCTTCCACCAACTCTGCAAGGTGGTCTTTTTCTTGCTGCCAGCCTCAATGGATCTCCGGAAAAGCCACGTAAATTCAGTAACTCATCCCTTGAAAATTTTAGTACTTTGGTCATTCCCAAGCCTTAATTTACACAAAATTTTCTTTCCTTCACGCCCAGCTGAAGATCACGGACAAGTTGGCCATATTTCCTCCTCTGTTTTGGCCGTGTATTGTCTGGTTTTGGCTGAGACCGATGAATAGAAAGCTGTTGGTCTGTACTCGGGTATGGGGAACTTGGCAAGGTGAAATGATTTAGGCAGTCTTGCTTCCATCAATTTGAGGGCGCTGCTGGAATTGAATTGACGGTGTACGGGCGCAGCTTCTTGAACAGAGGTTGGAAGTAGCTCTGCATCAGCTAGGCAGGCCGAAGCAGCTGCAACGGGCTGGCAGAGCAGCTACACCTCACGTCTGGAAGTTCCTACAACAGCCATGGATCTTGGCAGCGTGGGTGGCAAGTTGACAAGTGGTGGAGAGGCTCCAGACGACAGTAACGGTAAGAGTAAGGTGGTATAATGGTGGGAGGTGGTAGATGAATATAATAGGATTAAGGCAGCAAAGTAACGTGTTGGAAAACTGTGGGAATGAAGAAGTAACGTGGTATAATGGTGGGAGGTGGTAGATGAATATAATAGGATTAAGGCAGCAAAGTAATCCTTGGTTGCAGGCACTAGGTAATCGTTCATGTACTTTGTTGGTATGTGATTATGGTGGGTAATTTTATGGTACTAATGGAAAGATAGTATAAATGTTAAATATATATATATATAAATTTTACTAGCTATACATTGGAGGAGGGAATATAAAAGTTAGATGAGTATTGTAAATTAGAAAAAAAATTCAATGTCTTGAATAGATTAGAATAACTAATGTTGTTCCAAGATACTTGAATATTTCAAAATAAGATGTTAAATGAATAAATTAGATTACCAAATGATTTCAAGTAACAATTAATCTAATTTAGGCATGGAACGTACACAAAATAAGAAGTTATTACAATATATTTGGACATTTGTACATAGGTGAAAAGAAACCTGATTGGGTAGGATTAAATGAATTTCTTAAAGAACTTACATGTAACTAAGTATATAGCAATTGATTTATATATACAAATATAGATAGATATAGTGAACTTAAAATTTAAAATTTATCATGAAATAGACATAATAAAGAATATATGAATTGGTGATTTTCAGTTTCGAATTGTGTTGAGGATACCCTGACACCTGCGCAAACTAGAAGGACTGATGAATCTCATTCATAAGCCTAGTGAGTAAATTACGTACTCTGTGGTTGCTAGATTCTTTACGTGCAATTATATGTGTATGTGAATATGCGTGATATATGAAAAGTAAAGTATTTTAGTAATTTATTTAAATTATGTATGTTTGATATTGGTTGCTTCGTTTGACATTGATTGTGTTTGATAAGGGCCAACTCGTGAACATTTTTTTGAAAATGATTTTCAGTTCTGAAATTAAAAGTCCAGGTGCACCTAAGATACATTGATTTTAAATTATGAGAAATTTTGATTCTGATAAATGTTTTTATAAAATTAAGTGCTCAGTCTCGGTGGGATGAATAGTATACGAAGATTAATTTGGTGTGCGGGCACGTAAATGCTCGGCAGGGGGTGATAATGTTATGCGGGATTGAGTTACTATTTGGCCTTTTGTTTGTTTAGTTGATTTATTTGTATAAGTTGGTTGCTGTGTTTGGGATTGTGAGTTAAGTGAATTGTGATTATATGATTATAGTAACCACGTACGTGTATTAATAAATTTGAATGTGAGTTGTAATTTATAATTTTTGTGTTGTATGATGCTGGTACCCTCTGAGTACGTGGTTTGCTTACTGAGTCTTTGTGACTCATTCCTTCTTCTGTGGTTGTTTTTTTTAGTAGCAGGAAAACTTAGTTCGCTAAGTCAAGATTTATTACCTAACGATACTAATGCAGTAAGGTATATCCCGAAGTCACATACTTGAAGCTAATAGGGCGACATTTGCAGTCATTTTAGGTGCTATACTTTGTTGTGTATGTTGAGTTAGTTATGCAAAGTCAAAGTGTGGTTAGGAGCAAAGCTCCTCTGAGTATTTTGATATTATGGTTTAACCGTGAAAGATACCAGGTTATTGGTGTATATACTGTTGGGTAGGTTCCACTTTGTTGGGGATCTCCCTCCCCTGTTTTTACTTTTCTACTGGATTGTGAGTTCATCTCCTTGTAGCAGCATAATTTCACCTTCTTTAAAATGGTGCTAGTTATCCTTCTTGGAGAGTGACAGTGACAGCATGGGATCAGTAG
Organism: Quillaja saponaria; assembly: GCA_029379385.1. Taxonomy (NCBI): domain Eukaryota; kingdom Viridiplantae; phylum Streptophyta; class Magnoliopsida; order Fabales; family Quillajaceae; genus Quillaja; species Quillaja saponaria. Next base: position 15,680,056 of record CM055611.1, on the reverse strand, counting down.
GCTAAAGTTGATTGGGAAGTAGCCAGCCGTGCCTTGTTTTACTCTTCATCCATCCTTTCTTTGGTTGGCTACTACTTTAGTTGTCTTTATTCCTTTCAATTTCCATGACAACCGCCTCTGTTTTCCTTCTATTTCTCTGCCTCTCGATTTCAGCATGTGCCCTATTTTACTCCCATTGTTTTGCCAAATTTCTATTACTCTCTTTGTCTTGCGGCCAAATTTCTCTTTTCCCTTCTTTGTTTTCACCTTGCCTTGTCTAGCTTTTAGTTGTTAGCTAGCGGAGAGGTATTGTTCTACCTTGCAACAATAAAAAGCAGCCTTTCTTTTAGCCTACAACAGCTGCCCTGTTTTCAATTTTTTATAGCAGCTGTCCCTTGTCTTGGATGTGCAGCTCCCTTCTCTCCCATAGCAACTTCAAGGTTATCGTGAAGCTTGGTAGGAGCAGAGACAGAAGCCTTGCCTTGCCTTGCACCCTTGTCTCCACTGTGAGGACACCAAGTAAGGCAACAGTTAGCTGCCTAGTGAACCGTGGGTAAGTTGTTAGGTTCTAACATATTCAATTACACTGCTACTTCTTTAATTTATTTATGTGTTTGTCATTTTATAACTAAAATTTACGCACCATCTCTAAAACTTGATTGTTACAATACCGGGGTTATAAGGGTTATAACAAGATACAAACATTCTATAACGTACATTAAAATATTGTGTTATAACATATATATACACATATATATACTTATCTAATTTATTTTTCTTTAGTTATACTATATTTCACACTTAGAAAAAAAAATAATCTTACATAAGACAAACTTTAAAAAAAAATTTAAATCAAAGTTCAACCAATATATGATATATAATTATTCTTGTTTTATACATGTATTTATATCTATATACACACGTATATATATATATATATATAAATATGTGAATATTTATTCTCTTAAAATTTTATTTTATTTACTATTGTTTTACCTATACACAAAATTAACACAAAAAATTTCTAAAACAAAGTACTAACATATCGGTTATAACATATTCAATTATATTATTATTTATCTAATTGGTTTATTTTATAATGACAATTTACTTATTATGTTTAAAACTTGACTTTATGATATCAAGTTATAATAATCTTCCTCCCTTAAAAGAAATTCATCCCAAATTTCTACAAAAAGGATATAGACAAAAGGATAGTAATAGCTAGAGTTAGGTATTGTTGCCTCATTGTAACTTTGGTTTCCCACATGGTTTTTTGTTTTCTTAGTTTTCGCCATATAATTCATCTAAACTTATAGACCTGTTTACTTATTATATGCACCATTGATTATTTCTTAGACCTTAGGTTCTTATCCACTTTTACTTCATAGATTTGTAATACATGAAGCTTTGCCAATATGGATGTATACTAACATAAATTAAATAAGCATGATTAAATTAATTGTCTAACTTAAATAGCTAAAATTAAATTTCAAAAATTTTTAATACAATCCTCTTAAAATGAAATTAGCCTCTTAGAAACACTAAACTTAATATTTTTATCACGATATTCCACCACGCTTCCGCTGTGCCACTTTGACAATACCTAAACCCCAATCCAAATTTCTTAATTTTCGTATTTACTCTAAAGGATATGTATCTTTTCTATGTACATAAAATTTCAAATATGTAAACAAAGAGTATAAATATCTTTTAATATATGCATATTCTAAAGGTTAAATTAGTTAATTAAAAGACTTGAAATATCCAGGATTTATCTTGTTTATATATTACAATGAAGTCGTCTACATAATATTGTTATATGTGACATATAATTTTCATGATACAAAGCTTTTGCTACTACTATTACTGATATATGATACTAATTTATTCATAGCATTACTGTATTTTCCTTATTTAGTGTAGGTTGATTATCTATTAGTACATATTTAACTTACGATATGTTTGAAAATCCTCACCTAAACGAGTAATTTACAAAAAGCCAACCATGGATTCTATTAACAATCGGTCATTTTTATCCTTTAAAATAACTCATTGAATCTAGTAATTTTTATTTTTATTTTTTTTGTTGATATTAGCAATGTAGTTAAACCCAAAGGAATAAAATATTGAATTACATTATACCCATCTCTACTGGGTTTATTATTTATTGTTTTATTTTTCAATTATCTTTTCAACTAAGAAAAGAAAAGAGAATACCAAGTAAATCGTCGAAATTCTGTTATTCCAATAGGAGGAATATCATTTTATTTATTACTAAAATTACATAAGACCAAATCAAGATTCAAATCAACTTTAAATTACTTGTGTGTATATATTTTATATCCCCATAGATATAACGTTCATGTTATATAGCCTTATAATCTAATGTACATTTTAATATGTTGTATGCAAATTATCGTGATTATGCGAATATGAAATAAGGTTAAATAAGGAAATATATATATATATATATATAATGTTATAACCTAATATTTTAATATACATTTTAGATGGTTCGTACTTAATTTGTATGAATAGGTAAATAAAATTTTACACGAAGTTGAAGTAAAATAAATAAACACTTGTGTATATTATACGTGTATATATATATATATATATATATATATCATTAGGAAATTAATTTTCATTATATTATTGGTGTACATAAGAAGTTGAAATTTACATATTATAAATTTTATTGAGGTGTGTCAAGTGCGTAAACAAAAGAGTAAACTAGAATATATATGCATATATATATATATATATATGAGCACATGTACCAAGATTTAATATAAACCATATACTTAATCTTTTTGACTCTTTGACCTTAAATTTTTTTTATTTTATCTTGTTATTTCCTTGCTTTATTTTGCTTGGTGGAGATTGCTTCTTGATTTCTTTATCCTCCACCACCTCTGGAGTTATTTTATTCCACTTCCATGCTCTGCTTTGGTCTGTCCCTTCCATCTCCATTGATCGGTGACGTTTTTTTTCTCTGTTTGTCAGTTCTTGGTTGCTTAATAGGTGCTAAGTGCGTGTTCATAAGATGCACCTGACTCTTGAATTTGGATTTATACTTGGAATCTATAGATGAAAGAAGGCGAAAAATAGAACATGGCTTTGTGACACAGCAACCAAAAGTTGTATTTATCAAATAGGATTTTTTTATGCCTTTACGAGTTTACAAGCCTCTTTATATGGGTTGTTTTCACCTAACTTTTGCAACTAATCCTGACTAGGCAATCTCATTCTATCTAATCCCACTAATACCTCTCTTATATCTAACGTCAATTACCATATCCATAGCAAAAAGGAAAAAAATAATAATATATATATATATATCTATAAATAATAATAATAAGATCCTTTATAAAGTCTACAACAATCTTTCTCATATAAGATTTGAAGAACTACCTATAGCTTTCAACATCGTTCTCAAATTGAAATTTTCTAAGTCAAAAGATCATAATTCTGATTCCTGCCTCAACTTGGTGGTCATTTACGTAGGGCCACACTATTATATTCCATAGATTTAATTATGGTACTAACATTTGATAGTATCATAATATCAGCCTCCTTCCTAGAGTCTAATAGACCCTAAAGTCAATTGCATTTTATCCTCCAAGAATCCTACAATCCCTTGCCATAAGTTCTACAATATTAAATAATAATAATAATAAGTATTTCCATTATTTTCAAAGATCTAATTTTTGTTAGTAGTATTTCAAATTACAAATCTATCATGGGTTACTCTTCAGAATAATTAAGCTAGCACGTAATTATATCGCACTATTGAGTTAGTGTTGGCTTCTTTTGCACTGTTGAAACCTAGTTGCTATTGCTATCCTTTAAAAAGGGAAAAGGAAAAGGGAAAACATGGTAAATTGAAATATTGAGAGTTTAGTATTTTGTAAACTTGAACAAATAGTCTAAAAAGCAAGAATAAAGAAATATGATTAGGTGGTTAAGGGAAAATAAATTTTAGAATTTAATTATAGTAATATTGAAATGGCATGATTCAAGCTCTTGGATAAATTCAAAAAGAGTAACTCAACTTGGATTTAATACTAGAGAATTAGAATTGTTGAAAGTATGAGTTAGTATCAATTTCTTAATAGGTATATATATAAAATATACATACAAGATATAGAGTCAAGTGTCCTACTAGGAATTGATTAAACTAATTAAAAGGACTTAGTTTCAAGAAATCTATATAAGTTGATATATATATATAAGCTTAGTAATTAAAAGATTATAACGATAACGTTTATGAACTAAGTATTGTTTGGAATTATGAATTTTAGTTCCTGACCCTTTTATGGGTCTGATGACATACGTGAGCGCAGGATAAAGTGACGAACAAGATTTGTAAACCAGTGAGTGGTTAATTGCTGCCTTTAAGGGCTAGATTAGTAGGTGTAATTATATGTTTATTTGAATATACGTGATATAGGAAAAATAAGCAAGTAGAGTATTTTAGCAATTTATTTGAATTATATAATGATTGCTTTGTTTAACATTGGTTGTGGTTGATAAGGGCCAACAAAGTGAGATTTTTATGAAAAGTGATTTTTATCTCTGAAATGGAAAATCCAAGTGCACCTAGGATATTCTAATTTAAAATCATAAGAAATTCTGATTCTGATAAATATTTTTGTAAATTGAGTGCTCAGCCCCAGTGGGATGGATTGTGTATGGAGATCAATTTGTTGTGCAGGTGTGTAAATGCCGGGTAAGGGGTGATAATGTTGTGTGGGGCTGAGTCACTTGTTGGCCTTTTGGTTGCTTGGTTTGAGATTATTGCTCTGATTAATTTGTGATCCTGTGTTTTATGTAAATTGTGAATTTATGATGAAATATGTATATGAGTAATGTGAATTAAGGTATGAACAATGTTACATGAAATTATTATATATGTAATACATTTGTGTTGGGTGATGCTAGTACCATTTAGGTACGATTTTTCACTCACGGAGTCTATTGGACTCACCTCTCTCTCGTGGATATTTCTTTTTAGTGACAGAAGTTCGGTACACGGTATCGCTGAGCTTAGGAATTGCCGAATGAGTGTGGCACGATAATTTTAGGATCTCATACTTGCAGTTAAGGATGGAAATTTGTAGTCACATTAGAACTGTGGATGTTAAATTTGGTATGTGTAATATTCTAGTATTTGTCTTGTTAAAAATGTGAACGGAGCTGAGCTCCTTATTGTCTTTATGTTGTGTTATGTAAGAAAAAGAGTCTACAGGATTGTATTTTAAGGCATGTTCCCTATTGCAAGGAATCTCTGCCAATTTGTTTTAATCAATAAATTTTGAACGTTAACTTTTGTATTTATAAATTCTTGTTTTTTTTGGTTGGTTGAGCGTCATAGTCGATCCTATATTTTAGTTTGGGTTACAGAGGTTTGGTTACTATTCCTCTGGCTAGTCATGTCTCCATGAGGGGTGTGACATATATGTGATTTGGAATTAATTTTATTATATTATATTAAGGATTAAATAACATTTCAAAATTTTTGTTGAAAATTTTATTGAAGTAAAGTAATGAAATAATAAGGATGCTCACATAATATATATATATATATATATATATATATATATATATATATATATATATATATATATATTTTGAAAATCTATTGTCCATCACAAATTAGAAAACGAAACTTAGCCATAAGTTTATGTTATTATATGTTTTGGTCTTTTCTCTTTTCTTGGTTGGCGCTGACTTAGCCTTCTCTTTTATTTCTTTCATTTGGCCATTCTTGGTCTGGAATTCCTTGCCTTGTTTGTGCTTTGCTTGAGCTGGAACGAGAGTCACTCTATTGTGGCCAAATAAAACAAGTGATTGGTAAGTTTATTTCTTGGTTCTTGCTACCCGTGTACACTTTCCTGGAGGAATGTAGGTCTCAGTCCTGGTCCTAGAAGCCATTCCAAAGCACACTCTCATGATTTTGTCCGAGTGATTTTCACCATCATCTTCTCTTTCTCTATCTCGTTAACCGTGTAGGGTTTTGTAGAAGCTTTACCTTTTGGTGTTCTGAGAGCCAGAGAAGCTGTAAAAGGAAGTGCTCTTAGATTTATATCTCAGATTCACTCTCATTCTGTCCCTTTCCAGGTGGGTATTGTTAGTTTGCAAGCTGTTTGACCCTGATTTTTTTAGCATTTGGACTAGTATAAATGGCTAGTCACACAGTTTGAAGCATTTAAAAAGATTGAAAAGTTTGAAGTTTTTTGTTTGGCTTTTTAATTTTTACTGTAAATTGAATAACATTTACATGGGTGTTGTCTGCTTTTGCTAGGAAGTCATTCTTTGACTCTTCTAATTTTTGATATAGCTTTAATGTTAGTTGAATTTGTGTTGAATATCTCCTCAGTTTGTGATTATATTATACTTTAAAATTTTGATGGCTTTGGAAGGATTTCCCTTTGATTGAGGCTGCGTGGTGGCTACAATCTCAGCTATTGAATTTTGTGTTGAGGCAGCAAACATAGCATGATTTCCCTCCTTTAGCCAATGATAAAGTCAAAAGGGAATAAAAGATGTATGGTGCCTAAGGGCACGGGTTCAAAGGAGACAAGACAATCTTATAAACATGTTTTACTCTTTCAAACCGAGAATGAGAATTGGTTTAGTGTATGGCCCTTTTGAGTGTTAGAAAAGTATATCAATAGGGGTTAACGTAAAAGTTTTATTTGGATTAAAATCTTAATTTAGTTAAATTAACTTTATCAATTTAATTGCTTGGTTGTTTATAAAGTTAGTTACAATTTTTTTAGTCTAATTAGGCATATAAGAAATAAAAATAATAATAATAAGATGGTGAAATTAATGAATATTCCAAGTTCTAATTAAGTTAAAGATGAAGTATAATGTGAATTTCACAATGAAACATGAATAAAGCAAAATAGGAAAATGAATAAAAAATTTCCTAGCATGAATATTAATATATATATATATATATATGTATATATACATACACATCTTTAATACATTTGGTAAAGGGTTTAGGAGTAATTAATCTTTAAGTTAGAGGTAAAGGGTGTAAACAATTATAATTATAAATGATTACTCACAATCTAGACAAGCAGGCAAATCGCATTTTTTGAGCTGTGAGTGAATTACGTGCACTTTGGTTATCATATTATTATGTGCAACTGTGTGCATTTGAATAGATGTACTATATGAAAAAAATAATCAAATACAGCATTTCAATGATTTATTTGAATTATATTTGTTTGACATTGGTTGTGGTTGATAAGGACCAACAAAGTGAAATTTTCTGAGAAATGATTTTTATTTCTGAAAGTGAAATCTAGGTGCACCTAGGATCTTTTTACTTGAATTTATGAAATATTCTGATTTTTATAAATATTTTAAAAGTAGATTATTCAGCCCTAGTGGGATGGATTATATATGGAGATTAATCTGTTGTGTGGGCGCGTATATGCCAGGCGGGGGGTGATATTATTGTGCGGGGCTAAGTTACTCGTTAGACCTTTGCGTGCTTTGTATGCTTTGATTGAGTTGTTTGAAATGGTAAACTTTGGATATTTGAATTTGACTTGATATATCATGGAACATGTGAATCGTGACTTTATTACAATTACTACATGAGATTAAATATGGATATGTGTTATTATGTGTTGATTGATGCTGCTACCCTCAGAGTACGTGGCTTGCTTACTAAGTCCTTATGACTCATGCCTTTCTCACTTTTTTTTTTTTTTTGGGTATAAGAAAAATACAATTCACTACGTTAGGATTTGCTACCTGCTGACATTAATGCGGCAAGATATATCTCGAAATCACATACTTGAAGCTGATAGGGCGATACTTGCAGTCATTTTAGGTGTCATGTATTGTTGTGTATATTAAGTTAACTAAGGTAACTTAATGTGTTGTTAGGAGCATAGCTCCTCTAAATACTTTGATATTATAGTTTACTAGTGAATTGTACTAGGTTATTGGTTTATACACTGTTGGGCATGTTCTACTTTACGGGGAGTCTCTGCCAAATTTTTAGTAAAAATTTATGTCTCATAACCAATTCAGGACTTTATTTTAGTTCAATAAAGTTTTCTTGATTTTAACTATAATTTTTTTTAAAGTCATTTGTGTTTAGTCATTGTGGATTCAGGATTACGGAGGTTTGATTATCCATTCATCTGGCTAATCGTACTTTTATTTGAGGGTGTGATAGTTTATTTACTTTATTTATATTTTTCCCTCTAATATATATGTATATATATTTAAGTTTAACATTTTTATTAAATCTACCTAGTCAAAGATATAATCGTATGAGGAGCCCAATAAATTTATTTGAGGGTGTGATAGTTCATTTATTTCAAAAATCCTACAATAATACCTAACTAACCCTAATAAATTTTAAATTTCAGATATGTTTTATCAAAATTTTCCACTCAAAATATTTAGCACATAAATATTTCTCAAAATATCCTTCAAAATATTTCGCATGCAACTTCCTACTTCTTGCTTTTGAAGTCTAAGATATCCATAGAAACTTTATAAGTTCAAAAGACATGACTCAATATTATTGTACTTTCACCCAGTACGGAAAACAATTATCAGAATACCACAATTCATGATTTGGAATCGGTGATATTCCGAAAGTACATTCAGTCTTTGAAGGATTTTGAGTCTCAAATAAATCATTAATATTAGGGAAGAGAATTTCATTTAATCACCAATTATCATCATACCGTTGGAACAATTTGATAACAGGATTAATGCATCTTAAGAAAACCTATTAAAACAAATAAACTTCTTGTCTACCTAGTCTTGCATCCGCCTTTGAGCTTCCAGAAAGAAGATGTTTAATAAAAGTTTCATTAAATTCAAACCAACAAATGAATTCGGTTTAAGTTGCCACTGAAATACACCTTATACTAATCATATGTCACGTTATATAATTATATTTAGCTAATTCCTCTACCTAATCACCTCCTAAAACTACGTACAAATGATCCAACTCCTTAAGAAAGTATACGGATCTTAAATAGAGTCTATACTTGAAATCCTAAACAGGTATATTTTCCTAAAACCATATAGTAACAAATGTCAAAAGTGTCTTACCAATTAGCATATACAAAATTATGATGATTTAGATTTTATTCTTTTAACCAATACGTGTATTGATTCCAAGATTCGATATTTAATCTTAGGATTAGCCTGCAAACTTGACATTGAAAAATGAACTTTTTAAATTTCTTAAGAAGAAAGTTTAGAAGAAATTGGATGAACTACATGTATATATGTGTTTTCACTATCCATTTCACGGAAAAATAAATAGATTCGAAATGGGTTTCTGTAATAATTCATCTAGTCTACATAAAGTGGGATTTTCTTTTATTTTCCTTTACTTCTCATTGTTCCTTTCTAAATCTTAAGTATAATAGTTTGACAAACAACTATCTATTTAGTTAAACTAAACTCAAGGGTTTACCTCTTACGGAGTTTACTATAGCTAAATTTAAAATTTCAATTAAATTACTCAGGGTTCTTTATGACTTAGTTTCTCATCAAAGATGTCTAAAATCTAATTCATTACTGGACGAAGCCAATGTTCTATTATCTCACATAACTCACATCACGACCACTCATAACACGAAAACTACATGTTATTGTGTCTACACCAATACAAACCAATTCAAGACACACATCATCGTTTAAGACCAAGGATGGTACATTAAAGAATCACAATTTGAATTTTTAGGATGAATTAAAAAGTATCACAAAGTCCACATATGCCCCGGGTAACGTACGTAAACAAAGCAACACATCCCACGTTTGTAATCACAGACCTCTAAACCCAAACTTTGATACCAACTTGTCACACCACTCACAGAGGCATGACTGATTGGAAGATTGGATAACCAAACCTCCGTAACCCTGACTTCAAAACAAAATAACAAATATGACTCTTAACCCAACTAAAGAATAAAAGTAACTTTTATAAAACAAAAGTTCACTGTAAAAGTTTATTTTTTGAAATAATTAACAATTTATTGAAAATATTGGCAAAGGTTCCCTGCAATATGGAACATGCCTTAAAATATAAACACATATGTTCATAATCTCACACAAGAATAACACAAAGACAACAAGGAGCTCCGCTCCATCCACATTATAAACAAGACAAATAACTAGACTTTTACATCATACATAATTAGACACCCCACAGTTCTAGTGTGACTATACACTTTCATCCTTGACTTCAAGTCTGAGATCCTGGAAAATACCTTGCCCTATTTAGTCAGCAAGTCACTAGCTAGGCCACGCCATACACCAAACTCTTGTTACTAAAAAAAAAAAATCTACAAGAGTAGGGTGAGTCCTACATACTCTATGTGTGGAAAATTGTACTAAAGGGTACTAGCATCACTTAACACAAGTATATAACATATATAGTCAATTAACATCATGTGACAATGTTTATGTCTTAATTTAAAATACACATACACATTTGTAATCGTCATAAATTCACAACTTACATAATTCATAGGATCACAAATTGACCAGAGTATTCATAGCATTCAAATAATCTTTCATTTTAGTTTACTTTGTGAAAAATTATTATTTACTTAGCCACGACGATTTACATATCATATCTTGAAACGTACGTAAGTTGTTAGGTTTTAACATATTCAATTACGCTGTTACTTATTTAATTTATTTTTGTGTTTGTCATTTTATAACTGAAATTTACACATCATATTTAAAACTCAATTGTTACAATACCGAAGTTGTAAGGGTTATAACAACATACGAACATTCTATAACGTATATTAAAATATTGTGTTATAACATATATATATGCACATATATACTTATCTAATTTATTTTTCTTTAGTTATACTATATGTCACACTTAGAAAATAAAATCTTACATAAGACAAACTCAAAAAAAAAATTTTAAAATCAAAGTTCAACCAGTGCATGATATATAATTATTCTTGTTTTATACATGTATTTATATCTATACACACACACACATACACACACACACACATATATATATATATGTGAATATTTATTCTCTTAAATTTTTATTTTATTTACTATTGTTTTACCTGTATACAAAATTAACACACAAATTTTTTAAAACAAAGTACTATCATATCGGTTATAACATGTTCAATTGTATTAATATTTATCTAATTGGTTTATTTTATATTGAAAATTTACATATTATGTTTAAAACTTTACTTTATGATATCAAGTTATAACATTATCAATCACAAACAATTTCAAACAAACATAATTCAAATAACCCACTAAAACACTGCACTTGCTTATTTTTTTATATAACACATTTATTCAAATATACATACAATTACAAATAATAATCTGGACACCAAAGGGTAACAATTAACCATTCACCATTTACCATTTACCAATCTTACTTGTCACTCTCTCTTGCATTCACCTAGGTGATTAACTTGTCAAAATATTTCGGAGTCAATTGCATGGGAACTCTCTATGGCAAACATAATGAAATACATGAATAGCATAAAGGAGGGGAATTTATGCCCAATCAAAGGCTGCTACAACCCATAAATTAAAGGAAGAAAGAAAATATAATGTATAAGCAAAGTTATAACCAATAAGGTGAAGGATTTTTGGAGAACCAAGCTGCTAAATGTATAAGTTTTCAAAGGTTTTTAATGGAGGCTACCAACAAGGAAGAAGAAAGAACTCGGCAGAACAAAAATAGAAAGGAAAAAGTAGAGGGCGGTGGAGTGAAGCTTCTCCACTCTTCGGTCAATAAGAAGATAAAGCAAAAGTTTTATTTGCGGTGTAAATAATTCATACAGTTATACTTGTATATACACACACACATACATACATACATATATATATATATATATATATATATATATATATATATATATTTATTCCATTTTATTTGCTTTGTACATACTATATTTCACACCTAACAAAAAGTGTACATAGGACAAAGTCTAAAAGGATTAAAGTCAAAGTCCATTAAATTCCTAGTGTATAATTATTCTTATTTTATACATGTATATATATATATATATATACGCTAATATTTATTCACTTTAAATCTAATTTGTGTGAACTTTTATTTGCCTATTCACATAGGTTACGTACAAATATTCTGAACTATATATTAAACTATCAGGGTATCACAATCTCCTCCCCTTAAAAGAAATTCATCCAGAATTTCAATAAAAGGAGAATACAGATAGATTATTTCATTAGTTCTGAACCAATGCCCATTTGCTCCTATGTTGCTTGGTTGCTCACTTCTTTAAGATATGTTTAAGCTTTCTTTTTATGGTAAGTATAATGGTGAGTGAGGAACCCTATTATATTAGTTCTTGTCAAGCTTAATTAGTTAATTATTTTAATTACATATGAACTTCTGGTTTCTTAGCACAATTTCTTGTCTTCTTTCTTCAGGAAGAGAAAACTTATAAATAAATAAAAATACAAGCAGGACGATAAGTAGACCTCCTAAGAGCATAAAAAGAAGAATAAAAGAGAAACTATAGTGCAAACAATGCAATATGGCTATTAAATGTCTTTATGTGTTTGGAAAAAGGGACCTCTTTGAAAACTTATGCATCAAAATACCAACAAGAGGCAAAAAAATATAATTCTATCACAAACAAATTGGAAATTTAAAAATTGATCATTAAACATGTTTACCACTTTGACTAGTCCAAAATCTAAATACATCCAAGTACTCGAAACATAACAAGTAAGTAAAGACCAATATCTTCCTTCTTGTATTTCTCCCACAACAAAATTAATACTTAGAAATCTTTAAAATGTAGAATGATAAGGAAAGCTCCAAAAAAAATCTCAAAACAAATAAATCAAAATTATATCCTTGAGACTAGGGAAATCAGGTAATAGATGCCATTGATGAATTCGAATCCGAAAATTGTAAAGCAAAGAGGGAAGTATCAGTATTTAGATATTTACATGAAAACATAAAATTAAAAAGAAGAAAGAAAAAATAGTCACTTGATACAACATTATAATTTAAATTTCCATTTTACCATCATGGAATTAGTAATTCAAATTCTAATTGTCTGAAATATAATAATAATATTAATAAAACAAAAAGAAATGATTCACTTGATAACACCATAATTCAATTTTCTATTTAGCGTCATGGGATTAATTCTAATATGTTGATATTTATAGAAGAAAATTTATAAATTGTTCAAAGTTATAAAGAATATGAAACTTTTAAGCAATTTCGGTATTGTGAAAAAAAAAAAAAAAAAACTACAAATTCTTTCAGGTGTTATAAGTTAAATATTTTCTTGATATGATTTGGAAGGTGTCACACCCCTATTGGAGGTATAACTGGTAGGAGGAAAGGATAACCCAAACCTCTGTAACCTTGACTCCAAAACAAAGAAACGAACACGATACTTGATTAAACTAAAGAATAAAAGTAAATTTTATAAAAAATGAGTTAACCAAAAAAAAAAAGTGTTTACTGAAACTTTAAATAATTTATTTAAAATTTCAGCAAAAGCTCATAATTTAAAAACACATTCCTGTTGTTATACAATAACAACTACAAGAACAAAGACAATAAGGAGCTTTGCTCCAATTCTCATCATAATAACAACTAACTATATTATTACATAATATAAGACCAGGCATCCCATAGCTCTAGGGTGATTATAAATTTTCACTCTTTGACTTCAAGATTGAGATTCCGAAGAATTATCCTGCCGCCAAACACTTGGCAAAGTTTATGATCAATAGTAGCTGTCTACGAGATCCTGTTATTTAAAAAATAACCATAAAAGATGGGTGAGTCCATAGGACTTAGTGAGTGAAAAATACTATCTAAAGGGTACTAGCATCATTCAACACAAGTAATATAATATAATTAATATATATAATCATTTACTATATCAGCATATTCTAAATCACAAAATCACTAATGTTGCACTCACATAGTTATGGAAACATAACACTTAACAAACACAATTCAATTAAATACAATCAAGGTAATCAAAACATACAAAGCAAACAAAGGGTCAACAGAGTAACTCAGCTAACTACTTCTTTAACCTTCACCTAATCATGAATTTTAATTTCCTATTTTAATAATTACATGAAAAATATCATACATATGTTCATTATTATTAATTCTTGATTCATGATTTCACTCTTTTACCCTACATAATCAAGCTTTTTCTAACATCCTAAACAAGTAGCTTCATTTCACAATACCTTATTACCCATATATATATATATTACCAAGTTTAACAAAACTACCCATATAAACCCCACAGCCAAGGCTTTAAAATAGTCCTTCAACCAAGCTTAACACATCCACTACAGCATCCTTCTTTTGATTACAACCTTCCAAGCTACATATCTCAACTCTAGGAAAAAATTCAAGAGTTTACACCCTATCAAACTATTGCCCGTACGCCATCACACATACCAAAATAATTCAACTCACATACCTTCTTTTCTTACACTGAAATTAGCCACGAAACAAAGAAAACATAGTTTTGTGGCTTGCCGCCAACCACCTTTCCCTCCCTTAATTTAACAAAACATCCACGCCAACAAGGGACAAAATTCAACAAGAAAATTGGAACCCATAGAAGGATGAAACAGCAACAATAATTTACTAGTAACCGGTTCTTAAGTAACTCAGTTTCAGCTTCAAACCTCCATAGTAAATTTGTTTTTTCCGCAAAAAGAAAAAGAGAAACTTACTAAACATTTAAACTTGTTGCTTACAAGTTACTAAGCTCACGACTGGAAGAGAAAAGAAAGGGAAAGATGGAGAAAACAGAGTGAATACAATAGGCAGAGCACTGTTAAGGGAGTGAAAGAGAAGGAGGCTCTTAAGTTGGTTACAATGAGTACTAAAAGACAAGGTTAATAAAATACTATAAACTAATGGCTTAACTTTTGTTTACTAACTTGTGGTATATATTGATTCACTTTTATATATATATACATATTAATCATTATTCTTTACCTTATTATCTATCTATCTATATATATATATATATATTAAACTAAGTTCACCTATTAATATAAGTATCATAGACTAAAATATAAATTTGATCATCACATAAGGTGGTAGATTTTAATTTACCTGTGTACATATATATTTAAATATTCTCTTATTCTATTTTAATTTATATTCATATAATCACGATAATTTACATATATCCACCTAAAATGTACATTAGACTATAGGGTCATCACAGAAGAAAATTGGAGAAAACTTGACATAAACAAGGAAGAGAGATAGCAATTTAAAATTTTCACGTAGACTTATCTCATTGACTAATTTATTTTAGGGCAGATTACATATAATCCTTTCTATAGGTTCAACTTTGTTCACTTTACCTACTAGAGCTTTTCACATACTCACTTTTACCTCTTGGAACTTTTAGGTTATGGGCTCACCACACTTCTGCTGCGCCACTCTGATAATTAAACACTTATATCTCAATCTCATTCGAACTTAACTTTTTATTTTATTTTTTATTTTTTACCTTAACACAGACTCAAGTTTACTACTGAAGGTATCGTAAAGTGTCATATATCTCTTTGTATCAAAAGGGCAAATCCAAAGGCTACTATTGCTAAACTAAGATTCAAACTAAATCACCCTTAATCTTAATCGAAGTCAATATTTAAATATCTCACACGACTCACAATATGATTTCTACATATTATTGTGTCTAAACAAGCACAAACGAATCCTTTACACATTTATCATATAAAACCGATATTAGTACGTTAGAGAATCATAATTTGAAGTTTCAAGATGAATTAGAACGTGTCATTAAGTCTACATACGCCCCGAATAATGTATGCAAATAAACAATAGCATCTATATTTACAGTCATGGACCTTTAAATCATGCTTTAATACTAACATGTCACATCCCTCACAAAGACATGATTAGTCGGAAGATTGGAAAACTAAATCTCCGTAACCCTAACTTTATCACAACTGAATATATGCGACTCTTGACTAAACTAACACATAAAGACAAATTTTATAAAACTGGAATTAACTGCAAAAGCACATTTACTTAAATAAATAACAATTTACTGAAAATTTTGAGAGAGGTTTCCTGAGATATGAAATATGCCTCAAAATACAACCACATATACTCTTGTTTTTACACAACAACAACACAAAGACAACAAAGAGCGGACAACAAAGAGCTCCGTTTTGTCCACGTCATAAACAAGACAATTAACTAGACTTTTACATCATACCAAATTAAACACTACACAGTTCTAGTATGACTGCAAATTGTGAGATTCCAAATATACCTTGTAGCCAGACACTTGGCAAAGCCTAGTATTGGTATTTTCCATCCGTGAGTGGAAAAACGTATGTATTAGCATCACTCAACACAAGTATATAACATATATGGTCAATTAATATCATGGAACAATATTCATATATCAATTCAAAATACACACATGCATTTGTAATCGTCATAAATTCATAACTCTTATTATTCGTAAGATAACAAATCAATCACAACATACAAAGCAAGTAAAGAGCCAATGAGTAACTCGCCCCACACAACAGTATTTTCCCTCACTGGGCATTTAAGCACCCACACAACATATTAATCTCCTTATATAATCCATCCCACTTTAGCTGAGCACTCAAAATTTTAAAACATTTATCAGAATCAGAATGTATTAGGATTTCAAATCAGAATATCCTAGGTGCACCTGGATTTCAGTTTCATAAATAAAATTATTTCAGAAAACATTTCACTTTGTTGGCCCTTATTAACCACAAATAATCTCAAACAAACATAATTCAAATAACCTACTAAAACACTGCACTTGCTTATTTTTCTATATAACAAATTTATTCAAATGCACTTACAATTACATATAATAATCTAACCACCAAAGGGTAACAATTAACTACTCACCGTTTACCAATCTTACTCGTCATTCTCTCTTGGAGTTAATTGCAAGGCAGCTTTCCATGGCAAACATAATGAAATACACAAGCAGCACAAAGAAGAAGAATTTTAGCCTAATCAAAGGCTGCTACACCCAAAAATTGATGGAAGAAAGAAAATATGATGTACAAGCAAAGTTATAACCAATAAGGTGAAGGATTTTGTCACACACTCAAATAGAGGTATGACTGGCCGAAGGAATGGGTAACCATACCCCCATAACCTTGAATACTCAACTATTGTGCATCTTTAACTTATAAACACATTATAGTTAAGACTATTAAAATGTTATTGAATTAAAATAAAAATCTAGACTCGACTATTAAACACAAAATGAATACTGAAAATATCGGTAGTGGTTCCTTGTAAGACATACCCATAATACATACAAACAACCTATTTAAAAAGTCCACAATAAATCATAGTATCAGAATATATAGCGGAGCTCTGCACCTAACAAAACATGGAATTACTATGGTGAATTCAATGTATATCTAATAATACTTCATAACACTTAAAATGACTGCAAGTATCTTCCTTAAAGCTTCAAGTGTGCGATTCTGAGATATACCTTGCCGCAGCAATATTAGCAGGTAGAAAATTTTGTCAAGATCAATAGTAGTTTCTTGGAAACTAAAAAAAAAAAATGAAAACAAAGGAATAAGTGAGTTACAAGGACTTAGTGAGCAAACCATGTACCCTAAGGGTATCAGCATCACATAACACATATATTATAGCTTAAACTCGTATTTAAATTACTTATGCACATACTTAATTATCATACAACCACAATTCATGCAGTTTACAAACTTCAACATATCAATGAACTCATACAAACAAACAAATAAATAAACAAAGGGCCAAAGAGTAATTCAGCCTCGCACAACAGTATTTTTCCCATCTGACATGTTCACTCCTGTACAACAAATTAATTCTCTGTACACAATCCATCCCACCGGAGCTGAGCACTCCATTTGTTTTTAAAACAATTGTCAAAATTAGAATAACTCATATGAAATGTCAAATTCAAATATCCTAGATGCACCTGAATTTTTAATTTCGAAAATAATTAAAAATTTATTCTCAGAAATTTTTACTTTGGTGGCCCTTATCAACCACACTTAATATCAAGCAATTATACTTTCAATCGAATCACTGAAATGATATACTTGCGTATTTCTCAATATAACAAATCAATTCAAATATACACATAATTGCACATAATAATCCAGCAACCATAGGGTACATAATTTACTCACAGAGTTTAAGAGTGTGGCTTGTCCGACTGTCTAGCCTGCAAAAGTATTAGAATATCCTCAACATGATCTATAGCTAAAAACCATAAGTTTATACATTAATTAACATAATTATTATTCCTCATTGGTACATACGTACCTTCTTAGTGTACAATTTAGAATTAATTCTTTACTTGCTTATGTACTATTATAATCTGTATGCCTTCTTATTTCCAATCTCCAATTCCTTCTTTTAAGTTGTATTATTTTATCCTCTACATAATACTAATTAATTATCTATTGTTACTGTCATAAACATCAATGATTAATACATAAAGGATTTTAGCTAACATCAAAACCAAATATGATTACACTTACTTAGTAACCAAAAAGAAAAGAGCTCCTTGAATATATATAAATACACGCTTATACTAAGAAATTCTTCATCCTCTATTTATTCTACGTTATTCATACTTAATTATGAAGGTCTAATTATACTCTATATTTAAATTTAATTAGAACCTGGAATATTCATTTCCATCATCTTAATTCTTTATCCATGACAAATTGGAGTTTTAAAAAAATATTCTAATTAATTCCTATATATAAAAAAAAACTAACAACAATTAAATTAATAAGAATTGACTTAACTACATCCAGATTTTTATGCAGTAAAACTCTTACATTTAATCCCTATTGGTATACCTTCTTAACACCTAAAAAAAATCATCTTTTAGACTAACTTTTAATTCGGTTTCAAGGGAGGAAAACATACTTATAGGACTGCCTTCTACCCCCTTGAACCTGTGCTTTAAGGTACCCTAAACTTTCTATTCCCTTTAGACTTCAAAACGGGCCAAAGGAGCAGAATTATACTAAACTTGCTGTCATTAAACAGAGTACAGCAAATGATATTCCAACCCCCCTTTTCCTACTTTTTGTATCATTGAAATAGAAGGAACTAAGGTATGAAGGTTGGTTTCCCCTACACGTTTTCACATAGCCAAGACCAACCCCTTAAACAACAGTGATTTATTTCCACAACCCAACTAGAACAGAGCCTACGCGGTTGCTTCCTCCTGCTGACACTCCCACTTCCACACCAACGAAAAACCATTCCCACACGGCAAGGATGGTATAACATGGCAATAGAAACAAAGAAAGCGGATGACAACAGCGGCAAGCTACTGCTGGCCATCCTAAATTGCAAAAATTTCTACTCTTAACTGCCTAACAACACAGCTTATACGGCCAGCCAGCAAGAACAAAAGAATAACTTACCAACACTTGAGTTAGTTGGCACAAAGAAAACTTCTCTCGTTCCAGCTCAAGCAAAGCACCAAACAGGGGAAGAAACAAAGACGAAGAACAAAGTGAAGGAAATAACACAGGAGATTAATTTGAATCCCCCCAAAGAATACACTAAGTCGGTTTCTACCAAGAAAAGGACAAGATAAGGACTGGTATTAATATAATCCATGGCTACAGTTTGCTTTCTAATTTGTGGTGAACAATAAGTTTCTACATATATAAATATTTGTATGCATATATATTTTATTCCATTATTTAGATCAATAAATTTTTGCACTAAATTTTAATTAATTAATATTATAATTAAATTAAATTAAGTCCTAAGTATATATATTCATTTTAATGTGTTACATCACACAAATTATGTACGCAAATATGCTAAATTATCAGGGTATAACAGACTTAAACCAAGCTGCTAAATCTGTAAGCTTTCAAAGGTTCTTAATGGAGGCCACCAACAGGGAAGAAGAAAGAACTCGGCATAACAAAAATAGAAAGGAAAAAGAAGAAGGCAGTGCAGTGAAGCTTCTCCACTCTTCAGTCAACAAGAAGATAAAGCAAGGAGGAGAGAAAAAAATCTATCAAGTCAAGGGTCAAAAGTTTTATTTATAGTGTAAATAATTCCTACATTTATACTTGTATATACATACATATATATATATATATATATTTATTTCATTTTATTTGCTTTGTACGTACTCTACTTCACACCTAACAAAAAGTGCACATAAGACAAAGTCCAAGGCAATCAAATTACTAGTATATAATTATTCTTATTTTATATATGTATTTATATATATACATGCTAAACTTATTCACTTTAAATCTAATTTGTGTAAATTTTAAGCCGCCTATTCATATAGGTTACGTATAAATATTTTAAAATATATATTAAACTATTAGAGTATCACAAAATTATATCATTATTATGTAATATAATTTAATTAAAAAAATTTAAAATTTAAATGATGAAATTGATCGAAAATATTTCTAAACGACTAATTTAAAAATTGAGCCAATTAAAAGATTAAATAACAGTTAAACTCAATTTATATATATATATATATATATATTTAATATTACCCTAAGAACACTTAGTTAAAAAATTCATCTATCTATTTTAGTCCCAATACTACATATTGGCTTCTTTACCGCACATGAGATTGTGGCCATAAGGATACCTCCCAAATTTGAAAAGCAATTTTAAGTTCATATTTGGTGAGATAGCCACGTGTTTTTGGATTTCCTGCATGTAATTTTCGAGGACCCACTTTGTTTCCGGTTCGGACTTTTTTGGATGTTATAGTCCACTATCTAATCTAAGACTCCAGCTCACTTTAGAAAGCTACCATTCACCGGACCTTGCTGTATTCATTTCCATCAACTGGGGTTTTGTTTGAAACTGTTAATTTAGACAAAATCATATCACCTCCAACCTTTAGATAGGTCTCCTCTATCTTCACTCCAAAAAAAAGTTAATTAAATAAAATTGGAGAAAACAATTGGTAAGTAGATATCATAAGCAAGTCTTAAACCCAGCACATATGAAATTTTTATTTTTTTTTAATATTATCACTAGCATATAATTCATGCAAATACACGGGGTTAAATTATTTATATTTATATAATTATAATTTTTAAATAATATAATGCAAAAGAAATATATACAAAATTTAAGATATTTATTGATTGAGTCGATAAACAATAATAAGTTGAAAGAAAGGAATTTGAAACATATTAAGCAAGAAAATGAGAGTTATAAGTATTTGTGTCTTTTTATCAATTTATTAAAGAAAATAATTTTTAAAAAGCACTAGTTAATTAAGGATAAAACTATAATTTAAAGTGATACTCACTACTATTTTAGAAGATGAAATTTAAAATATTTTGTGTGAAATGTAAAACGGTAGAAATTGTAAATTTTAATTAAAGTTTATACTAACCTATTTGTTCTGAATACAATATATTAAATTTATTTTAAATAAATAGAATTTCATACATTTTCTAATTTTAATAGCAAAGAATGAGTAGTTAGTAATAATGTGTGACCCTATACATATGGGCATGTAGTTACACAGTTATCGTGCACAGGAAAAAAATATGATCGAAATTCAGTTCAATTTTTTTTTAAATATATGAATAATTCATTACATGTTAAGTATATTCCTATACTGCACCATATTTTTTAATTAAATTTATCATTAAAGAAAATAAATTATTTATTGTTAAATTGATAAATAATAATAAGTTGAGAAGAAAATACTTGAAAATGATTAAGTGAGAAGAAGAGAGTAGGTATTAGTGATTTATTTAGAAAATTTTACTTAAAAAATACTAAGAATAATAGTAATTTAAGTGGTACCATTACTAAAAAATCACAGGATCCGTTTGAGTGTAGTGAATTAGAATTGAATTATTCTATTTTAATTTTTTAATTTAACTCACATTTTAGAATTAGAATTGAAATTTTCAACTCAATTTCCAGTAATTAAGAAATAACTAGAAAACAATTTTCAATTTTTATAGCTATACTTTAAAATTTACAATTCTTGATTGTCACATAAACTTATGATAGCACATCATATTACATATTGGCCACTATGATCAACAACCTCTGCCAGCCACCTTCAATAACTTCGACCATCCACCATTGCCCCACCATCGTCACCACACTCATCGTCAATCCTTAGCTACCGGCAACTTCGTCCACCCACCCTCATCCACCACCATCATCACACCTGTCAAATACAATATCAGACATAGTTGGGATCCACCAGAATTAACACCAACAATCATTGTCGAAACCTGCAGGAGACGACAACAAATACGCTAAATACTATTGCAGAAAGCTGTTAAAGACTACGATAACCGCTATTAGAACTTGCCGAGACGACGGCAACTACCACCGGAGACGACAATAATCACTACCAAGTACTTGAAGTACAATTTCAGTTGTAATTTTTCAAATAATCTAAATTCATATATTGTAATTTTAACCAATTTCAATTTTAGTAAAATTTAAATTAGTTTTATAATTTTAATTCCAATGTCAATTCAATGGATTTAAATGCAGCCACAATAAATTTGTGGAAGATGAAATCTAATATAGTTTTAACTACTGTTTTAGTTCCTAGGATTGTGGCTGTTTTTAATTTATTCCTCCAAGAGTATTTTTAGTTAATTTCATCCTCTAATATTAAGATTTTCAATTAAGTAGCACTCTCTCATTCTCATGTATAAATAAATTAATTCCACATAATTTAGTGAAAAAAAAAAAAAGTTTTGTAAGGCATAAAAACAACTTAAGCATGTCATTATTTATTTCAATCATGATTATTTTATTAATTATAATATGTAAATGAAAAAATAAAACTTGATTGAGAAATTTTAAATCTCGAATGATAAAATTGACTGAAAAAATTCTTAAATAACTAAACTGAAAACTGATACAATCTTAAATGATTAAAATAATCAATAAGATTTTAATATAATAGAGTAATTTTTTTTTACAAGTGTGTAATTGATATTTGTTAAACTAGAATACTATAGTCTTTGAAAATTAAAAATTTTTCAACTAATAATTTAAATATTAAATTATATTAAAATCATAATTAATTACTACTATAAATATTACCAATTTTTCATTTATTCAACATCCGTTAAAATTCATATGTAGTTGTATCCTGTCACTGGTTAAGTTCTAAAAAGCACAAAAGACAAAGCAATTTAATTTTTTATTCTCAGGAGTGGCCATCCGTTTTGGACTTTTGTAATCGTAAAATTTGCATGAGGACCCCTATCAGCTTGACTATTATAGTTGAGTCCTCCAATTCTTTTGATAGTAAAATTTTCGTTTTTTTGTCTTTGCAAATAATTATCATCCAAACACTAATTTGTCTTTTTGAACAAATTATGAATCCGTCCAACTCAATGAGGCCACATTAAGGGTGACACAGTAATTTTAATCCTTCATATTAAGTTATTATTTTTAATTTTATCAGTTAAATCTCAAAAAAGAAATCAAAATTATTAATTTCATTCCTTAATTTATAAGATACAATATAAATAAGTCTTGAGAATTAAGACTATATGTTGTTGACATGTCATCAATAATTCTATTTAATATTTTGATACATAATCTTGTCACATCACCCATTAATTCTCTCTCATCTCTCTTAAATTATCATAATTTTGTCATATCATTCACTAATTCTCTCACATATCTCCTAAACTAATTATGTAAAATATGACTTTGTACTTTTTCAATTTAATTCCAACTATCTTCTTAAATTTTTGGTATTTTTTAAAATATTTACTCCAAAACGAAATATTCTTAATTTATTCTCACTCTCGTTAGAGGGACATGAAAAAGCCTAATTTAATTGTCACTTTTCATAAACAAAATAGCTTAACTTCAAGAGAGAGAATATCAAAAAATTAATATAATGACTAATTTTTTGAATGATATTTTCACAGCTTATTTGAGTTGATCTATTGTGAAAAAATTAGAGAAAATTTATGTCTAAATCAAGTCATCAATTAATATTGATACTAGATTTTTTTTTTGCTTAAATAGAAAAGATATAAGAGTATTCAAAATTAAATTTAAAATTTTGTGCAATGAAATGTTTATTTAATTAAAAGTAAAAATTTCACAATATATTAATATAATTGTTAATAGAATAGTACGCTGACACTGTAACACATTGCAAGAGAAACTAGCACATCAATTAATATTTTAATATCACATTAACTTAATTAACTTTTTAAAATTAATTATTAAAATAAAATGATACATATAAATTAATAATTTTATTGATAATAAATTCAAAAAATAGAAAAATTTTAAAAGTTAAAAATATAATAAAATAGTTTGTGCATTGTCACAATAGTGTCAATCAAATTCTTTAAATCAATTATGTTCCTTTTTTTACTTGATTTATTGGGAATAATTTAAATAACTATCTAACATATTAAAAAAAAAAAACAAAAATGTAAATTGTAATGTTAATACACAAGTGGCAAGTATTAAGAATGTAACTGCTACACCCTTGATGAATGCATGACTGGTCGGAAGATTGGTTATCCAATCCTCTGTAACCCTGACTTCAAAACAAAGTAACAAGCATGACTCTTAACCCAACTAAATAATAAAAGTAACTATTATAAAATAGAAGTTCACTATAAAAATTTATTTTCTGAAACAGTTACCAATTTACTGAAAATTTTGGCAGAGGTTCTCTGCAATATGGAACATGCCTCAAAATACAAATACATATGTTCATGATATTACACAACAATAACACAAGGACAACAAGGAGGTTTGCTCCGTCCACATCATAAACAAGACAAATAACTAGAATTTTATATCATACAAAATTAAATACCCCACAATTCTAGTGTGAATGCAAATTTTCATCATTTACTTCAAGTCTGAGATCTTGGAAAATACCTTGCCATACTCTTTCAACAGGTCACTAGCTCGGCGACAGCATATACTGAATTCCTATTACTAAAACAAAATTCACAAGAGAGGGGTGAGTCATACGAACTCCGTGAGTGAAAAATCATACCCAAAGAGTACTAGCATCACTCAACACAAATATATAACATATATAGTAACATCATGATTTAATTCAAAATACATGTATACATTTGTAATCGTCATAAATTCACAACTTACATATAAAATCACAAATGAATCAGAGCAATCACAACATGCAAAGCAACCAAAGGGCCAACAAGTAACTTAGCCCTATACAATAGTATCACCCCCCACCGAGCATTTACGTGCCTGCACAACAAATTAATCTCCTTACATAATTCATCCCACCGGGGCTGATCATTTAAATTGTAAAAAATATTTATTAGAATTAGAATATTTTAATATTTCAAATCAAAATAACCTTGGTCACTTGGATTCTTAATTTCAGAGAAAAAAAAATCATTTTTCATAAAAACCTCACTTTGTTGGCCCTTATCAACCACAACAAGTATTAAACAAACATAATTCATATACGTCACTTAAATACTGTACTTGCTTACTTTCTATAGATCACGTATATTCAAGTGCACATATAATCATCTAGCCCCTAAAGGCAGCAATTGACCATTCACAAATTTACAAATTTTGTTAGTTACTTTGTCTTACGCTCACGTATGTCATTAGGCCCACAAAATGGTCCGGAACTGAAATTCATAATTCCAAATAATACTTAATTCATAAACGTTATCATTATAATCTTTTAATTACTAAGCTTATATATATACCAACTTATATAGGCCTCTTATGAAAGTTATTTATTAAGTTATTACATGTCAAGTAGTATGAATTGTACTTTATGTGGTAAAGTTAATAATGAAGAGACATTTTAAATATCTAGACAATGCATAGGGTAGAAGAAACCATTAGAAAAGATATAAAGCACTTAGTGAGTTAAAGATGTTGAAACTATCCAAATTTGAGATTTGGACCAGTGTTTACTATAATGGTCATATCTTCCTCTAGGAAATTTCAAATCTAGTTTTGTAAAATTTATTAAATACTAGACACATATGGCTTTATACTGGTATATCATTTGTAATTTTTAGATTTGTATATCAATACAGTTTATTTTTTGAAATTGCATCAAATTCTACAAAACGCAGGATTTTGACAACTTTGACCTTATCTTAGTTAATTGAACACAACTTTCTCTTGGAAAAACGAAATCCAATTATGTTTGTCGAGTTTGTTAATAGAAAAGTATATATATCTTTATTATTTAGAAAATTTTTCTAAAATTAGTCTTTAACCCACTCAATTCCTTACATGAACCAAAAATAGGGGACTAAAAATCTTGCATGACCTTGCTGGAGTCTAACAGCTTAAACTCATAACATACTTGGAACCAACCTACAAAATTTTGCAGACAACAGTTCAAGACCATAAGCTACTTTTTACCTTTTGAACTCTTAATTTAATTTTGACTCGTGTATATATATTTGTATATATATATATATATATATATATATATATGTATATTATACTATATATATTATACATATACATAACAAGAAATTAACATTAATTCTTTAAGTTCACCTTACTCATATTCTAAGCATCAAATTCATGTTAAAATAGTCATTTAAAAATCAATTAAAAGCTTAATTATAATTTCCAATATCCTTCCATCCAAAGTTCCAAGACTTTTCCTTCTTTAACCATTTAACAAATGATACTTTACTTTGTGTTCTTAGACTTTTTATTTAAATTTAAATAATCCTTAACTACGTATATTTAAATATACCAAGTTTTGTTTATTGTATTATAACTAGTTCCTATTAAACATTTTATCAAGCATCATACGGCCATGAATTCTTTTCACAACTTATATTTGCTTATATTCTTCATAGACTTTCTTGGGTCCAATACTAATGTAGAATGGAGAATAAGGCTTACATGCTTTAATAACTTCAAACTCAAAATTGTAAATACAATTATCACTTCCATTTCCTTATTTACTATACCCATGTTGAATTAAATTTATACAAGTTACTTATGCCCAACAAAATATAATTTATAGTAATTCATCAATAATTAAACCATTCTCATATCATACCTCCAGCCCCGCCCTCAACACATCTCACACCTTTAACATTAAGATACTTGAAAATATTTCACCTACAATTCTCTTAACAAGCCAGCCATGAATGAGGATTTCAGTAGCTTGGTTATTGCTCCAAAACAGGGGAATTACACTTAGCTGCCCTAGTTATTTTACTTCACCCACACACAAATATAAAGGAACCAAGAAAGAGCTGAACGCGTATTTAAGGAAAGACCCATAGCAAAGCACGTCCAAGAGAAGGCAGCAAGCATTTACAAAGAAAAGAAAGAGGAAATTCAGTCAAAACGTGCAAAACAGGGGCAAGAATTCAAGGATTAAACATACCAATAGGGCTGTTATTCTCAGCCATAATTGAAAGAAAAATGCACTCCAACCAGCTTTAAATCAAACGCAGCAAGCATCACACAAGAAGTTTGCTTGAAATAGCTCTAGCTTCAAGCAAGACAGTATAGCTATAACACAAAGTGCACAGCCAAGAGAAAAGGAGGAAGTGCATGGCAGTTCAATAGATTCAAACAAAGTGGAAGTTCAGCTATGGAACGTTCAAAATAGGGATATTATTGCACGTTTTCTAATGCTAGTAGCAATCCTTTATTCAGTTAATCAATCCCCAACCACGGCCAAACCTAGAGCTCAAGCAGGAAGCAGCTACCCACCCACAATCACGGTTACAAGAGAGGAAGGAATAAGATAGAACAATCAAAAGGAAGTTTGATTCACAACCAGCCAAGAATGCCAGCACATAATAATGGAGGAGATGCTAGAAGACTCAAGAAGCAGAGCAAAGGAAAGAAAAGAAGGATGGTGGGTTAAATAAATTGGAAGGTCAATGAAAGAAAGGACAAAATGGAAATAGAAATGTGGTAAAAAAAATTAAAGTTAACTTTTTAATTAAATGGTGGGTGGAATTAATTCCTTGATTATATATATATATATTCTTTACCATGCACACATCAATAAAGTTACCCAAGTAAATTTCAAGATTTAAGTTAACCCATTAGGTATTAAAAATTAATTCTTGAACTATATATATATTTATACAAATATTCATTTGCATAAATTTTACTTTGTGTAACACTTTAACCACCTAGTCACGACAATTTAGTACCCAAAAAAAAAAAAATATAAAATGTACGTTCAATTATCAAGTTAAAACAATTTGTTTTAGAATGTAAATTTACACATTGTGTCGTAAAACTCGATTTTAAGGTATCAAATTATGAAGTTTATAACAGTAACGTTGCCAAAAAAAAAAAAATCATCTCATTAGTGTACTAGATGAATTTTAAATCCTTAATTCCTAAATTCATCCAAGATTACTTTGTCTATAATGCTTTAGTTAAGGATGATTAATTTTGAAGATTAGAAATTTAGGATTAATAAAACAAAAAAAATAAAAAAATAAAAAAAAAAATCAAAATTACCTTCTAAATACCACATGCACATTTTCACACAAAAAAATAAAATAAAAATACATGCACATTTTCACACAAAAAAATAAAATAAAAATACATGCACATTTATTAATACATATTGATAATCATGAAACGTTGATGTATGGAATTTATAATCTTGAAACCTTTCAAGGATTTATTTGATAAATTGAACATTAAAAAATGAAACTTTTAAAATCTTCTAAAAATTTAATTAACAAAATTAATCATTAAGGAATAAAATTAATATTTTTAAAGAATCAAATTAGTAATTTAGTTAATTTATTTATTTATTTTTTACATGGGTAATAATTTATATAAAATATGCAACTTATCCAATCATCAATGTTTTTATGAACCTTTCATAATTTATTGTTTCAAATAGAAACTAGAATTTGTAATTAATTTTTAAATTTATATGAAGGTGAATATTTTCCCCTTCAATATGAAATTTTATTAAAGATAATAATACATTTTTAATTTTGCCATCTTGCATGAGTATATTTACTCCCAAAAAAAATAAAAATAAAGTTTGTAATTAAGATTTGATGAGATTATATTATCGTTACTATATTCTTAAAAATGACATATATGGTGGCAATTTTAGTATCTCTTCCTCTCTAATAATTATATCATCCTTTGGTAAGAGTCCTACTTAAATATAATACCATTTTTATCTTTAACCCTCTCTATAATTATATTTTATACGAATTATATTTTAATTATATCATTGGAATATGATGATAATTAAAATTCATTTATCAAGTAATTTATAATATAATAACACTTTTAGTTCATACATAATTTGTTTCCTATGTTATTTGCAATTCATTTTGATTACATAAATATTATTATAATTTTTTTCTTTTATTTTTATTTTTAAAGATAGATCTAAATTTAATGAATCATGATTTGACTTAAATCAAATATTTTCACAAATTGTGTAAATGTTTAATTATTATTGTTATTCTATCATATTAGACTATGTATCTCAGTATCTGACTTGATAAATCAAATTATCATTCCTAGATGTAAGTCGACTTTGTAATACTAGAGATTTTTTTTTTAATTATAAAAATTCATTTATTATGTCATGACCTTCAAAACCCGATATCGTAAATAAATAAATAAATAATAATTAAAAAAACATAATTATTGGCCAAACATGAAATATTCGAAATGAAGAAGCGTCTAATTAATCTTATTGGGAATTTCATCGGTTGAAGGATACAAAGAGGAATCTTAATTTGTTGGGCAATAAAAACTTGATTGATAAGGTAAGACATGAATTAGAACCTCATCCAGAAACAATACTAGTAGACCTCAAGATTCAAAGAGAAAACTTCATTAAACTCAAATCAAGCAGGTGACTTTGACTCAGTCCGCCGCTATGCCAACATCTAATTCCACTCATACGTCACATTATGTTTTTGATAGCTAACTAAATCCTCTACCCAGACAAATTCAAACCCAAAAGTTGCACACAACTAATCAAACTCCTTTAAGGAAAATAATGAATCTCAAACAAGGTCTACATTTGAAAAGCAAGGCAATTGCATTTTCTTAAAACCACACAATGACAAATATTCAAGTGTTTCACCCTGTTAGTTTGGTAAGGAGTGCATATAAATTATGGGTGGAAGTTATCGCACCTAAACTTAAGATGCTTTAAACTTTATTCTTTTAGTTAAAGAGTGGGTTGACTCTAGGCATCGATATTCAATATCGATATTAGTTTACAAAGTTAATATTGGAAAGGAAACCTTCGTATCTCTTGGAAAGAAGTGAACGGACTATACATGTATATGCATTTCCATGGTTCGTTTCTCTGTGATAGTACATAGGTTTAAGATGGATTCCTCGAAAGTTCATAGCCTATATCAAATAGGTATCTTTTCTCCTTTGCTCTCTATTATTATTACAAAAGTCTTAAGTATATTAATCTCATAAACGGCTAATTAGTTCACTGTCAAAGACACCTAAGAACTGGTTAATTCCAAATCAAAGCCAATATCTCATAATCTCACATAACAAGAAACACGACCACCACGCGTCATCACATCTAAACAAACACCAATGAATTCAAGGCACACCTATCATATAAGGTCAAGAATGGTATGTTAGAGAATTATAACTTGAAGTTTCAAGATGATTTAAAACATATCACCAAGTCTATATACACCCTGGGCAACATACGTAAACAAGGCAGCAACATCCCGTATTTGCAGTCACAGATCTCTGAACCTAGCTCTGATACTAACTTGTCACACCCCTCATGAAGGTATGACTGGTTGGAGGATTTGGATAACCAAACCTCCATAACCCTGACTGTAAAATAAAGTAACAAACACTACTCTTGACACCACTAAAGAATAAAATAAATTTTATAAAACAGAAGTTCATTGTAACAGCTTAGTTTCTGAAACCAATAACAATTTACTAAAAATTCAAGAAGCAAGCCTCTAAAAAGCAAACACATGCGTTCCTAATTTCCCATAACAACACTAAGTTAAGTAATTGGACTATTACATCATACAAAATTAGACACCCCATAGTTCTAATGTGACAGCAAACTTTCATCATTGAATCTAAATATAGGATTCTGAGGAATACATTGTCGTCAAATCCTCAGCAAAATTTATATTAATGGTTAACTTCCTTTCAGGTCCTGCTACTAAGAAATAATAATAATATAACCACAAAAGAGGGGTGAGTCCTACGGACTCCGTGAGTGGAAAATCGTACCCAAAGGGTACTAGTATCACACAACAAAAGCATATAACATATGTAACATTATTCATATCTTCATTCACGTTACACATATACCTTGTAAACGTCATAAATTCATAATTTACATGATACATAGAGTCATAAATTAATCAAAGCAATCACAACATACAAAGCAAACAAAGGGCAGCCTTGCACAACATTATTAGCCCTTACCAGGCATTTGCGTGCCCGCACAACAAATCAATCTCCGTACACAATCCATCCCACCGAGGCTGAGCACTCAGTTAAAAAAAAATATTTATCAGAATGAGAGTTTCTCATGATTTTAAATCAAAATATCTGAGGTGCACCTGGATTTTCAATTTCGGAGATAAAAATCACTTTTCATAAAAATCTCACATTGTTGGCCCTTATCAACCACAAGCAATGTCAAACAAAGAAATCAATATCAAACAAGCATAATTTAAATAAATTACTAAAATACTCTACTTGCTTATTTTCCTATATCACATATATTCAAATAAACATATAATTACATATACTAATCTAGCCCTTAAAGGCAACAATTAACCACTCACCTTTAATCGATTTTGTGCGTTACTTACACTTTCGTTCACGCATCTCATCTAATCCACATTAGGTCCGGAACTGAAATTCAAATTTTCACATAATACTTAGTTCATAAACATTATTGTTATAATCTTTTAATTACTAAGCTTATATATCAACTTGTATAAGTTTTTTTATGAAAGTTTTCTATTAAGTCATTACATGTTAAGTAATGTAAATTGTACTTTATGTGATAGGTTGATAATGGAGATACGTTTTTGATGCCAAAACTATCCAAACTTGGGGTTTGGATCAGTGTTTACTACTTTAATGTCATATCTTTCCCATAAAAATTCCAAATCCAGTTTTGTAAAATTTATTAAATACTAGACATATGTAGCTTTATAACAGTATATCATTTGTAATTTTTAGATTTGTACATCAATACATTTATTCATTGAAGTTGCGTCAAATTCTGTAAAACGCAGGATTTTGACAGCTTTGACCTTATCTTAGTTAATTGAACATAACTTTCCCTAAGAAAAACAAAATCTAATTATGTTTATCAAGTTTATTAATAGATAAGTATATCTATCTTTCTTATTTAGAAACTATTCCTAAAATTAGTCTTGAACCCACTCAATTCCTTACATGAACCAAAAACAAAGCATTAAAAATCCTAATTGACCTAAGCTGAGTCTAACAGCTCTAACTCCCAACATACTAGGAACCAAGCTACGAAATTTTGCAGAAAATATTTGAAGACCATAAGCTACTTTTTATCTTTTGAAATCTTAATTTAATTTTTCCCCAAAGACACTCGAAATACCAAATTTCTGTTACTCATGGAATCTACCCCCTGCACCCCTTCAAAAACCACTTAACTCTCATTTTCCAACACTTTCCCCACAACTAACCCTCCTTTGTTCTATCTCACTACTCACTTTTATTAACTCCTTAATCCACAACCTTAACCAACCACTATCTACTCTTGTTTAAGAACTTTTATTCCAACTCAAATAATACTTCACCTCTTAAAATTGAATAGACCAAATTTCATTCATTATGCTATAACTAGTTTCTTTAAGGCTTCCTAACCAACACCTTAAAGCCATCTTAAATTTCTCTTAACGTATATGTGTATATATATACATATACCAAGAAACTCCATTTTATGCACGTTCTAAATGTTGAATACAAAATTATATTTGTTATTTATAATCTATAAAAACTAAACTAGATACTTGCAAAATACACTAAGTTTTCCATGTTTTTCTCTTTTCCAATAATCACAATTATCATATTTTTACCCTTTTTGTTCACAGCTTTTCATTCCAATTCACCCAAATTTTAAACTAACTCATCAACCTACTAGAATTCTCTACTCTTAAAGAAATTAAACTAAGAAATTGTTAACAATAAATTTAAATTACACTACCTAACCTCCAACCAGCTGCTATGGAAGAGTTTTTATGTGATACCCCAATAATTTAATATATGTTCTAGAATATTCGTACGTAACCTGTTTGACACGGTAAATAAAATTTGAGGCAAATTAGATTTAAAGTGAACAATTACAAATATATATATATACACCCATATACATACGTATACAATTTGAAAAAAATGTTTTTTTTTAATTATATTATGGATTTACTTAGACTTGGAATTCATTTTATTTAAAGTGTATTAGTAAGTAAAATCTGTTATGAATATAATGAGTTATATATATATATAACTATAGGTAAATTGGAGCCACAATTCACCATATGTGCACTAAGTGTGTAAATAAAATAAACTAGGATTATTTTTTTTATGTATATATGAGCAAAGACTAAATTTATAAACTACTACTATACAATTTTGACTTTGACCACCTTATTTTTTATTTTTTTATTTATTTTGTTTCTTTTTCTTTTCTCTCTTTCTCTCGTTTACTCTTGGTTGATTTTTTCCACCGCCATGGGCACTCCTTTTTCCCTGTTTTGTTTTCTTGAATCTTCCATGCGGAAATTTCTGGTAGCTTGGCCCTAATCCCTCTATAGCAAGTTATTTTCCTTTTCTTTTGCCATGGGTTGGTTCTTCTTAAAGTCTGAAATCTCACCTTTATGTAACTTGGAAACTGTCTGAAATTCACTCTGCTATTGGAAACCCTTTGTTAGCTATGAGGTATGGCTTTCCTTTTAGCTTGCTAATCTGTTTTTCTTAGCTTAAATCAAGTGGTGACTATGTGTGTGTGTGTGTGATTTATTCAACTAGGTAGCTATTCTGTTGTGGGCGGCCTTGCTTGCTGATTTAGGCTTCTGGCAGCAGCAAGGAATACTCTTTTCTTTCTCCAAAATCATGATAGCCAACCTTACTTCTTCTAGCTTTATGGATTTGCCCTTGTTTTGTGTTACTTTAGCTTGGCTCCTGCTGTTTGTTTTAGTTCAACCGTAAGGTTAGTTTAGAAGGACAGCAGCCTTGCTGCGTGAAGCTTGGCTGGCAGCTGTAGGAAGTCTTCCCAACCTGTAAGCCACTATCCTTTTTATGGTGGATATGTTGTTTTCTTGTCTCACTTGACCTTTGAAACCTTCTGCTAGCCGAGGAAACCAAGTATCTTTTCATTCTCAGCTGGGCTGGGTTAGTGGAGTATATTGAAATGTAAAATGCAATTCAATAGAAACACTTTCTTGGGTACGGACAGTACTTGATCTTGTATAGGTATTTATGTTCTATTTAACCAAAGCAATAAGTTTAGTATAACTATAATTGAATAATTAAACAATTCAAACATTTCCCCATGGATATAAGTTATGAGAAAATACAAGTCAAAAGTGTAATAGTTAAATAAATGATTGATATTTTATTAAAAAGGTAAAACGGGCAAATTTGGTTAGTAACCAAAACTTGGTATTTTGAGTGTTTTGGGGTAGAATTAAATTAAGAGTTCAAAATATGAAATATAGCTTATAGTCTTGGCATGTTGTCTACAAAATTTCGTAGCTCGGTTCCAAATATGTTGTGAGTTATAGCTGTTAGACTCTGGTTGGGTAAGGCAGGATTCGTAGTGCCCTGTTTTTGGTTCATGTAAGAAATTGAATGGGTTCATTACAGATTCTAGGAAAAGTTTTTAAGTAATAAAGATAGATATACTTGTCTATTAATAAACCCAACAAATGGAATCGGATTTCATTTTTCCTAGAGAAAGTTATGTTCAATTAACTATGATAAGGTCAAAACTGTCAAAAATCCTGCATATGCATAATTTGATGCAACTTCAATCAATAAAATGTATTGATATACAAATCTAAAAATTACAAATGACATACCATTATAAAGCTACATGTGTTTAGTATTTTATAAATTTTACGAAACTAGATTCGGAATTTTCTGGAGAAAGATATAACTATTAAAGTGGACACTGGTCCAAATTCCAAGTTTGTGCAATTTCAGTATTGTGCTTTCCATCTTTTCTAATGGTTTTCCCTACCCTATGCTTTGTCAAAACACTTATAATGCTTTTTCATTATTAACCTTATTACCTAAAGTCCAATTTATATTAATTGACATGTAATGGCTTAATGAAAAATTTACATAAAGAAACTTATATAAATTGAGATATAAGCTTAGTAACTAAAAGATTATAATAATAACGTTATGAACTAAATATTAATTGGGTATATGAATTTTAGTTTCGAATGCTAATGTGGACATGATGAGATGCGTGGACGCAAGTGTGAGTGACGAATGGAATCAGTTACAGGTGAGTGGTTAATTATTGCCTTTAGGGGCTAGATTAGTATGTGTGATTGTATGTTTACTTGAATATGCATAATATATGAAAAATAAGCCATTAGAGTACTACAGTAAGTTATTTGAATTATGCTTGTTTGGGATTGATGGCTGTATTTGACATTGGTTGTGGTTGATAAGGGCCAACTCGTGAACATTTTCTGAAAAATGATTTTTATCTCTGAAATTAAGATCCAACTAGGATACCCTGATTTAAATTATGAGAAATCTTGATTCTGATAATTTTTTTTTTTAAATTGAGTGTTCAGCCTCGATGGTATGGATTTTGTACGAAGATTAATTTGGTGTGCGGGCGTGTAAATGCCAGGCAGGGGGTGATACTAGTGTGCGGGGCTGGTTTACTCGTTGGCTCTTTGGTTGCTTTGTTTGATATCATTGTTCTGATAAATTTGTGATCTTGTATATCATGTAAATTGTGAATTTATGACTGTTACAATGTATATGTGGAATGTGAATTAAGATATGAATAATGTTACGCAATGTTGTTACATATGTTATATGCTTGTGTTGTGTGATGCTAGTATCTTTTGGGTACGATTTTCCAATCACGGAGTCCATAGGACTCACCCCTTTCCTGTGGTTATATTTTTTCTTAGTAGCAGGACCTCAAAAAGAAGTTAATTGGTAATACGAAGTTTTGCTAAGGATTTGACGACAAGGTATGTCTCAAAATGTCATACTTTGAGTCAAGGATGAAAGTTTGCAGTCACATTAGAACTGTGGGTATCAAATGTGGTATGATGTAATATTCTAGTACTTGTTTTGTTGATGATGTGAACGGAGCAGACCTCCTTATGGTCTTTGTATTATGTTGAGTAATAAAAATAGTTTATAGGATTGTATTTTAAGGCATGTTCCACATTGTAAGGGACCTTTGTCGAAATTTTCAATAAGTTGTGATTTGTTGTAATCAACAAACTTTTAATGTTAACTTTTGTCTTTATAATTTCTTGGTTGTATTCATTGGTAAGTCAAAAGTCATGGTCGTTCCTTTATGTGAGTCAGGGTTACGGAGGTTTGGTTACCATTCCTCCGACCAGTCATGCCTCCATGAGGGGTGTGACAAGTTGGTATTAGAGCATGGTTTAGAGATCCGTGACTACAAATATAGGACGTTGTTACTTTGTTTACGTACGTTACCCGGGGCGTATGTGGACTTTGTGATGCATTTCAATTCATCTTGAAATTTCAAGCTGTGATTCTTTAACGTACCGTCATTGGCCTTATATGATGGGGCGTGCTTTGAATTGGTTAGTGTTGGTATTGACACAATAACACGAAGTTTTCTTGTTGTGAGTAGTCATGGCGTGAGTTATGTGAGATAATAGAATATTGGCTTTAATCAGTAGTGAATCAAATTTTGGACGTGTTTGACAAGAAACTAAGTTGTAAAGAGCACTGAGTAATTTGATTGAAATTTTTTTTATTTAGCAATAGTAACCTCTATAAAAGGTAAACCCTTTAGTTTAGTTTAATTAAATAGATAGTTGTTTGTAGAACTATTATATTTAAGATTCAAATAGAAATAATGAGAAGCAAAGGAATTAACCAGTTCTCAAGTGTTATTAATAAGAAATTTAGATCATGGAAGAATACGGTGACTTAGCCAATATCCTAGTTTAGTAATAGTAGCCTCTGTCAAGGGGTAAACCCTCCAGTTTAGTTTAATAAAGTAACCAGTGTTTGTAAAATTAATACATTTAAGACTTTTGTAATGATAATAGAAAGCGAAGGAGAAAATATAACTTTTTAATTTAGGCTATGAACTTTCGAAGAACCTATCTTAAACTTAAGTACTATTCTAGAACAAATGAACTGTGGAAATGTACATATAGGTGTAGTTCATTCACTTCTTTCCAAGAGATATTAAAGGTTTCCTTTCCTACAATTAAGTTTGCAAACCAATCTCAATATTGAATATCAATATCTAGAATCAACACACTCAGTGACTGAAAGAATAAAGAATAAAATCTAAATTGTCTCAAGTTTGTGTGTGGTTATGAATTATTGGAGAAACCCATTTCAAACCTGTTCCTTTTGTGCTAAAATGGATCATGGAAAGACATATACATGTCTAGCCATCTATTGTCTCTGAAGTCTTCGTCTCACAAAGCATGAAAAGATTTTTTTAATGTCATGTTTGCAAACTAATTTTAATATTAAATATCGAATCTTGGAAATCATACACTTATAATTCAAAGGAAAGAATGATTTTTTATTTTTTCTGATAGTGTAATGATTAACAGTGGTTGAATTATTTTTTTCTTTTCTCTAACATTGTAATTTATTTGATTGATTGTAACGACTCAAACTCTTCTTACATTTGAAATATTATTAAGTTTCCATACTGAGTGTGAAAAGCAATCTTCGGAAGGTCTTCTTTCTTAATTCGGAGATGGTAATCTCCCAAACAAAGGTCGATCTTGGAAAAGTAGTGAGCTCCCTTAGTTCGTTAAGAGCCATCCTGTAAGGGAATATAGAAATTGCTTAAGTACCAGGTAATAAGTCAATGCTCCATCCAATCTCTCAATCAAAAACTCATTAGGAAATACATCAAGAAATTTTCTCACCACTGGATTATGATCTAAAGAAGTAATATTTATAGTTTTGCAAACATTTAGAAGATATAATGAAAAGCTATGTTAAATTCTTTAAGGATGAAATTTTGATACGATGAATTTAAAGTTGAAATCTATCAGGTTAAATGGGTATATTTTAAGCCTTAATGAAAAGTTAAACTTGGAATTTCATAAAATATTTGTTGGATTTGAGGCTTTTCATTGGGTTCTAATTTTTTTATTTAATCCATTTCATAACAATTACATCGATTTTGATAATACCCATTACAATACTTATTATTTAAAAGAGGAAATTTATCCGGTAATATTGGCTAATTAATTATAGAGTGTTACAATTTGGTACGACTACATTAGAAAGTTGATATAACGTGAAATTTTAATTAGTAGGATTAATGAGTATTTTTTTTTATATATATACATATAGAGTGGTGGTGATACGTAATATGAGTATAGAAGACATTAAGTCAATCAATAGTGTGAATTAGAATAAACAAGATTTAATATATATATATATATAAATAATTTATAGTTAACTTAGATCTTGACTTGTGTATCTAGTAATTTTAGTGATACATGTAGTGACATCCTTTTTAGTAGGATCATAGAATTTCGATGGTATAGTTGGTAATCTCTTTACTTTCTTAATTGAAAAGATAATTATAAAATAAAACAGTAAATAATAAATCTAGTAGAGATGAGTAAAAAATTAATTGAATATTTCATTCATTTGTTTTATCATTGAGTAAATTACATTGCTAATATTAATTAAACACTAGTCCGTGAATGAACAATTATTGTATGAACCAGTATAGGTTTTATTTATCGTCATCAAGGTTTCCTAATAAGATTTATCAGATTCGTTAAGTTATTTCAAAGGCTAAAAAGAGTCAGTTGTTAATAAAACAATTTGTAAATTACCCATTTGGGTGAGGATTTTTTTAAAATGCATTGTAAGTTAAATTTTTATTGATAGAAAATCAATCTGTAATAGATGAGGAAAGTACAGTAATGCTATGAATAAATTAGTATCACATATCGAAAATAATTGTAGTAAAAGTTGTGTATCATGAAAATTATATGTCGTGTATAATAATATTACATAAATGACTTCAGTATAATTTCTATAAGACAAGTCCAAGATAATTCAACTCCTAATTCTCTTAGACTTGACTTTTAAGCTTCTCAACGAACTAATTTAACCTTTAGATTATGCATACAATATTAGTACTCAGTTTGATTGAGAGGAAACATGATAGTTTTGCACACTTTATTTATATACTTGAATTTTTATGTACATAGAAGCTAATTTATTTCAATAATTTAATTATCGGATTTAGTTCATTAATTAAAATTTTAAATAAGGAATATGATGTGATTTTAAGCATGAATTAGGGTTTAGGTGTTTAACTATTAGAATGGTGTAGGGAAAGCGTGGTGGAATGTTGTGACAAAATTATTAAATTTAGTGTTTCGAAGGTGTTCACCTTATTTTTTTTTGTAAGGGTATAGGATTAAAATATCTTATAATTTAAATTTTATATTCGGTACTGGGTATAAAAATCTAATATGTGAAAGGTAACTGGTAATAATTATAAATGTACAAGTTCATAAATTTTCTTTGGTAAAAATATAAGGAACAAGAAATCATGTGAAAAAAAATAAACTAAAATTTCATTGAAACAACAATATCTATATCCGTTTTAGGTAAACAATTTATTTCAATTTTTTTGTTGAAATTCGGGATGAATTTTTTTTTAAGCGGGAGAGTGTCACACCCCTCATGGAGGCATGACTGGCCGGAGGAATGGTAATCAAACCTCCATAACCCTGACTCAAATAAGGGGACGACCATGACTCTTGACTCACCAATGAATACAACCAAGAAATTATAAAGACAAAATTTAACATTAAAAGTTTGTTGATTACAACAAATCACAACTTATTGAAAATTTCGACAAAGGTCCCTTACAATATGGAACATGCCTTAAAATACAATCCTATAAACTCTTTTTATTACTCAACATAATACAAAGATCATAAAGAGCTTTGCTCCGTTCACATCATCAACAAAACAAGTACTAGAATATTACATCATACCACATTTGACACCCACAGTTCTAATGTGACTGCAAACTTTCATCATTGACTCCAAGTATGAGATTCTGAGACATACCTTGTCGTCAAATCCTTAGCAAAACCTCGTATTAGCGATTAACTTTTTGAGGTCCTGCTACTAAGAAAAAATATAACCACAGGAAAGGTGTGAGTCCTACGGACTCCGTGATTGGAAAATCGTACCCAAAAGGTACTAGCATCACACAACACAAGCATATAACATATGTAACAACATTGCGTAACATTATTCATATCTTAATTCACATTCCACATATACATTGTAACAGTAATAAATTCACAATTTACATGATATACAAGATCACAAATTTATCAGAACAATGATATCAAACAAAGCAACCAAACAGCCAACGAGTAAACCAGCCCCGCACACTAGTATCACCCCCTGCCTTGCATTTACGCGCCTGCACACCAAATTAATCTTCGTACAAAATCCATACCACCGGGGCTGAGCACTCAATTTAAAAAAAAAAATTATCAGAATCAAGATTTCTAATAATTTTAAATCAGGGTATCCTAGTTGGATCTTAATTTCAGAGATAAAAATCATTTTCCAGAAAATGGTCATGAGTTGGCCCTTATCAACCACAACCAATGTCAAACATAGCCATCAATCTCAAATAAATATAATTTAAATAACTTACTAAAGTACTCTACTGGTTTATTTTCCATATATCATGCGTATTCAAATAAACATACAATCACACATACTAATCTAGCCCCTAAAGGCAATAATTAACCACTCACCTGTAACCGATTCCATTCGTCACTCACACTTACGTCCACGCATCTCATCAGGTCCATATTAGCATTCGAAACTGAAATTCATATACCCAATTAATATTTAGTTCATAACGTTATTATTATAATCTTTTAGTTACTAAGCTTATATCTCAATTTATATAAGTTTCTTTATGTAAATTTTTCATTAAGCCATTACATGTCAATTAATATGAATTGGACTTTGGGTAATAAGGTTAATAATGAAAAAGCATTTTAAGTGTTTTGACAAAGCATAGGGTAGGGAAAACCATTAGAAAAGATGAAAAGCACTTGGTGAGTTAGGAATATTGAAACTGCACAAACTTGGAATTTGGACCAGTGTCCACTTTAACGGTCATATCTTTCTCTAGAAAATTATGAATCTAGTTTCATAAAATTTATAAAATACTAGACACATGTAGCTTTATAATGGTATATCATTTGTAATTTTTAGATCTGTATATCAATACAGTTTATTGTTTGAAGTTGCATCAAATTGTGCATACGCAGGATTTTTAACAGTTTTGACCTTACCTTAGTTAGTTGAACATAACTTTCTTTAGGAAAAACGAAATCTGATTCCATTTGTTGGGTTTATTAATAGACAAGTATATCTATCTTTATTATTTAGAAACTTTTCCTAGAATCTGTAATGAACCCACTCAATTTCTTACATGAACCAAAAACAGGGCACTACGAATCCTGCCTGACCTAACTGGAGTCTAACAGCTATAACTCACAACCCATTTGGAACCGAGCTACGAAATTTTGTAGACAACATACCAAGACTATAACTATATTTCATAATTTGAACTCTTAATTTAATTCTACCCCAAAACACTCAAAATACCAAGTTTTGGTTACTCACCAAATTTGCCCGTTTTACCTTTTAATAACTACTTAATTCAATATCAATAATTTATTTAACTGTTACACTTTTGACTTGTATTTTCTCATAACTTATATCCATGGGGAAATGTTTGAATTGTTTAATTATTCAATGATAGTTATACTAAACTTATTGCTTTGGTTAAATAGAACATAAATACCTAGACAAGATCAAGTACTGTCCGTACCAAAGAAAGTGTTTCTATTGAATTGCATTTTACACTTCAATATCCTCCACTAACCAACCATGTTACAACAGCACTTGTGGCTTCCTACTCACGTTCAAACATG
The DNA here is from genome assembly GCA_029379385.1 of Quillaja saponaria. Lineage (NCBI taxonomy): Eukaryota > Viridiplantae > Streptophyta > Magnoliopsida > Fabales > Quillajaceae > Quillaja > Quillaja saponaria. Next base: position 15,637,759 of record CM055611.1, on the reverse strand, counting down.
ACTCAGGAAGGGAATTAAAACAAAGTAAGCAAAGAGGAAGACTCACAGTACATGGGTTGCTATAGAAAAAAAAAAAACCCGGCTGAAAATGAAAAGATACTTGGTTCCCTCGGCCAGCAGGAGTTTTCAAAGGTCAAGTGAGACAAGAAAACAACATATCCACCATAAAAAGGACAGTGGCTTACTGGTTGGGAAGACTTCCTACAGCTGCCAGCTAAGCTTCATGTAGCAAGGCTGCTGTCCTTCTAAACTAACCTTATGGCTGAACTAAAACAAACAGCAAGACCCAAGCTAATGTAACACAAAACAAGTGCAAATCCAAAAAGCTAGAAGAAGTAAAGTTGGCTATCATGATTTTGGAGAAAGAAATGAGTATTCCTTGCTGCTGCCAGAAGCCTAAATCAGCAAGCAAGGCTGTCCACAGCAGAATTGCTACCCGGTTGAATAAATCTCACACACACACACATATAGTCACCACTTGATTTAAGCTAAGAAAAACATATCAGCAAGCTAAAAGGAAAGCCATACCTCACGGCCAGCAAAGGGGTTCCAACAGTAGAGTGAATTTCAGACAGTTTCCAAGTTACATCAAGGTGAGATTCAGACTTTAAGAAGAACCAACCCATGGCAAAAGAAAAGGAAAATAACTTGCTATGGAGAGATTAGGGCCAAGCTACCAGAAATTTTCACATGGAAGATTCAAGAAAACAAAACAGGGAAAAAGGAGTGCCCATGGCGGTGGAAAAGATCAACCAAGAGTAAACGAGAGAAAGAGAGAAAAGAAAAAGAAACAAAATAAAAAAAATAAGGTAGTCAAAGCCAAAGTCAAAATTGTATAGTAGTAGTTTATATATTTAGTCTTAGCTCATATAAACATAAAAAAAATAATCCTAGTTTATTTTATTTATACACTTAGTGCACATATGGTGAATTGTGGCTCCAATTTACCTATAGTTATATATATATATATACATATATATATATATATATACACACTCAATTATTGTTTTATAACTCATTATATTCATAACAGATTTTACTTACTAATACAATTTAAATAAAATGAATTCCAAGTCCAAGTAAATCCATAATATAATAAAAAAAACAATTTTTTCAAATTGTATACGTATGTATGTGGGTGTATATATATATATTTGTATTTGTTCACTTTAAACCTAATTTGCCTCAAATTTTATTTACAGAGTCAAACAGGTTACGTACGAATATTCTAGAACATATATTAAATTATCGGGGTATCACATTTTACCCTTGCTGGCCTGCTGCCATAAGCAATCAACACTATAAAAGCCTGTACGTTTGAAGGAGGGGTGGCTCGAGAGTTAGTCAACAATTTGTGACTGCTAACCATATTCATAGTGAAGGCAAGCTGCTTCTGCTCCTACTAATTTCAAGACAACCATGGAGCTGCAAAGGCTAAGAAAAGGGTTGCATTTCAAAGACAAAGGCAGTTGCTGCAAGGAGGAACACAAAGCATGGATGGAAAATGAACTTTACACACACAGCTAGAGCTAGACAATTGCTGCCATGAAGCAGGGCAGCTACACGGCCAGAAAAGGGTTAGAAGTTGAAGGCAAGATGAGGGTCCAAACAAGGAAGGAAAACATCTACAAAGAGGGCTATGGAGCTTGGTTTAATAAGTAATTCATCAATCCAAAATAGAGGAAGGAAAAGAGCAGCACACAGCTCTAAGAAAACATCTAGCTATTGTCTCAAACATAGCTCATGGTAGCATGACTAGGGAAGGCTAAACCAAAAGGAATTTCACATAACCAAGTAGTACTATGGAGCTCAATTGAAATGGAGGCTCACGAAGGCAAAAGCAGGGGGATGGAAGGAGCTAGAAAGATCATGAAAAATAGGGGAAACAACTGGATAGAAAGAAAAGAAAATCAAAGAGAAAAGATAAGGAGGAACGATAAACAAAAAGAAAAAGAAATTAAATAAGGTCAAAGTTAAACTTTTATAATAAGTGTTATAAATTTACTCTAAACTTATACCTGTATATATTTATATATATACTTATTTAATTAAATTTTCTTTGTTTATACATTGTTTTGCACCTAACAAACAAATACGTAAGACAACCTTTAAATGTCATGCTAGATGTCAGCTATAACATGTTTAATGATATTATCATCTAATTAATTTGTTTACATATTTATTTTTTTAACTTTTTTCTTTTAGCAGGACCTCAAAGGAAGTTAACCACTAATATGAATTTTTTTTGAGGATTTGACGACAAGGTATTCCTCAGAATCTCATACTTGGATTCAATATTACAGCAATATTACAACGCAATTCACTAATAACACCAATACAATTTATAAATAATAAGATAGATAACCAACAATATAATTAGCATCACTTGAATCTAAAAATGTATTAGTTTTCAACAATTTTTTTAATTTCTTAAATATTTCATTAATTTTTCTAAGATCTTAAATAGACTACATAATGTAACTTTTAATCCTACATGTTATGCGGTTAAGTCCACATTTTATGTACCTTAGTGGTGACAACGAGCCGAGTTTTGGCAAAATTCAAATCGATTCGGGTATCAAAAAAAGTTAAACCTAAAACCTATTAGAGAGCCATTTAAATAATTTACTACCAAACCATACTACAAATTATGTTAATTTGCTTTCGTATAGAAAAAATTTATTATATATAAATATATATATTTAATAATATTAAACGAGTGAAGTTTTGAAAAAAATAAATTCAGCTCAATTTACTAAATGAGCTCAAAATAAATTTCAAAATCAGCTCATTTCTAAACAAAAACAAAGCTCAAACTAATTCTTTAACAAGTTGCTCGTGAGCTATTGAGGAGTTAGCTCAATTCATTATCTATTTAGTTGACTTGTTTTTGGAAGGCCGTGTATTTCTTGGGATTTATACTCTATTTGGATGTTATGTTACTTATACCCACTATCCTAGATTTCGGTTCACATTTTCAGTCTAGAAATTAAATAGAGATGTAGTGAGGATGCCTTTTGGCCATGTTCCTCCCACGTGGCAAGAAGTTTATTGTTGTATGCAAATAATATTTTCATATTGATGATTTTTTTTTTTAGTAATTATCAATTGAATGAGTCTTTCATGTGACTAATCATGTTAATAAAATCAATGATTTTTTTTTTTTTTACTCATTAATTTAATAATTGATTTTTTTTTAATATTAGAATAGGCCTACAAATATAGGCATACCCCTACGACTGTTAAATCATTGTAAGTAGGGGTCACAATAATTTCTTTTTGACAGTAGTGTCATTTATTTTATTTTTTTTGGTACATGACAGGAGTGTAATTTAAATAAAATATACTTCTATACATTTTAATTGTTATAAGTTGCTTTAATCAAATTATTTTTATAAGTTGTTATAATAATAATAATTTAATTTATTCTTAGTTTATAAATCAATACATGATCACTAATCAATGCACATAACATTTTTTTTTTTTTAAATCTTCTTATAATATGAATTTGAATTTTATTTATAATTTTTTGTTGCTTATAGAAATATATTGTTTAAACAATTAAACTTTGTAGTTTATTACCTTTGCAAAACTGTAATTGAAGTACAAAAATATGGTAATAATATTTTCTTTTGATAGGAATGATAATTTATATAAAGCATACATCATTTTTAATTGTCAATATTTACACATATGAAATGGGACACTTGCGAACTCATATTAAATTAGGTGTGAAACAAAGTATAAACAAAGAAAATTTAATTAAATAAGTATATATATAAATATATACAGGTATAAGTGAAGAGTAAATTTATACTACTTATTATAAAAGTTTGACTTTGACCTTGACCTTATTTAGTTTCTTTTTCTTTTTGTTTATTTTTCCTCCTTATCTTTTCTCTTTCATTTTTCTTTTCTTTCTGTCCAATTCTTTCCCCTGTTTTTCACGATCTTTCTAGCTCCTTCCATCCCCCTACTTCTGCCTTCGTGAGCCTCCCTTTCAACTGAGCTCCATAGTACTCCTTGGTTGTGTGAAATTCCACTTGGTTTAGCCTTCCCTAGTCATGCTACCATAATCTATGTTTGAGACAGCAGCTAGATGTTTTCTTAGAGCCGTGTGCTGCTCTTTTCCTTCCTCTGTTTTGGATTGATGAATTCCTTGTTAAACCAAGCTCCATAGTTTTCTTTGTAGCTATTTTCCTTCCTTGTTTGGACCTTCATCTTACCTTCAGTTCCTAGCTCTTTTTTGGCCATGTAGCTGACCTACTTCATGGCAGCAATTGAATAGCTCCAACTGTGTGTGTAAAGTTCATTTTCCAGCCATGCTTTGTGTTCCTCCTTGCAGCAGCCGCCTTTGTCTTTGAGGTGCAGCACTTTTCTTAGCCTTTGCAGCTCCACGACTATCTTGAAATTAGTAGGAGCAGAAGCAGCTTGCTGTACACCTTGCCATCACTATGAATATGGTTAGCAGATGCAAATTGTTGGCTAACTCGCGAGCCACCCCTCCTTTAAACGTATAGGCTTTTGTAATGTTGATTGCTTATGGTAGCAAGCCAGCAAGGGTAAAAACTCTTCCATAGCAGCCGATTGGAGGTTAGGTAGTGTAATTTAATTTTATTATTAAGAATTTCTTTGTTTAATTTCTTTAAGAGTAGAGAATTCTAGTAGGTTGATGAGTTAGTTTAAAAATTGGGTGAATTGAAATAAAAAGCTATGAACAAAAAGGGTAAAAATATGATAATTGTGATTATTGGAAAAGAGAAAAACATGGAAAACTTAGTGTATTATACTATAAGTATCTAGTTTAGTTTTTATGGATTATAAATAACAAATATAATTTTGTATTCAACATTTAGAATATGCATAAAATGGAATTGAGGAATTGTGTTGAATTTCTTGGTATATGTATATATATATACACATATACATTAAGATAAATTTAAGATGGCTTTAAGGTGTTTGTGAAAAAGTTTTAAAGAAACTAGTTATAGTATAATGAATGAAATTTGGTCTATTCAATTTTAGGAGGTGAAGTATTATTTGAGTTTGAATAAAATTTCTTAAACAAGAGTAGATAGTGGTTGGTTAAGGTTGTGGATTAAGGAGTTAATAAAAGTGATAGTGAGATAGAACAAAGGAGGGTTAGTTGTGGGAAAAGTGTTGGAAAATGAGAGTTAAGTGGTTTTTGAAGGGGTGCAGGGGGCAGATTTCATGAGTAACAGAAATTTGGTTCTAAGTATGTTGTGAGTTAGAGCTATTAAACTTTACCTAGGTCATGCAGAATTTTTAGTGCTTTGTTTTTGGTTCATGTAAGGAATTGAGTGGGTTTGACTAATTTTAGGAACAGTTTCCAAGTAATAAAGATATATATACTTTTCTATTAATAAACCCGACAAACAGAATAGGATTTCGTTTTTCCTACAGAAAGTTATGTTCAATTAACTAAGGTAAGCTAAGAGCTGTCAAAATCCTGCGTTTTACAGAATTTGATGCAACTTCAACGAATAAACTGTATTTATGTACAAATCTAAAAATTACAAATGATATACCATTATAAAGCTACATATATCTAGTATTTAATAAATTTTACAAAACTGGATTTGAAATTTTTATAGAAAAGATACGACTATTAGAGTAAAGATTAGTCCAAACCCCAAGTTTGGATAGTTTCGACATCAAAAACGTATCTCCATTATCAACCTTATCACATAATGTACAGTTCACATTACTTAACATGTAATGACTTAATAGAAAACTTTCATAAAAAAACTTATACAAGTTGATATATAAGCTTAGTAATTAAAAGTTATAACAATAATATTTATGAACTAAGTATTATGTGGAAATATTAATTTCAGTTTCGAACCTAATGTGGATTAGATGAGATGCGTGAACGCAAGTGTAAGTGACTCATGAAATCGATTAAAGGTGAGTGATTAATTGCTACTTTTGGGGGCTACATTAGTATGTGTAATTATATGTTTATTTGAATATACGTGATATAGGGAAAATAAGCAAGTAGAATATTTCAGTAATTTATTTAAATTATGCTTCTTTGATATTGATTTCTTTGTTTCACATTGGTTGTGATTGATAAGGGCCAACAAAGTGAGATTTTTATGAAAAATGATTTTTATCTCTGAAATTGAAAATCCAAATGCACTTAGGATATTTTGATTTAAAATCATGAGAAACTCTAATTTTGATAAATATTTTTTTTAACTGAGTACTCAGCCACGTTGGGATGGATTGTGTACGGAGATTGATTTATTGTACGAGTGCGTAAATGCCCGGTAAGGGGTGGAAATATTGTGCGAGGCTAAGTTACTCGTTGGCCCTTTGTTTGCTTTGTATGCAGTGATTACTTTGATTAATTTGTGACTATATGTATCATGTAAATTATGAATTTATGACATTTACAAGGTATACGTGTAACGTGAATGAAGATATGAATAATATTACATATGTTGTATGCTTGTGTTGTGTGATGCTAGTACCCTTTGGGTACTATTTTCCACTCACAGAGTTCGTAGGACTCATCCCTCTTTTGTGGTTATATTTTTTTTTAGTAGTAGGACCTCAAAGAAAGTTAACCACTAATATGAATTTTGCTGAGGATTTGAGGACAAGATATTTCTCAGAATCTCATACTTGGAGTCAAGGATGAAAGTTTGCAGTCACACTAGAACTGTGGGGTGTCTAATTTTGTATGATGTAATAGTCTAGTTACTTAACTTTTTTGTTGTTATGGGAAATCAGGAACACATGTGGTTGCATTTTGGAGGCATGCTTCATGAATTTTTAGTAAATTGTTATTTGTTTAAGAAAATAAGCCGTTACAATGAACTTCTGTTTTATAAAATTTATTTTATTCTTTAGTGGTGTCAAGAGTAGTGTTTATTACTTTGTTTTACAGTTAGGGTTACGGAGGTTTGGTTATCCAAATCCTTCGGCCAGTCATACCTTCATGAGGGGTGTGATAGTAAGATAAGAGAAAATCTGTCTACCAGACTTGTAAAAAAACAATAGTCTGGTATGGTATGTATACCTTTCAGTTCGGATAAGGTATACCATAAAAAATTGAAAATGAGGAGAGCAGAAAAATAGGCCAAATATAAGTGAGCAAACTCTTAAGCTCCTACCCAGGTACTTAATTTGATGTTGACATTTGGTTAGAACTTTTCTTTAATTCATGATATTCAATTATGAGTTTTGTCAAGGTGCATAACTTAAGTGTAATACTCAGTTATTAGCTAAGAAATTTATGAAAATTATGAATATGGGTTTAGGAAAGCTGTTCTCTAGGCCGCACAACTAAGAAGGGGATCAAAAATAATTGTCTAGATCAGAGTGTTCAATTATCAGAATCTTCTTTTGGTTGCAAAAGACTGCTACACCTTATTAATCAAGAAGGTCAGTGTTGATTTAATTTCATAATAAAAACTATTGCACGAAAGATACATAACGGAAAATGTTGTAATTGTTGTCTCTTTTTTCCTTCCCTTTCTGTCTTCCCGGATATAATAAGTTGAATTGTAGCAGATTGTTTCTTAAGTTACAAAAAATATATTCTAAATCCTTAACAGGAATCCTGATTATGAATAAGCTGTTCAGCATTTTATGACTTCATCACCGTAGCCTTCTCCTCTGACAATACAATATGATTAACTAATATGGACATCAAGTGCCAGAATAATTTACATCAAATCTCATGAAAATCTCTCAACACTACATTTACCGCGGGGGAGTTCTATGATCAGAACGGATTTTAAAAAGAATTAGTTACTGTCCATGCATTGTTGTATTCCTTCCATTTTTTTTCGTCCTGGTGCTCCACTGGAAGTTGGTAAATGTTATTTACCAGGTAAAGAACTTCTTTTACTTGGTATTTGGCAAAAACAAGAAGTGATTTACTTGGTAGCTATATAACATTTTCCCAAAGAAAAGTAAATACTTCAACATCAACAACCAAAAATATAGGTACAGATGATAGTTCATTAAGATATAGTGCTTTTAGATGCAGAGGAGCAGAAATCCACCGAACATGCAGGTACAGATATAGTGCTCTATATATACTATTAAGATTAGTTATCTGACATGCATAATTTTTTCAATAAAACGCAAATAAATAAAGAAAACATAAAATAAATTGATCAATTCAAATAAACATGTGCAAGAAAAGAATGTGCAACATGACAGATTACAACTCAGTTCCAAGGATCCCAAAAATTATCGTGCCGCAGTCAGCTCTGAAGAAAATAAATGAAGGAAATCTACCTATCTGATCTTGTGTGACAAACAAGAATGATACTTCACCCTTTCAGAGTATTTTATGTCAAGAGTTTCTCTGATATTATCAGCGTGGCTTCCATTTCCACCTTCATTAGCAGAAGTTGTCACTAAGCCTCTTATCATGAATCATCCATTTTACTGCTCTCAAATAAATATTATTTATTAATTTTCACTTTGCTTAAGACTTGAAGACTGAAAAAAACAATGAATATCTAAGGATTATCTTGCTATTTTATCATGTATGATAACAGAGAATAGTTATTTTGGTCACAAAAGTGGTTTAAGCAATAAAAAGATTTTTTGGCCTTTCCTGAAAAGCAAATAAAATAGAACAATTGTGTACATGTCCATGCGTTGCTGAATGGCGTGCCTTCCAAATTAAATTATGCAAATTTGTATATTCAAAAATCTTTGGTGTGTCTCTGATAAGAAATAAAAAGAATAACTGCCTATATGTGTGTGAATTGTTCACTGCTTGTGCATTCCTGATTTTATAAAGTGACAAATCTTATAATTTTTTTGGAAATACAAATCACTTCTTAATAATTGTCATCTATGCACGTGTGAAATCTGCACGTGCACACTCAAACACATTTTAGAGTAAATTATACTGTTCAAGGTGATGGAAAAGAGTCCTCACTCCTATTCTCCAGCACATATAACAGCCATTCTAAAGGTACTTTGAATTTATAACTCTCATCTCTCCCCAATCTTTCAGGATTCATGTCATCAAAGTCAAAATGTATTGTCTCTCTATTACTAGAACATACCTAAGAGACTAAGAATTGAAAACAATAGCTAAACTAACAAGCTTTATATTTTTCTCTGTTTAATTGATGTGGTAATAGTAAGTTATCAACAAGTAAGGGACAAAAAAAATAAATAAATAAGTCAAGTGTTATTGACAAAAATTAAAGATCGTTCAATTTTTCGTTTCCTTAAGAGAAAAAGAAAAATAAAGGGAGGAAGCAAAGAAGAAGGAAGAAAAAGGAATCAACATATCCCTCCCTATAATTTAAAATTTAGCTTACTTGTCCTTGGCTCTCGGTTGCGAAGGAATTCCAAGACTTGTTCTTATGCTTGCACCCACTTCTATCAAATCTCCCACCTATACATAGGCAACTAAGAAACATGTAAAAACAAGCATATTTAATTGATAGACTTTCTTTTTCTTTATAACACTTGATAGACTTCTTCTGTTTGTTATAAATAAAAGCTTAAATTACAGTTGGTTAAGAGAACCATTTTGTCCTCTTTCTTCCTTTCCATACAATATGGATCGTTGGAAAGGGGATCAGCACTACATGTACAAATGCTCAATTAGTTTTGTCCGCTGCTACACATACTATATATATATATATTTTTTTTTTCATATCAATACCAACTTCAAAATCAAAAAATTCTATTGAAAATATTAGCAGAACATTTTATTATTTTGTTTCTTATTTTCAAAATTGAAAAGAAAAATATATGGCAAGTGGGGAAGGGGTTCATATTAAAGCATACAAGGGGTCATATTAAGCATACAAAATGTCTCAAGCATTTATGTTAGCCTCTACATCTTCATATCAACATTCCTCATTTTTATTTTTATTTGTTTCTTGCGTTTCACAACAAATATTGTTGTGAGACTAATTCATGGAACTTTCTCGCTACTGCATGGCCGTCTTAACAATTGTCTTGCTCCAAAGTTCAAACTTTTATTTCTACCTTGAGAGTGCAGCTTGTTTACCACTACACTTAACCCTTGCCCAAAAAAATTATCTATACAATAGAAAATCTTAACTCTACTATACAAGGAAAGTGTCCTGAGTTTTAATATTTCTTTTAAGTGAGAGCGAGGGAGAGAACAAGAAGGAGGACGACAATGAAAATGATATTCAACAATCTAGAAGCTCAATCTAGCTTCTACCAAATGAAAGTAGGTTAACTTCCTAAGTTATCTCCCAATAACAATTTAGATGCTCAATCAAGATGCCAGTGTGCATTAACTATGCAATATTTAACAATCATTAAGTGGACATCTAGTGAAAGGGGGAAGGGATGGCAACTTCTTCCTCAAGAGGGTTGGTATCCATTTATCCTTCCAAAAGTCCACATTGTCTCATGTTCCCACTCGCCACATAAGGCCCTGTTGAAGTTGGTCTCTCCCTTCTAACAAACTAGACCATAACCATGATGCTTTTGCACCCAGAAAGCATCCAGATACAGAGTAATTGCCCAAATCTGTTTAGCTAACAAGGGTTTAAAAGAGTGTAAATCTCTAAATCTCATTCCTCCACATCTTTTGCGCAAAGCAAGTTTTGACTAAGAGTTCCAATGAATTTTCCTATCTCTACCTTGTTGTCCTCACAAGAATTTAGCTATAGCATTCAGAATTTCATCACAAAGATTCTTGGGGAATTTAAAACATGTCATTAGATAGGAAGGAATAGAAAAAGCAACTGAATTAATAAGAACTTCCTTCCATGTGAGATCATGAGATAATTATGTTTGCAACCTTGAATCTTGTTCATGATCCTATCCTGGATAAGAGATAAAGCATGTCGTTTTGATTCTCCCCAAATAGTAAGAAGTCCCAAGTAATTGCTAGGGTCATTAGTACATTCAATACCCTAAGATTCAGCAAGCTCTTGCCTCAGGGATTGATATAGAGGTATTCAGGGAAAAGAATGTGAAGGATTTGTTTAAATTGGATAACTACCTAAAAGCTTCATAATACTTCTTACTGATATCAGTCATGGCTTTACAATTTTCCTTGTTTGCTTTGATGAAGAACAAAAAGTCATCCGCAAACAAAAAATACGAGAGAATGGGGCAATGACATGTAATTTTTAGACCATCTAGTCTCTCTTGATCAATTGGCTTATGAATCATTTTGGAGAGCACATCAACCACTAAGATGAAGAGGTATAGGGAAAGGGGGTCTCCTTGTCAATGACCTTTAGTCTACTTAAAAGAATATGCTAGTTTACCACTAAGAAGTAGATTATACTTAACTGAAGAGATACATCCTAAAATCAGTCTCACCCATTTAGAGTTTAGCCCTATCTAATGAAGGACTTTGCCTAAGCAATCCCACTCTAGATGATCATATGCTTTATTCATATCAAGCATGATTTCAAAAGTATAAGTCTTGCAATTTGTTCATCTTGAGGTAATGGAAAGCTTCATAGGCCATTGTAATATTGTCTTGGTTTTGTCTTCCACCCACAAAAATACATTGATTTTCAGATATAATTATTGGGAGCAGCTTTTTAAGTATGTTGGCAAGAGTCTTGAAAATCACTTTGTAGATGAAATTGCATAAACTGATTGCACGATACTATTCCACATCCTCTTGAACTTCTCCTTTTGGAATTAGGACAATATTAGTATAGTTGATCTTTTCCAAAGAGTGTCATTGAGAAAAAGTCCTTCACTAATTTGACAACTGTTGTTCTCACTACATGTTAATATTTCTGATAAAAGATTCCTGAGAAACCATCTGGACCAGGGGCTTTTAGAGCTCCTAATTCAAAAGCAGCTTGTTTAGTTTCAAGATCAGAAATAGGGAAAAGAAGCATACTATTTTGTTCATCAGTTATCAAGTTTGGTACATGATCCAAAGCACTATCCTAGTTTCTTAGTCCAGAAGTGGTGAAAAGGCTTTGAAAGTGATTTAAAAACAGTGGCTAATCTCCTCTTCCTCCTCTAACCAGTTGCCTTGATTTGATTTGATCCTCAGTATCTTGTTTCATTGTTGTCTTTGAATAGCAATAGCATAAAAAACCTCGTGTTCTGATTGCTAGCTATTAACCATTTAACCTGGGAGTGTTGATGCCAGTAAATCTTTTCTTATTTCCAAATTTCATCTATAGCATTGATCAAGTGACCTTCTTCCATCAACCTGGCTTCCGTTAGTGGACCTTGTTTTGGAGAGAGGCCAGTTTAGTATGTAAGACAGCAAGATTCTTCTTATTGTTGGGAAAAAGCTCTTCTGCTCCACCTGATAAGATCTATCTTGCATTTGGTTAGTTTTGGAACTATTGGTAAAACTGACAGAAAAGGAATATTAAAAGCTATAAGCAGATTAATAACTTCCCCACAATCCACCCCTCTTTGTACACATTGCCTCAAATCTAAAGGAGAATGAGTCTTAGATTTTTTTGACATTCATATTGATTATCAAAGGTGAATAATCTTGACCTAATGGCATCAATAACTAAGACTTGTGCATGTTGGAACATGTCTCTCCAACCTAGGTTGCAAAAGGCTCTATCCAAATGTTTTCTCACAAAAGCTCCATCTGGTCTTTTATTTCACCAAGTAAAGAAATTTCCTTTGTAGCCCGAATATATGAATTCACAATCACCAACCAAACTTTGGAAGTTCAAATTCTTTCTTAAATCTTTTGTAAGACCATCCTCCATCTCCTACTAAAATAACATATCATTAAAATCTCTAGTACACAACTAAGAAGTATTGAAGATACTGATTCCTCACAAGGAAAGAATTTAAAAGATAATAATGATTCTCTACATGGAATAAATTAGAATAAGTCAAACTCTCATTATAAGAAAAGAGAAAATGAAGGAGGAAAACTTGTTATGGGAGTTCCTACGAATTAAGGAAAACTCAAATGTCAAAGTAATTATCAGTAAGCTAAGTCTTAGGTCAAGACTCTTAGCTTCACATAAGCAATTATATGACTGTTAGAATATGACATTTAGAATTCATATTAAAATCATTGACTATAAGTATCTATAAATAGATAAACTCACAAGATTATCAATCAAGGTGAGAATTACAAAATATCTAATTCTTATTTTCTTTATGGTATCAAAGCCTTACTCAGGTGATTTATAAAAAAATATAATAATAATAAAAAATTAAAAAATTAAAACAAAAAACTGTGTCTTCCTACCCCATCCTACTAATGGCCATCACATCTTCCCAAAAATATCATTATCCCTCCATGTTGAATGTAGGGAATTTTGTTTTAGTCAAATTGACTCAATCAAATTTTCTGTTATGGAAAACACAACTAATGGGTCTTATGGAAAGTCAAGACATGGATGGCTTTCTTACTTGTAAAATATCCAATTCTAGGAAAGTTTACCACAATCTCTAATGCTGAAGTTGTGAGTGAGTACTAGTTGGAAACAAATCCAAAGTACATAGCTTAGAAGTGGTTTGATAAACTTCTTAGAGGTTGGATTGCTGGACCTCTTTCCGAAGATGTTCTAGGCCTTGTTATCAGACTTGACACACGGGCTAATGTCTAAAGAACTCTTATAAATTCATTTGCTCATGTATCCCAAGAAAGGGAATTCTACTTACTTCAACATTTGCAATTGCTTAGCTAAGACAATTATAACATGAATGAGTATTTACAGACTTATAAGAATATTTGTATTGACCTTGCTGCTATAGGAAAGCTAATTAATAATCGCACAAAGGTGTTTGGACTCTTGAAGGGTCTGTCCTGTTATGAACCTTTTATTACTTCCATGCTTAAACCTCAAACTTCTACTTATCAAGAATTGGTTCCACTTCTTCTAGCTCATGAAACAATGAAAACTTTATACAAGGGAGATATCCACTAAATTAGAATATGGCTTTCTTTACCAATCATACTGAAAATCATGCCAAAAAAGGTAAGCCATATCAAGGTGGCTTTATCTCCAAAAGGCGTGATTTTTCACATTCTGAGTAACTCTTTACCAAGAGGAACAAAATACAATCAAGAAAATCACTACACCAGTAAATAAGCAGCCCAATGAAGAAAAGTCAAGTAATGTACTTGTTGGTCAAATTTGTAACAAGTGAAATCATTCAAAGAAGGAAAGAGAAGGAATGTTAACATTGTTTTAATCAAACTTTCCAGCCAGTTAAGGAAACTATTCTAGCATTTACAACCATGAATCTTAATGCAGTAATAGATGACACATGGTTTCCAGACACTGGGGCTTCCGTACATATGACCTCTGATTCTAGTGAGCTTAATATTTTAAAGCCATATCAAGGTAAATTTAAAATATTTGTTGCAAATGGAAATTTATTGGATATATCACATATTGGTACAATGGCTCTTGATGTAGGGAAAAATAAAACTCAATTAAATAATGTCCGTGTGGTTCCTCAAATAAAGAAAATTTTTATTATCTATCAGTAAACTTACTTTAGATTATCGATATTATATCACTTTTTTATGTGATTATTTTGTGATTAAGACAGGACAGCCCAAGCAATGATCGCAAAAGTTAAAAAGGATAAAAGACTATATGCCTTAAAGTTAAAAAATGAGATTGCTTTGTTTTCAACTAGATTGAGAGGAGCCACATATGAGTTTTGGCATCAGAGGCTAGCCATCCTCATTCAAAAGTTGTGAAAATTTTGAAAAGGAAAAAGCTCATAATGTGCACTAGCAATAAGGTTGAAAAGATTTGTACAAGTTGTCAAATGGCTAAGTCGTGTTGCTTACATTTTCTATCTTCTAGTAATTTTTCAAATGAACCTTTTTCAATTATTCACAGTGACTTATAGGACCAATCCCAGTACTTTCTTATCAAAGATTTTGATATTGTGTGATTTTTGTTAATGAATGCATAAGAGTTATATGGTTTTTCTTCTGAAAAAGGAATAAGATTTTGTTGAATGTTTTATTAAATTTTACAAATTTATAGAAACTCAATTTTATAAGAAAATTAAAGTTTTTTAATCTACTGGTGGTGGTGAATTTTCAAATAATGAGTTCAAGGCCTTCTTGGCCAGTAAAAGAATAAAGCAACAAACCTCATACCAGTATACCTCTAAGCAAAATGGTCTAGTGGAACAAAAACACAAAAATATTACATAATTTGGAAAGAATGCTTTTTTAGGGTCAAGTTCCTAAATGATTGTGGGTAGAAGCTTTTGAGACTTTAATTTGGCTTATTAATCGACAACCTTTTAGGGTGCTTAATTGGAAATGTTCATTTGATTTGATTTTATAAAAACAATCTGATTATTCTTGTTTATGAACCTTTGGTTGTAAGTGTTTTTCTTACTTACGAGATTATACAAAATCAAAATTTGAACCAAGATCTTTACCATGTGTTTTTCTTAGATATAGTGAGTTTCACAAAGGTTAATGTTGTCTCTATCCTCTTACAAATTAGGTATATTTATCATGACATGTGGTATTTTATGAGCATTCATTCCCTTTTTTCTAAACCAAAATCCTTATTCATCAACAATCTAGTGAACATTGAACTAATTGAATTTTTTGATTGGTTTTCAGGAAATGATACCGAGAGATACCCACAAGTGCCACCACCTCAATTTCCTTCTTGTCCAATAACAATTGATTCAATGGATAACTCTACTTCCCACAATGACTCACATGCACATACAACAGTTCAAGAAACACTTAAAACAAATTCTATTGCACCTCTTGATAGCAATCATACTATATCACCAAACTTAGAATCAACCACTGAGTTAAATGAGGATGACTATACTTTACAACATTAAGAAAATGGTTTACCACAAGTGAATTCTCAAAAAGATATCCCACCTACTTTACAGCATCAGGAAGATAGTTAACCACAAATGGATTCCTCTCAACAAGATATCCCACAACCTTTTCCTCCTTCAACTTCTAAAGAGAATTTATCTCAATAGCCCCCCCATGGTGATCAAATTTCGACTAACAACCGAGCTTAAAAAGCCTTATTTAGATCCTCAATTCTATAGAAGCATTGTTGGAGCTTTGCAATATTTAACCTTTACTAGATCAGACATTTCATATAGTGGTAATTATGTTTGTCAATTTATGCATCAACCCACAATTTTTCATTTCTATTGGTTAAGAGAATTCTTCGTTACATTAGTGGTACCATTCATAATGGAATACGATTATTACATCACTCTAAATTGAATCTTTATGCTTTTTGCTAGTGCAAATTGGGCCGGTTGTCCCCTTACAATACTGTCCACAACAGAGTTATGTACTTAACTTGGAAATAATATTATATCATGGAGTGCAAAGAAATAACATACAGTAGCTAGATCTAGTACAAAGGCGGAGTATCATGCCTTTGCCTCCACTATAGTAGAGCTTACTTGGTTAACATACCTATTATCTGACATTAGACTTCAACTACAACAGCCTCCATTACTCTTTTATGGTAACTTATCAGTTTTGTACATGACCATTAATCCAGTTTTTTGTGGCAGAACTAAGCACATCGAGATTTACTACCACTTTGTATGGTAAAAGTTTTCTAATGGATCACTGGTTACCTTATTTTTGTCCTCTAAAAATCAAGTGGTAGATATATTTACAAAAGCTTTGCCAAGAAAGTCAACTCATAAGTTATGCAAAAAACTAAGCCTTTGGTTTAACCTTCGGCCAAGTTTTAGGGGGGCTCTTGAAGATATTGATTCCTCACAAGGAAAGAATTCAAAAGATAATAATGATTCTCTATGTGGAAAAAATCAGAATAGGTCAAACTCTCATTATAAGAAAAGATAAAATGGAGGAGGAAAACATGCTATGGGAATTGCTACCAATTAAGAAAAATTCAAATGTCAAATTAATGATTAGTAGGCTAAGGCTTAGGTCAAGACTCTTGGCTCGACATAAGTAATTATATGACCATTAGAAGTTCTATTAAAATCATTAACTGTAAATATCTATAAATAAAGAAACTTACAAGAATATCAATCAATGTGAGAATTACAAAAATAATCTTATTCTTATTTTCTTTAAAGAGATGGAGGATTTGTAACCGGAGAGTGCAAAGAATTCCACAAAGGTTAGAGGATTACAAAAGTTGTAACAATCGTACCCTGTCCCTTCCAATCATTTGAAGTGTACAGAATATGAATACAATTCTTACAAGCATAGTTTATCTTAATATCTATTGTATGTTTAAACCAGAGAGCTAAACCACCAGAAAGACTGCAAGAATTAACATAAAATGATTTATTAAAGTGGAAACTCATTAAGGCTACCCAAGGACCTTGACAATTATAAGATACAAGAATCATGGCGACCTTGTGGCTGTAGGCTAGCCACCATAACCATTTTCAGATTTGGGAATTGAAGAGAAATTAATGTCTTCTTTTTGCTCAAAATAGTTCAAGACTTCTACCTCTGTAAGATCCTTTTCATTGAAAGTGTTAAGATTATCCTTCAATTTGATAGAGTTTGAATTTGGTCCACTTCCTCTTCTTTTATTGTCTATTCAGCTTCATCAAGGTTTGCCTTCCTTCCCTTTCCATCCCTCCTCGATTTTGTTCACTGAAATCATTGCTTCTTTTATGTGACTATATAGGCTAGGGCTTGGACTTTTAGTGGACTACTCTCTACTAAAATGAGCCTATCGTAGTTAGGCTCAGCATGTCAGAGCTTTTATTTAGATTAATCATTTATTATAGCCAGTACACAAGTAAAATATACAATGAACACAAAATTTCTCATTTTGGTACATTTCAGATTTTATTTTATTTTGGTGCAAAAAGAGGATCATAATATTAAATTTACTGAGAAACATACAAGTGAATATTTTGTGGGCAAGCATGCCCTTGAAAATCATAATGAAAATATCAAACATAAAGGTAATAAAATTTCTTAAATGAGATATTATAATAATAATAATAATAAAAAGCATGTACATAAAATATAAGTAGAATGGAAGATAAAGAAACACTAATACAAGATATAAAGTGATTTCCTCACAATAAAAATGTGTCACATCTAAGCTTAACATGACACAAAAGAGACCAAAACAATATCACTATAAAATTGAAGAATCAAGATCAAATAAAATAATGGGTAGCATTTTTTAATTAAGAGGAATAACTTTACTACATTATCATTATACAACAAACGACATAACCCTATCACATAAAGTCCAATTCATATTAATTGACATGTAATAGCTTAATGGAAAATTTTCATAAAGAAACCTAAACAAGTTGAGATATAAGCTTAGTAATTAAAAGATTATAACAATAATGTTTATGAACTAAATATTATTTGGGAATATGAATTTCAATTCTGGATTCTAATGTGGACTTGATGAGATGCGTGGATGCAAATGTGAGTGACAAATGGAATCGGTTACAGCTGAGTGTTTGATTGATGTCTTTAGGGGCTAGATTATTAGGTGTAATTATATGTGCATTTGAATATGCGTGATATATGGAAAAATGAGTAAATACAGTATCTCAGTGATTTATTTGAATTATGTTTGTTTGTTATTGTTTATGGTTGATAAGGGCCAACAAAGTGAGATATTTTTTTTATGAAAAATGGTTTTTATCTCCGGAATTAAAAAATCTAGGTGCACCTAGAAGATTCTGATTTGAAATTCCAAAATGTTCTGATTATGATAAATGTTTTTTTTTATTTGAGTGCTCAGCCCCGATGGAATAGATTATATACAGAGATTAATTTTTTGTGCAGGCGCGTAAATGCCTGGCAGGGAGTGATTGGTGTGCAAGGTTGAGTTACTCGTTGGCCCTTTGTTTGCTTGTATGTTATGATTGCTTCAATTAATTTGTGAACCTATGAATCATGTAAGTTGTGAACTTATGGTGAATATTAATGTGTACGTATAATTTTGAATGAAGATATGAACAAGGGTGTCGTGTGTGGGGTTGAGTTACTCGTTGGCCCTCTCGTGGTTTTTTTTTTTTTTTTTTTTAGTGACAGGGGTGCAGTATAGGGCGTCGCAGAGCTCATGACCCGCCGATAGAGTACAACAAGGTATTTTCCAGAATCTCAGAGTAAAAGTCAAGGATGAAAGTTTGCAGTCATATTAAAAACTGTAAGGTGTCTAATTTTGTATGTTGTAATAGTCTAGTTGTTTGTCTCTATGTTGTTTTGTGAAATCAGGACCACGTGTTAGTATTTTGAGGCATGTTCCATGTTATAGGGAATCGCTGCCCAAAATTTCAATAAATCGTTATTTGTTTCAGAGAACAAACTTTTACAGTAAACTTCTATTTTATAGAGTTGTTTTTATTCTTTAGTTGGGTAAAGAATCATGTTTGCTAATTTATTTTGAAGTCAGGGTTACGGAGGTTTGGTTATCCAATCCCTCAGCCAGTAATGCCCTTATGAGGGGTATGACATGTTCAATTTGTTAGTTAAAACTAAAAGAAGTGAAGTCCAACTTGATTTTGGTGTTGTTTGATTATTGGTATGAATATGGTAAGATTAGATAAAATATCATGTAAAAATTAATAAAGATTATAATATGTGTAGATAAGGATTTATCTTATCATGTGTTTGGTGCATGAACTGATAAAATGCAAGATAAAATTAAACTTCAAAACTATTTTAACAAAATTATCATGGAGCAAAAAAAAATCTATAATTCATATAATTTTCCTAATTTTTAATCATATATACTTTTATTATTTTAAATTTTATTCTAATTTATTAGATTATTTATTTTTTAAGGACTATTCTAATTTTGAATATATATATATATATATATATATATGTATACTAGCTTCATCACGTGCTTAAGCGTGTTAAGAGTTTTTTTTTAATTTATATTTTTCAGCTAATTACATCTGAGTTGTTTTAATTAGAAAACAACCGTTTGAAAAAGTTATTGTGAATGAATGAATTTTTAAAGTCTTTTAATTTGGTATGGGTAGATGTGAATTTTTTTTCTAAAAAGTAGATAAGAATTAAGAAGTTACTGGAAGAGATTTTTTTTAAATAGACTAAATTGATAAGAAAAAAAAATACCCTTTAACTTAAAAGAGCAAGAAATTATAAATATAGTACTATGTTGTAGGAAATTTTATGATAAAATGAATCAGTTAAAGTCAGAGGTCACCGTTAGGGTGTTCTGACTTTTAGAATAGTATAGATATAAAAGTATAGATAGATATAATCATAAATAAATTATAATAATTATCATGACACGAAATATTTTTATAAAGATTTAAAAAAATAATAATAATTTCACATTGTTGACTTAATTTTATTTTTTACAAGAAGAGGAATACATTTGGGTGACAAGTGAAATAAAGTCAAAATGCTCTTGTCTAGTTGAATAATTTGTGTTTTCTCCCTCTTTTTATAAAGATATTTTAATGAGAGCTGGATGACACATGTCAATGTCTCATTAGTCAAGTTATATAATTGATTTAATTTATAATTTCTTTTTTTATCGATAATCATTGGTTACAAGTATACAAGTAGCAAGTGTCCTTTTGTGATTGATCTGAATAGGTTTGAGAAGTTTGGAGGAGAGAGACAGTAAAAGACTGAAAAGCATTAGTATCTTCGCAATATAGAGTGAGGGTGCTTTTCGTTCATGTTCCCTGCAATGTTGACTGTTTTTCCCTCCATTTATTAATGGTTGTTGGGTTACTTAGATAACCACCACATTACGAGGAAGTTGACAATTCTAATTATCAATTCGATGAGTCTTCCAACGTTGTTATGTGTTGTTACATAGAGTAGGGTTAAATGCTCAGGTACGACTCTTACAATTTACAAACAAACAAAAAAAATGTAATTGTGGGTCCAAAGTGGTTGCATGTTTAACGTGTGTACTATATTAGAGAATATTAGAGACGGGAGTTCAATCATGCTACTAAGAGTATTAAATTTGCCATTGTGAATAGGTATGCCAATGAATTAGGTTAAGATGTTACCCTGTCCAGTTTAATTTTGTTAAATCTAATTTAAAGTAGTCAAAATTTGACTGAGAAGGTGATTAAAGCAAATAATCAAACTTCAATTTCATAACTACAACTCCATCAAAGGTGCTAGTAGGTTAACTAGTAAAGTCTTTTGGTATTATTTATCAAAACTTGAGATCAAATCACGCCATCACATGAGACGTAGGATTTATGGGAATGGAGAGAGATATCGCTCGTTATATAGCTCATTGATCCAATGGCCTCATTAACCAAAATATGAAATAAAACGCTACAAGTCAGCTTAAATCTATTACTTTGATGCTATTTAAGCTATGTGTCCTTCTTTTTTATTTTATTATTATTATTTATTTTTTATTTTTTAAGTTAATGGGGTTTAAACATTAGACCTCTGTTTAATTATTTATGTGATTAACTATTTCCACTTTTGCACATAAGCCTTTTTATTCAAAATCCAAAGCACCAATAAAAGGAAAAAAGAAAAACAATTCTCATAAAATTTTATAATATAAAATTGATTTGACACATAAGCACATCTAATTTTTATAATCAAACATTGCCAAAATCAAAATTGAGCTAACGTAAATACCATCTTTTTTTTAAACCTAACTTCAAAAAATTATTATCAAATTTTTGTAATTGAGTTGCAATTTCTAAAAAATAATCAAAAAGCTAGTTTAATTGTTTAAATAATAGTTTTCTATAAGCAACAACAAATTATAAATAAAATTAATATTTAATTCACCGTCAGTATATAAAGTTTTCACTATCAGTAGACAAGAAAGTGTCTTGCCTTTAACATCAAACACAATTTTATTTTTGTCAAGTGCACTGTACAATAAACTTTTTCACGGAATACCAATATGTATAGACTTATTATATTCACAATAAATTAAATAAAAACTCTTATGAATGCCTTACAATAATTGGTAGAATACGTATGCTTTATTTAAATTATCCATTTGTCAAAAAGATAATTATTGTTATCCAGATCATTGGGTCAGGCCGGTTGTAATTTGTAATTACCTATTTGTCAAAAAGATAATTATTATGTATTGAAACTCATCAAAGTTTTGACGGGTTTCGAGCTCGGCTTGTATTCGTTAAGAGCTCACAATACTAATAAATCCAAGACTAAGCTTGACTCGTCAAGTGTTCTTGAATATTTTTTCAAATTTTTTAAAAAGTCTTATAGTCAATATGGAAGTTGAGCCCATGACTTACCCAAGTTTCATTTGAGTAACTTACAATCAAAACAAGTTACAATTTATGTTATTTTGTTTTTGCATATAAATGTATTTACATAAAAATATATTATATAAATTAAACAAACCAGATTGCTATCTTTCGTTCTTCTTGATTTGGACTCTTAACATATAGTTCACCAGCTAATTGGACTCATTATCACTCTAACACGTATCCAATAGATGTCCATGAAAACAATAAATATGATAGGCTTGACTTATGCATTATGTAAAAGATGCAAGGGCATCTATTTGGTACATCTAGGATGAGAGATTTACGGGAAGGGAGAGAGATATCTCTCGTGACGCAGCTCACAAAGCTAATGGGTCTCATTCGAACCAAAATAAGAAATAAAAAATTACACATTAGCTGCTGCCTAATACTTTAATGTTATACCAACTTGTTAAATAGTAACAACTTTTAGTCATGTCAAGAAATTTATAGGGATATATAGCAAGGGTGCTTTTCTATCATGTTCCATCCAATATTAATTAATATGTATTGTGTTTTTTCCTTATCTATTAATGGTTGTGGGGTTACTTGGTTGTTACATTGCACATAACAAATGAGTGAAGATGAAATACAATTGTGCATGCAAATCGTGTTTTTTAAAAAGCCTTATAGTCAATGGGAGTTGAGCCCATGACTTATCAAGATTCATTTGAGTAACTTACAATAAAAACAAGTTATAATTTATGTTTCCTTTTTTTTATTTATTTATTTATTTTTTTTGCATAGAAATGTATTTAAATAATAAAAGTATATTATATAAAATTAAACGAACCAGTTTGCAAGTTTTTATTTTTCTCGATCTGAACTTTTACCGAATAGTTCATGAGTTAACTCGATTCATTGTCTATCTAACAGATGTCCATGAAAACAATAAATCTGGTATGCTTGACTTATGCAGTATGCAAAAAATGCAAGGGCACTTATTGGGTGCATCTAAGATGAGAGATTTATGGGAACGGAGAGAAAAATATCTCCTGATGTAGCTCATAAACATAATAGGTCTTATTTGAACCAAAATAAGAAATAAAATTACTAATTAGCTGCCACCTAATACATTAATGCTATACCAACTTGTTAAATAGTAACCATTTTTAGTCAAGTTAAGAAATTGACAGGAAATATTGAGCGCAGGTGTGCTTTTCATTCATGTTCCATCCAATATTAATTAATATGTACTGTGTTTTTTTCCCATCTATTAATGGTTGTGGGGTTACTTGGTGGTTGTTACATTGCACGTAATAAATGAGTAAAGCTGAAATACAATTGTGCACACGAATCGTGTTTTTTAAAAAGCCTCCTAATTAATGGGAGTTGAGCCCATGACTTACCAAGATTCATTTAAGTAACTTACAACCAAAACAAGTTATAATTTATGTTTTTTTGTTTTTGCAAATAAAGGTATTTAAATAATAAAAAATATATATAATTAAATGAACCGGTTCAAGTTTTCATTGTTATCGATCTTAACTCTTACCGAACAGTTCACAAGCTATCTCAATTCATTGTCATTCCAACAAATGTCCAATAGATGTCCATGAAAATAATAAATATAGTAGGCTTGACTTATGCAGTATGTAAAAAATGCAAGGGCAACTATTGGTGCATCTGGGATAAGAGATTTATGGGAAGGGAGAGGGAAATCTCTCCTGGTGTAGCTCATAAACCTAATAGGTGTCATTTGAACCAAAACAAGAAATAAAAATTACATATTAGCTGCCTACTAATACTTTAATGTTATACCAACTTGTTAAATAGCAACAATTTTTAGTCAAGTCAAGAAATTGATAGGGATATTGAGTGAGGGTACTTTCTTTCATGTTCCATCCAATATTAATTAATAAATATGTATTGTGTTTTTTCCCCCATTTATTAATGGTTGTGGGGTTACTTGGTTGTTACACTGCACATAATAAATGAGTAGAGCTGAAAAATAATTGTGTACGTGAATTGTGTTTTTTAAAAAGCCTTATAGTCAATAGGAGTTGAGCCCATGACTTACCAAGATTCATTTGAGTAACTTACAATTAAAACAAGTTATAATTTATGTTATTTTATTTTTGCATATAAATGTATTTAAATAATAAAAATATATTATATAAAATAAATGAACAGGTTTGCAAGTTTTCATTCTTCTTGATCTGAACTCTTAACTAATAGTTCATGAGCTAACTCAATTCATTGTCACTCCAACACATGTCCAATAGATGTCTATGAAAACAATAAATATGGTGGGCTTGACTCATGTAGTATGTAAAAAATGCAAGGGCATCTATTTGGTGCATCTAGGATGACAGATTTAAAGGAAGGGAAAAAGATATCTCTCCTGATGTAGCTCATAAACCTAATGGGTCTCATTTGAACCGAAAAATGAATTAAAAAATTTCACATCGACTGCCACCTAATACTTTAATGTTATACCCACTTGTTAGATAGTAACAATTTTTAGTCAAGTCAAGAAATTGATAGGGATATTAAGTTTAATAATAAGAAGAATGGTCACTCGTGAGAATCATAAACACAAATGGCAGGTAAGTTTTCAAAATACTTTAATTTTATTTAAATTACTAAACAAAAATAAAAACAAAACCCAAATGCTTTGTGATTTTATTTATATGATAGAATCGTGTAAATTATGTGGTAAATTCTTGAAATAATAATATTGAGTTTACAATTATGTGGTAAATTGATAGGGATATTGAGTTTACTAATAAGAAATGATATATACTATTACAGTAGTATTAATGATTTAAATAGTTAAATGAACTTTAAAAAATGTAGTCTAAAAACAATAATAATATTGCACACTATTTCCTCATCAACAGTAAACCTAGTGACAAATTCTTGTGAACTTCATATGAAAGAAAAAAAGAGGGAAAAAAATAGAAATTAAAAAGAGGAAATAGTCAATTGAATTGAATATATTGATTGACTAAATAAAATTCTTGTGAACATCCTATCAAGTTGTAAATAAAACAATTTTCAAAACTTTAAAAAAAATTTAACTAAATTATTCTTTGCTTAAACTATGACTTGAAGATTTATATATATATATATATTTCATAATTATGCAAGAAACTATGAAACATAAAAAGAGAAGGAAAAAAAAAGAAATTAAAATTAGTAGAAATTAAAAAGAGGAAATAGTGAATTGAATTGAATATATTGATTGACTAAATAAAATTCTTGTGAACATCCTATCAAGTTGTAAATAAAACAAGTTTCAAAACTTTAAAAAAAAATTAACTAAATTATTCTTTGCTTAAACTATGACTTGAAGATTTATATATATATATATATATATATATATTTCATAATTATGCAAGAAACTATGAAACATAAAAAGAGAATGAAAAAAAAAAGAAATTAAAATTAGTTATAATTCAAAAAAAATAATATGATTTTAAAAAATGGATGTAGGATTTAAATAAAAATAAAACATCAACATTAAATAGCATACCAACTATTTTTTGTTTTCTCTGCAAAAGATTGTTGTTATGTTTTAACTTGTAAAGTTCAGTTTATAATATGACATTATATTTTTATATTGAATAGATATTACACTGCCGCGAGAAAGAGCACAACATTTATGATCTCACATTGCTGAAAATAGTAAAGCCAGAAAAATAAAATATGGCGGAAGTTAGACACTTATGTATGTTGTGTTTCTATGGAGAGTTGAAAGTTTGTATGATAATATGATATTTGTAGAACTCAATGGATTCTTGTAATAAATGTTGGCTTAATAACTATGGTCAAGCTTCTGCTTATCTATTGTTGTTCACAAGAAAAGAACCTTTGCCTTTGGTTTGAAAACCATGAACTTCGATTCAGATCGATTCCTAATTTTATATGAATTTACTGTTAGCATATTCTATTCATAACATACAAATATACTCTAAATTAAATAGTCATCGTTGCTACCATAATCACAAGGTTGAGAATTGAGGCTTCTGGCTTACATCTGAGAAATATTGGATGCACTATATTTAATGCAACATATGTTTTTATAAACTAGACCCGGGACCCTGTACATCCCCTTACACTCTTTCGTCTATCACGGGAGTAGTTTCATAAGTGAGATAAAATTGTTATCCTTATTGAGAGATAACTGCAAGTGATTTTCACCAATACTTTAATTACTTATATTTATTTGTATTTTTAACCTTGTTAATTATCCTTATAATAATTATCTATATGATTATTGACAGGGGCCCATATTTTAAGGCTTAAATTGGTAATGCCGTGGCTTTTTAAAAGGTGTTGTCCTCTCATAACTCTTTTTGAGCTGTTTTAAAAAAAATTACAGCAGTAATATTTAGTAAAATAATGCAAAAGCTGCTCTCAATAAGTAGAAGTCACAAATTACTAATTGTGTAAATTCATTGTAAAGCTGCTCTAAATTTTTAAACGAACTATAATGGATACTGATAATAAAAAGAGTGATAATTAACCTACTACATTAATTAATAAAATTATAAATATGACTTTCAATTAAAATTGAGATTATATTAACTTTTTAAACTTTTGAGAGCAGAAGCCAACTTTTAAAAGCACCAAGGGGTACTTTTAAAAGCTGGCTTCTATTCTCAAAAGCCTAGAGCATAAGTACTTCACTTTTTTTTTTTTTTTTTTTTACCAAACATAAAAAAAATTGACTTATACTCTTCATAAGTATAAGCACTCTCCAAAAGAGCATTACCAAACTAAGCCTAAGTTTCCTAAAAGACATGTTTTATATTCTCCACTTGGCTCTCATGGCAAAATCGTATTACCAACTAAGTGATAAGAACAATAACTCTATACAGCCATATAAATTCTCTAGATATGGAAAACTAACACTCAAATTAAAAAGTTTTAATGTATGAATCATGGCGGTACATATATCACATGCTTGATTCTCTTGAACATAATAATTTGAAACATTACGAATAGACTCCCAATGAGCCATTTATAAGGTTCTTACTTTATTTTTTGACATATTCTTTATGTGTACAACAACTTTAATGTCAAACTTTATTCTAAGAGTATCATATGAGATCTCTTTCAAATAAGCAAGATCAATCTTTAATTGAAATAATAAAACTTGTATGAATGACAATCCTTTAGTCATGGGATCTTTAAACATTATTAGTCCAATAAGGATATTCTAGATATCCACTTACGCTTCTTAATATGATCTCTAACATGATGTGTTTGTCATCATATCAACCTTATTCTTCTTTATAAAGATAATATTGTAGTGAAATTGTCATAATGAACTTTTGTTGGCATTGCTTTAGAGTTGATAACTCTCAACCCAATATTAAAATTCCTCCATCAGATTGCTTGTAACTTTGCTTAATAGCATGTAATGAATTATACTATAATGGTAGATTAAGCAATTACTATTTACTTCTCCAAAATATAACTCTCCCATCAAAGGAAGCTAATGTATTATGAAGTATATTTTCTTGAATCTACGCATATATCCATTATAATTTAAACATGAATACTCAATCATTCAAAGTGTTTATGTGAGCCTATATTTTTGGTTCCTTACAAATAATACTTAACTTTCTTAGTGGCTTTACACTAATTAAGGCCATAATTTCTTTATTAATAGTCAAGTATACCTACGACAAACCTTATATATCAAGTCTTGTAGAGACTTATGTACAAATCTTGAACTAAATTCTACTTAACCATTTTGGCCCCTGAACCTTATTTTTCAAAACTTTTGCTTTGAAATTAAAACTTGTTAAAGTTCTAACCAGTAACCCAAATTCTATTATGGTTTTTTTAAAGATCTTATTCATCCTAAAGGTCATTCCCAGACACCCATAATACCAAACTGATGCCTACTCAACTGTTTTGCTCCCTTAAGCCTATTTTTCAAAGCTTTTGCTTTGAATTGAAACTTGTGCTTACAATGCTGACTTTTGATCCAAAATCTAATTTTTTTTTTTGTTTTTTCCATGAAGATTTTATTCATCCTAATGGTCATTCTAGTACTCTTGGAATCCCAAGAGGATGTCTACTTAACCATTTTTCCCTTCGAACCTTATTTTTCAAAGCTTTAGTTTTAAAATTAAAATTTATACTTAAAATCCTAACCATTGATCCAAATCCTATTATGTTTTCTCCTACAAGACTTATTCATCCCCATAATCATGCTAGTACTCCTAGAATCCTGAACAGATGGTATCAACATCCATATATGGGAAGTTGATGAATGGAAGTTAATAGTATTTGCGTTCACCTTGTGGACACAAATAACTGAAAGGTAAAAACTGAGAGTTTTTTATAAAACTATAAATGTCCCCTTCTTGTAGACACTGATAGTTTAAAAGCGAATGCTAATAGTTTAGAAATTTTATTTACATATTTTTTTGTATACTTGTTGAATGCTAAACCATAAATAAAGGTTGATATAACAATCAAAATAATCATTTACTAATGAAAACCTGAATTAAACATCCACTACATGAAAACTCTTCAGTACCGACCAACAATAGTTGATCCTTAAATACACGAAAATACCAACCAAAGTTGGTGGTAGTAAGTTTTGTAATATCACCGACTAACTAAAGTTGGTCGGCAAATAGTTTCACTTTTACCAACTAACTATATTACTCTTATAGTTGAAATACCCATTTAGCTTATTCTTTTTTATCGACCAACCTTTGTGGTTGGTTGGTGTTTTCTAAATTTCTAGATCCCCTTTCTTTCTCACTTTATTTGTAACTTTAATATTTTTTCTTCACATCTCTCTCCCTAAGTTCACCCTTTTCGATCCACCATCAATGCCCACCTCCTTAATAACAAGGATCGAGCCAAAATATTCACTTATATACCCTTTTCAATCCACCATAAACACCCAACTCCTCAATAATATTTTGCTCAATCACTGTTTCAATCTTCACTAGAGACACCATTGCAAGCTCTCCGCTAAGAAAATAAGAAGCACAATCATGAGCTGTCCAGGAAGTTAAACACACATCAAAGACGGAGCAGTTTTGACATATGATTCTTAAAGATTCACTTTGGTTCAGCTAAGATCTTAACTTGTATTTGTTTTCATTATTTACTCATTGTCCTTATTATATTATATGTATATTAGTTATTTTATTTTAACAAGGTCATGTGGGGGCTTTTTCTATTGGTAAAAATCGTGGTGAAATTAATTTGAGACAAGAAGATGCCCAGAATGATCAATAGCACAATGAGGACTTTCATAAGAATAATTAGCTAATAGTTTTTACTTTTATGATATATAAATAGATAAATATTATACGATATTATATTTAAGCATATTACATTGTGTTGATTAATTACTTTAATAATTGTATGACAATTTTATTTTAATTTGTCAATATATTTAATTTTCAATATTAGTTTATGAATTAGTAATTTTAAAACAGATTTTTATTATTATTATTATTATTTTAAAATGATCAAAAAAGGAATCTGGTTTATTACCGACCATCATTACCAACCAACCAAGTGATGGCCAGTAAAATCAAAAAATTTGCCAGAATTTTATAATTACCGACCAATCTCATTTATCAGTAATTATCTGTCAAATTTTATCTCATTACCGACCAACCATGTTATTCTTGTAGTGATCTTTTTAAAATGCAAGTCAAAATATTTCGTTTGTTTATAACTCTTTTGATGTCCCTAAGCATCTTAAAAGAGCTATAACTCCTCTAACTGGTATGCACTATCAACACATATGTGAAGCCTTTCTCATAGACAAAAGAAAACACCCAAGAAACTGTCCACATTTAATGTAACTTTATTGGAGCACAATTTGTCATCATGCTTCACCAATTTGAAAATCTATTTGTCATACTTCACCAAACAATAAATTTTTGCTTTAACCTGCAAAGATTCCAAGTGTTTTCATAAGACAATTTTTTGAATTAACAATACATAAACAGTACATAACATAAGAATGAAATAGCATATACATTTACATACACATCTATAATCTCTTTTAGTAGTGTTAAAGTGCCAGTACTATCATTTACATCTATATATATATATATATCATATAGTTTTATTTTTGTCAATAAAAAAGTTAAATTTATATAAACATAAGATAGTTCTCTACATTTTTCATATATGTATATATATATTTTCTGATGAATGTGAAATGTATATAGTATATAAATAGATACACATGTATCTAAATGTGTGTTGTTTTACCATCTCTGATGTAGACAAGTGTTGGTTTGAGTTTCTTGCATAATGACTATACAGAAGCAAATTGAGGAAACAATAATTAATGCATATTAATTAGTTGTTAATGTCATATGTTAATGTTATTTCTTTTCATTTCAAGACTTACCCATAAAATTAAAGAAAAAGATAAGATGTCTATTCTTTACTTTTCTCTCTTTGAAAGACCATATGACTGAAGATATCAGGCAATAGAAAGTGTGTTAGAAAGTTACTGATGGCATTTTATAAGCAAGAGATGACTTGTCTCTACAAAGGAGACGTTAAAGTTTGGAAGCGCTATTAACTAGAACCACCACAATTCTATTATTTATGAGAAAATAAAAAAGAATAAATGAATTTATTTTTCATAAAATGGTACACACTTGTATTTTACTTGGCACACAACTGCTATTTCCAGTTGGCACACTGTACAACTGACTGAGAACTTCTATTTCTATTAATAAGATAACAATTTGAAATATAGTTAAACTCTCCTAAGATAAAGCCTAAAGTAATGCAATATCCATTGAAACAAAACTCTAAGAGATAATCTTGTTACTAAATAAGATAAATCAACATGATAATTATCCAAAATATGAATTAATAATAAACACCACCTTAATCTAGATTTTGTCAAAGTTGGCATTCCCATCAACTTCTTAACAAACCTTTGGCCTCTTAGAAGGTGTACTTTTAACCTTATGTACTTTTCAAGTTATCTTGATCTTATTTTCTAACAAGATAACTTCAGCTTGATCATTTTTCTTAATCAAGATTCTCTCGACACTTGTCAATCAGCAAGTGACATAGTCGAGGTGCTTCTTATTAATTCAAGTAATTCCATATATCAGATCATCGTCATCTCGTTAATGCTGCTAATACACAAATCTCTACTTTGTAAACATACTTGTTTAGCATGCTTTTTCATGCTATTTAACACTTAGTCAAGCATGGCGCATCCTTAGTGTCAAAAGTGTTACATATTAGTGTCAAGTGTGTGATAAACCACCCCAACTAAGGAAGTCGCTAGTGCTCTCATCATACCAGCTTCTCAAATTAATGCTTACCTATGGAACATCACTCCACATGGATTGTTCTATTGTGGTTATGGTTGCTAAAGTTTGGAAGCATTGTTAACTAGAAAAGAGAATTAAGAACAAATGACTTTATTCTTCATAAAATGGCACACAATTGTTATTTCCAATTAGCACTGACTGAGAATATCTATTTACACTAATAAGATTACAATTAGAAATAAAGTTAAACTCTCCTAAGATAAAGCCGAAAGTAGTACAATATCAATTGAAACAAAACTCTAAAAGATAATCTTACCACTAAATAAGATAAATCCTAAAAGATAAGTCAACATGATAATTATCCAAAATATAGATTAATAATCAACAGGAGAAATGTTTAGAATTAATCTTCTAAAGCATTTAAAAACTAAGACTATTCAAAAAATTTAAGATCAAGAGGATGGGAACAAGTCTCTTCAATAAATTGGACAGTGTATGTCCTTGAATACCAAACTATCTTTAATCTTTACTGCCTAAAAAGGAGCATTACATGTTACAATATGCTGTAGTAAAACCTCCTTTATTGGTTATCAGTGTGGTAAGAAAATAATTTTACCATTACAGTAATAATTGAAAACCAACAGGACTGGGAAACCCTAGAAATTCCAATTTCCAAAAGACTTGTCTCAAACAGTTTGTCAATGTCGAGGAATCTAATTCTTCACAGAACATAGAGGGGTCCATGTTATTTACACAAAACGACATTTAAGTACTTTATCAACCTTCTTATCTAAAAATCTTTCCTTTCTTTTTTTTTTTTTTTTTTTCTATAAGATTTTACAGTTTCCAAGTTACTTTTTTGGATAATAATAAACAAGATAAACTACAATTGAGTAACTAAATTCCATTCCACCATAGTATGTGACAGTTCACAAAAACTAAAATTATACGGAAAAAAAAAAATATAAAGAATCAAGTTTTATGCTGCTTAAATGAGATGAAGACTGTGGTTGTTGAGATCCTTTGAATGCAACAAGTTTCTCCCTCATTATTTACCTAAGCAATGTAGTTATTTATGGGGTGATCACAGGTAGAGGAGGTGGGAAAGAAGTTCCAGTGCTATCAACATTGTTAAAGCTGCATTAGCCGAGTGCCTAAGGGTCTAAAATCCTCCGAACCCATAATAGTATCCATGTGTCTTCCCACTAGATACTCGTACCCATAAATTAAGCATCATTGGTAATGGGTTGAGAAATTTCTAGTGCATTAGCAAGCTCACACTCTTTAGCGGATGCAAATGACTCCTAAAATATTATAAGAAAAATGTAAGTGTAGTAACTATTATTTAAAGAACTTATAGAAATCTATTTTTTAAATTAATTTTTTGAAATCCAAACCTACCCCTTCTAGCCGGTAGGACAATCACCCAGGTGTTATATCCAGTCAGATAAGGCCTGAAAGTAGGAATAGTAGTTGACCCGAGTTGACGTAAACGACTTGGCCAACTTGGCCAATCTTGACATAATTTCAAGACCTAGCCCATATTTTTTTTAAAAAAAATATGAAAAATAAAAATAAATAATAAATAATAAAAGCTTGTAATAGACTATTTTCATTTTCTTTTTAGTTTTTATTTATACTTTTTATTTATTATTTATCATTTCTTATTTGGCATCAAATGATCACATGTACATAATATAAAATTAAATTTAACATAATGTATTGGTTTGAAGAAAATTAGTAAAAATGGAAGGTACAATAAAAAAGTAAGTATGTAGTACTCATTTGAAAATGATAAAAATCTAAAATAAGACATTTTGAAGAAAACTTCAGGATTTTTCAAGTATTTTTCTCTGAAATTATTTTTAATACCTTTAGTTTTTTATAAATCTAAGGGAGGTGTGTGTCATATAGTCTAAATTTTAGATCTTAGTATCATTTTAGTAAATCTCAAAAGAGAAGAATATAATTTACTTAAAAATAATTATTGATATCAAAACAAACTAGTTGTTGTTGATTTTTCCAAAATATAAAATCTAAAGAATAAATTCATTCGCAAGTGAATATTTTCTTCTTTAATATGAAAATTTATTAATAATAATAATTAAATTTTAATGTTTTATGAGCATATAAATAAAATATAAGAACAAGATTTGTAATAAATGATGTGATGCATAGTGTTATTATTATTCTTTAAAATGTCTTTATATGGTTATTAATTTTTAGTGTATCTTTTTCTCGAGAATGTAGTTGCTCTTTTTTACAGGGGTTGTGGTTTGCATTAGCTTAGGACCTCTGAATCATAACATATTAAAAAACAAATATGAAGCTTTGCAGGTTTCGATTCCATGTTATGTGTATTTTGGAGGTATTAGAAGTCATGGTTGTCATTTTTGTGTCTTGATTAAACCTGTTTTGGTACGAATGCTTTTGGAAGGTCTTAAAAGATGAATTAGGAGTGGGTCACTAAAGGTGAATTGTTCATAACATATTAATAAACTATAATGAAAAGTTTCATAATTTAATTCTCAAGTACAAGAATTTTATAAGCACTGGAATCTAAGATTGATAACTAGAATTGTGCAAATGCCCAGTTTGTGTTCATGTGAGTATTTAAGTGGGTACAAGACTAATTTTAAGAGAAGTTTCTAAGTAAGAAAAATAGCTAATGTTCTAGAAATAATATTTGAAGATGATTTTATTGAAATTGGTTAAGTATGCAAACTAAAATCAAACATGTTTTCAAGGTAGTTATATGAAAATGTGTAAGAGGAATTAACTTTAAATATATGTTCATGAAACTTAGTATTTATAGATTTTCCTAATTAAAAGATTATAACTTATAAAATTGTCAAACTAGGTAACACTGGAAAAATTTATTTGCAGCTTTACAACTTATGGTTGAGCCAATGACGCGCATTAACGCAAGAGAGAGTGACGAGTAAGATTGGTAAACAGTGAGTGGTTAAATACAACATTTTGGTTCCTAGATCATTATGTGTATTTGAATAGATATTTTTATATGATAATATAAACATGTGTAGTGCTTAAATTAAGTTAATTAAATTATTTTTGATGTGTAAAATTATTTCTAGTTGATAAGGGCCAATAAAAGTTTTTTTCTTTCCGAAATGATTTTTACTTCTGAAATAGAATCTGGGTGTACCTAGGATACTCCGAGATATTCTGATTTTAATAAGTGTTTTAAAATAATTGAGTATTCAATCCCAGTGGGATGCATTATGTATGGAGAATAAAAGCAAAATTGCCAGGTGGAGAGATATTTATTATGCGGGGCTGAGTTACTCTATTGGCCCTTTGTGTGCTTTGAGTGATTTGAATGTTTGACTTCTTTGTTGTGCAATGTATTTCACAAAAGATATTTGATTAATTTTACTTTTTCATAAATACATACATGTGAAATTAATTTACTGTAGAATTTATATTATACTGAAATTATATTTATTTCTTTTGTGCCTTAAGTGATGCTAGTACCATTTGGATATATTTTTCCACTTACTGAGTCCGTGGGACTCACCACTCTTATGTTGTTTTTTTAGTATCAGGATCTCAAAAGACATCAACTACTAACATTAGGCTTGCCTAGTTTTTGGTGGCAAGGTATATTCAAGATTACTTGCTTGAAGTCAAAGGATAAAAATTTACTGTCACAATTAGGGTTTTGCGTTAATATAATTTGTTTGTATAAAAGTTAATTTGTTACTATTTATGATATTAATGAAGCAGAGCTCCTAGGTTACATTGTCTTTAGTGTTACATGGTTGAATGTAACTAGGAATTTATATGTTTGTATTTTGGACATATCTTATATTACAGGGAACCTTTGCCAAAATTTTTAGTATATTGTTAAATATTTCAGTAAATAAATATTTATAGTTAACTTGTGTTTTCTATAATTTACTTTTATACATTGGTTTAGTCAAGAATTGTATTTGTTTCTTTGTTTTGAAGTCAAGATTACGGGAGGTTAGTTACCCAATCCTTCAACCAGTCATACCTCTGTAAGGGGTGTGACAAGTTGATATCAGAGCTTGGGTTTAGAGGTGCAACTTGAAATGTGAGACATTGTTGCCTTGTTTGCGTACGTTACCCGGGACATATGTAGACTTAGTGATACATTCTAATTCATATTAAAACTTCAAGTTGTGATTCTTTGACATGTTATCCTTGGCCTTATACAATAAGTGTGCACAGGATTTGTTTGAGTTTGTTTAAAACAAGATTAGACATAGTAGTTATGTTGTAAGTCATGTGAGATAATAGAATAGTGATTTCAACTATGAGTTTATTAATCCTGAAGTGTTTGTGACAAGAAATTAAGGTTTTAAAAGAGTACGGGATACTTAGTTGAAATCTTAGTTTAGCAATAGTAGCCTCAATACATGCCCTTCTAATACAGAGAAATATACAACATTTCACTATACTTTCTGTAGTAAACTTAAGTGTGTTTTGATGTAGAATGAAAAGTTAAGTCCGAGAGTCATAAAATCTTTTTAAATGTTGAATTAAATTGGAATATGATATGATTCTAAGCATGGATTGGGGTTTAGGTATTTAATTATCATAGTGGCGCAGTGGAAGCATGGTGGAGTATCGTGATAAAAGTATTAAGTGTAGTGTTTCTAAGAGACATACTTTGTTTTCAAGGGAATTGGATTAAAATTTCCTGTAATTTAAATTTGGCTATTTATGCTAGATGGTTATTAGGAGAAACTATTGGCCTTATTTAATTTATGTCTGTGTACATATGGTATTAGATAAGTTTCAAGTGTTACGGATTCAGAAAGTAAAAATGAATAAGAACCTAATATGTGAGGAGTAACCGGTGACAGTTATAAATAGAAAGTTCATAAATTTTCTTCGGTGAAAACTATTTGGTAATATCATAATAAACAAGAAACCAAATCCTTCATTCTTCCATGGTGGAAGAGTTCTTTTACCAGAAACTACGTTTGATAGCAAAATCAACTAAACGTGTGTCAAGAGAGAAAGAACTAAATCCATCATTCTTCAGCTATTTGTTCTCAGTTATGTATGCATATTATTAAGAGGTTTGGGAAGATAATGAAATCAAGACAGATCCTTATCACAAAGCATAAGATCAAAACAAAGTAATCAAAAGTTAAAATTTCAGTGCTTAAATGGCTTTCTTTTTCTTTTTTCCTGGATAATCATGAGAATATTCCTATATTCCTTAACTAGACAAAATTAATATTCTCTCAAAATAAGTGTTTAAACAAAGTAGATCCTACTCACCAACCATATGCATGCTCACAAATGCCTAAAGATTGTGAAAAATATTTTTGATATGACTTCATAAACCCAAAAGATATAGAAGAAGTTGAAAATTAATATGAAAGGTACAACTGAGTGTATAACACAATTAAGAAGCTCATTTGAACAAGAATTTTTTGTAGAAACTGTGATAACCCTAGGATCTTATGGGTAATTAAAAAGAAAATTTAAAGCTAGTTTTAATATCCTTGAGATTAAAGATTAGTGTATATATATATATATATATATATATATATATATAATTAAGTAGGATAATATGGAAATTAAATAATAATAATCATACATTATAATGTGATAGTGATACTTATATATATATATATATAATAATCATAGTCACCCTTGTAGAACCGACCTCCTCTTCTCCATCCTTCCTTCACCGACTCTGCAGGGTGATAATTATTTGCTTGCTGCCAGTATTGAGGAGTCTCCAAATTACACGCAAATTCAACAATTTAGCCTAAACAATTTTCTTCCTTCACGCCCAGCTGAAGACTGCCGCCAAGTTAACCATAGTTCCTCCCCTGTTTTGGCCGTATTCCTCCTCTGTTTTGAGCCGTGTATCTCCCGTTTTTGCTGTATATTGACTGGGGTTTGTTAAGACTGACAGGTAGTACACTTCTGGTTGTACTCGGGTGTGAGGGACTTGGAAAGGAGAGGAAATTCAGGTAGCGTTGCTGCCATCAAGTTGCAGGTGCTGCTGGAAGTTGGTGGACCACGGGCACAGCTTCGGCAACTGGGACTGGAAACAGCTCTGCATCAGTTAGGCAGGCCGGAACAGTTGCAACGTGTTGGCGGAGTGGCTACACATCACGGCCACCGGAAGACCTTGCAACAGCCATGAAATTTTGGTAAGTGGTGAAGAAATTGTAGGCGGCAATAGCAGTAGGAGGAGAAACCGTATTAAAATTTTGTTGGGGAAGTTATAAAAGTGAAGAAGTAACGGGGTAATGGTGGGAGGTGGTATTAAGGAGTATAATAGAATCAAGACAGCAAAGGAATTTTTGGTTCAGGCACAAATTAATTGTTTGTGTATCTAATTGATAAGTGATTATGTTAGGTAATTTTATAGTGTTAGTGAAAAAAATAAAATAAAATAATAATTTGTACGTACGGTGAAAATATAGGTATAACGAAAAGTTAGACATTATTAATTGAATTATGAATGGAATATGGATTTATAAGGAGATTAATGTTAAACAAGTAATAGGTATATATATATATATATTTACATACACAATTGGGCAAGCAACTCACCCTAAGTTATTCGATAATATACTTAGTTAAATTGAAATTATATATATTCATATATATAAGGATTCATATGTATAGGGTAATGTTAAATTATAAAGGTTAATTCGGTAAATATAACGGGTTAATTACTATTGTTATATATATTAGACATAGTTATGTATAGTTATGAAATAGTTAAATTAACTTAGAAGTGATTATTAGTGATTTATTGATTTATGACTTACAGCTCTAGAGCGTGTCGAGGATATTCCGGCACCGTCACATATCAGGCAAATTGACGAGTCTCATTCGTGAACAAGTGAGTGAATCATGTGCTTTATGGATATTAGATTTTGTGTGCCATTACGTGTATACTTAAATTATATGAGTTATACTAAAATCTAAGCAAATGAGTGATTTCAGCAATTTGATTGAATGATGTGTGATTGACATTGATTGTGTTTGATAAGGGCTGGAAAAAATAAAAAATTTATTTCTGACAATGATTTTAAAAACTTTTGGAGTGCTCAGCCCCGGTGGGATGGATTTGTGTACAGAGATAAATTTGGTGTGCGGCCGTGTAAATGCCTAGCAGTGGGTGATATTGGTGTGCGGGGCTAGGTTACTCGTTGGCCTTTTATTTGTTTAGTTGATTGATTTGTATAATCTGGTTGCTGTTTTGGGATTGTAAATTAAGTGAACTATGATTATATGATTATATGATTATAGTAATCACGTACGTGTATTAATAAATTTGAATAGGAGTTGTACCTTACAATTTTTATGTTGTATGATGCTGGTACCCATAGGGTATATGAGTTACTCACTGAGTCATGGTGACTCACCCTTTCTTTTGTGGTATTTTTTTTAGTTTTCAGGAGATAGCAGTTGATCGCTGCATAGGCCCACCTGCCGACTTTGTAGCGCCAAGGTATATCTCTGAATTCGCACACATGGAGCATAAAGGACAATACTCACAGTCATATAGGGTGTCATGCATGATTGTAATATGTTTTCAAAATGATGATTATTATAATGTATTAAGCATTATTGTTGGGCCGGAGCCCTTTGTGTATTTTGATGTTGTATACTACTATCGACTTGTGTACAGGTTATTTGCTTTCATTATGGGCATGTTCTACCCTATAGTGAAACTCTGCCAAAATTTCTATAAATTGTTTTGTGTCTGTTTATTTGCATATCCAGGGTTACAGGGGTATGAACATCCATACCTCTGGCCAGTCATACCTTCATTTGAGGGTGTGACAGAAACCTTGGGAAATATATAATTGAATTTGATTGCGGCTATAAACTCAATATATTCATCAAACCAGTTGTATCGTACATAGTATCAATATATTATATTTGAAAATAATTTTAAATTAGAAAAGGAAAAAAATAGATACGATCTCTTAATGAGCCAAGTCTAACCTAAGATTTAGGCTCGTGATCCTTTAATGAGCCTAGGCTTGCGAGCTTTTAATGAACATGAGCCAAGCTTGAACTCTATTGAAAATTGATGAGTCGAGCTGAGCTTTGTCAAAGCTCGGCTCGAGCTCGGACCGTTTGCACCTATAGTGACAACTTGCCTACATTAAGAACTTAAAATCTCCAAAAAATTGTTCATCCTAAATTAAAATGATTCCTGATAGCTACAATATTAAATTAATATTGAAGTTGACTTTTGATAACACTAGTTGGACCACCGCGTACGTATGCACACAGTATCCAACTTTACAAACCAGATTAACACATATATATAAATATATATGATATTATATTATTTTGACAAAAAATTTGTTATAAAAACCTCTTTACATTTTTAATTATTATTTTTTGATATATAGTGATACTATTGTAAATATTAAATAACTTATTTATTTCTTAATATTATGATGTAATAAATAAAATTACAGATGAACAATTTAATATAGAATTTATTGGTTAATAAAATTTAGATGTTACATATTTGTGTAATAGTTTACTTAAAATTCGTCATATAATAAATAAATTAGAAAATCATAATAATATCTTATAAGTATTACTTACTTATTATGTAATATCAGATAGCATGTTCAACTTTAAAAGTAAAAATATGACAGAAGCAAAGTCTATTGCAGATAATTGAAATATGACGGGAATCTAGTAGTTGTAAAAAAGAGACCCTATACAAGTTGCAGTAAGATATTACTTGATTCCCTTCTAAATAATATCAATAATTGCCAGTAATTTTGAAACAGAAGCAATTAAAAGAACATAAGGATTTTCAACTTTTTCGAACTATGTGAAAGGGGAAAGATAATGTTTTAAGACATTTTTTCAAACTATTTGTAAAGGGAAAGATATTCTTTTAAGATTGATATCTGTAATGTCCTTTCATTGTCTCCCTGTTAAAATTATAATTCTTTAAAAGCATTCATATAACTTCTTATAGAGACATTAAGAAGGTAGGAGTTTTCTTCACCAAGTCTAAAATCTACTATAATCTAAAATTTTGTCAGTGTTAACCACAAGACCACAATGACTATTTTAATATACTTAAAAGTTAGATGTAGTCTTTCTATCTAACATGATATCCACATAAAAAACCGTAGGGATCAAACTAAAATAATTGTGAGAAAATATATTTTAAAATCATTTTCATCATAAATGGAGAACTTCATGTGTAACATGCATGTATGTATTTACTTAAATTATTTTTTATAATCAAGATACTTAAGTATGTTCTCAGGAGTTAGTACTTTGAATAGTAATCATATAAAAATATCTAGTAATTTGGTGGTCATTGCAATCCAGTGTTTGATTTAAGATGATTTACAAAATGAGATAATTAGTAAAGCGACAACATAGACTAAGTATAGTTTTGAAATAATAGTTAAAAAACATGCACTTTACCTTTATGTATTAGGCCCATAAAGAACTTTAATAATATGAGCATCAATAGCTTCTGTTGATGGAGGGTTATCACTTGACCAATCTGGCAGCACAACCTCAATTTTATCATGTAAGGGTGACTAATAATTAGAAATAGGAATGACATTGAGCTCATCAACAACATCATTTTTGGTGGGTGGATCTGCTCGATTTTTTATAGTTGATGCTATGTTGGATTGATGAGTAAAGTGGCTCTTAGGACCATATGTGCTAGATCCTGTATTATTGGTTGGTTTGCTCAAATGTGCATTTGCAATATGGGAAGACATAGTTGTAGTGGCAAGGGTCTGCTGATCAAGTGTAGTTTTTAGGGGAAAACTATTTGACTTTCTATAATTTATAATTCTAATTCTACATAAATAAAAAAACAAACATATCTAAATGGTATTTGCTTATTAAAATATATATACCATATTAATATGCTGCAATTTATTTGGAAATGCTATTGATTTATAAGGTAATATAGAATATGGATTAGAAGAATTAAATTATTATTATTTCATTACAAAGCACGAAAGACATAAATATTGGGGATACAGTGACTATGAATTATTATTATTATGATATGACAATACATTACTTTATGTTGGTTATCACGTGCTTTATGTATGATAGTAAAGCTTATACTATTTGTAAACAACTTTCATGTTGAAAAACTTTAAATGTAGTTTTACGTTAAATCACTGTCGAAATCATTATTTGTCATTGTATCTATTGGACGCTATTTAATATTGGTCATATATCTTTCATTTCGCTATTGCTTTAGTTTATTTTATTTTTATTCTATATTTTGTGTTCCTTGACAAAGGTATTATAGGATTTCAACAGCAAGAACAACTTACATTAAATGATGGAAAGGGGAGTATTATAAAAGAAAAACCTTTGGAGTCTGATGGTCGTAGAAGGTGGTGTCCTACAAAAGATCAATTAGTAATTTTAAATGATCTTCTTGGTTTTGGAGTTAGAAGTCCAAGCATTGGTGAAATTTATTCAATATGTAATATGTTAAGTCGTTTTGGTGAGGTTAAAGCAAAAAATGTTTATTATTGGTTTCAAAAGTGAGGTTGATGCAAAAAATGTTTATTATTGGTTTCAAAACCATAGGTGTCAAGGAAAGGAAAAGGAAATGAATAATTTTTATGAAATTCCTATTGTGCTGAAGCACCAAGATCCAAATAATAACAAATATAATGATCGATTTGAGGGAGACATGAAGAATTCTTTGAATAAGTCTTTCAACTTCTTTCCAAGTAAATGGTTCATCGTTGTGAACAATTTTTAACTAAATATTACTTTAGATATATGTGAAAATTTAAAATATTTATGATATTTTAAAAATATTTATACATGTGACAATGTTAAGCAATGTTTTTCAGGTCTTATTTGGGCATCTTATCCTGTGAAAATGCCAACTATGTCAACAATGGAAACTCTTCAATTATTTCCAAAGCATATTGAAGACCTTTTCAACTGTT
Organism: Quillaja saponaria; assembly: GCA_029379385.1. NCBI lineage: Eukaryota > Viridiplantae > Streptophyta > Magnoliopsida > Fabales > Quillajaceae > Quillaja > Quillaja saponaria. Next base: position 15,595,374 of record CM055611.1, on the reverse strand, counting down.
GCATGAATGAGAAACTTCTACTTGCCTATTACCATCGTTATCAATTGGAGCCATTCGATCAGTTTTAGTCAGATGCCTTAACTTTGAAGATTGTTATTTAAACATGAGGAAAAGAGATAAGTTAACCAAATGAAAAAGATGTATCTATTGACTATCTTTCAAGTTCTTATGATGGCAATTACATTTCATGATTATGTTTTATTTTTAACATTAAATAATTTGTTTGTTTGAATATTTATAAATTATGTGAAAATTTATGTTTCATGTTAATTTGAATTATAATTATTTGCAATATTTCATTTAAAATATATATGAGAATAATATTGTATTAATAATTGTTAGGAATTTCTTATCACATTATAGAAAAAACCAATTTCAAATTTAGTAAAAGAATTAGTCAAAATTCAAATATGGAGACAATTATCTAACATCAATTAAAATTTTTATATGCTAATTGGTAAAAGATAATTGTTTTGTACTAATAATATTATTTCAAAGAGTAATTTTTTGACTTCAAATTGAAAAGACTTTTATTACTTCAATTCTCATTACCACGTATTTCATCTTTAGATTTTTTTTATAAATCGAAAAGAACCCATTATGTAAATATTTCATTTGTCCTTACTTTCTCAGCTAAGTCTAAACACAATATTTAAGCATTTAACTGTTCTAGTTATTTTTAGTTATAAACTCTACTCCAATGTTTTTTTTCCTTCTTGATATTAATTTTTAGAAAATCTGATATTTATTTTTTGCTAATTTTTTGCTTGGTTTTTAGACATTTTTATAGATAGCTAGAAATAAGAAGTTAGGTTATGGTAGAAACCAAAACCAAATAAAAAGCCAAGCTATTAGTCAAAAGCTACTTTGACTGATAATTTATTCATAACATAAAATAGTAATTTTTTGTCAAATGATTATATGTATAGTAGGTGATCCAAATATTTACTTTTGAGGATTATATAGAAGCAAACAATCAAAAACATATATTTCCTTTTCTCGTATATCTTGCAAAGATTACATGGATGGAAAAAGATCATGTCTACTTTGTCTAGCTTTAACAAAGCGATTAGATCATAAGTTATATCTTTCCCTCCATTTATGTTCATACAATACTACCTAATTAAGTAGACATTAAGTCCCAATCACTAAAGTTATATTTATTAGTTTCAATAATTTCCCTTTCAATCCCTTCTTAGGAAAGAATTTCATTGGAATTTTTCTTTTCTTCAAATTCCACTATGCTACATAAGCTCTAGATAATTAAAAATTAGTTTCTATCATTTTTGTTCATATCCAAAGAGGCTCCCACAATGAGTATTGCTTATGTTATTATAATTATCAACATCGGTAAAATTAAGGTTGCTCTCATAACTTGTGGTATTAGGACATGTAACAAAATTTTCAGGAGATTGTTGTAGTGATGATTCTTGTGAAATAGTTTGTCATTTCCTTGCAAATTAGTGCCACAAGGTTGGCTTGATGGATCTTCATGTAGGTAACCTCTGCTTTTGCTTTGGCTAATTGTACTTAGAGTTCATTGACTTGTTTTTGAAGCACATAAATTGCAACTACACAACCATGAACTGGTCTCTTTTCTTACACTTGCCTCATAAACCATGCTTTTCACTGCATCTGCTCTTTACGACTCTGAAAGTTCCTGCAAGTGGAAAATTTAGAATTTCATTAATTAATTAATGAAAATATTTAACTGCGACATGAAAATTACATTAATACAAGAACAATGTTAATTGTAAGTGTGAGGAATATTTTTAATTAACTTTTACTAATCATTCATAGTCAGAATTCTTTGAAACTATTTATTTAGTGTAAGTCATTGATTAGTATATACACTCCATATGTGACTTGGCAGATTCTACCCCAATAATAAATTGATGATGTTGATGATGTTGTTGGCTCCAAAAACTCGATGAGCAATTGTAAAGTTGGCAGGTTCAGTGGGAGGAAAATATGGTGCCAAAATGCATTTGTTGGCACATCTTTTCCTTAAAATCTTGCATGCAGCATAAGGACTAATAATTACTTGAGGTTGTAGAGTTGGAGGAGAAGAAGAAGATAGAAATTGAGAAAATGGGGTTGATGAAGTAGTAGTAGTGTTGGTGTTGGAGTTATTGTTCTCCATTGTGATTTCTGTAATTTGTGTGTACAGGATAGAGAGAGAAAAAAAAAAAAAAAAAAGAATGAGTCTATAAGCTTATAGTGGGGTTTGGAGGACAAAGCTTGTAGGTCATAATTATAAAAGGGATATGGAAGAAAGGAAGGAGTGACAGAACAAGGACAAAATCATGTCATTGTAGAAATTTCTAATCTAAAAGTTGGTTAATTATTTTTCTATATTCTTTTAAAATTCTATTAGGCTTCATAGACTGGGATGCTTTTCTAGCCTATTGTTTGAAAATTCTTCTACTTTCACAACTTGTTTTTCCAATAGATTATATTGATATTCTTAATCATTTTTTATATTTTATTTTTACCATAACATTATGTTTTATATTTTTTTATAGTTTTATTGACCCTAATTAATTCTCTTTTTTTTGCTATTCATTATGCAAATGGAGGGGATAAAAAGATATTGAAAATAAATTTATCAAATTTCGTTTTGATCCAATAGTAATTCAATCTAAAACATAATGAAGTTGTTGAAAAAATTTAGAATCAAATTTGTAAGGACATAAAATAAAGTAATGGTTGAATAAATCAGACATCTAGTAATGTCAAATTAGACATCCAGTAATGTCAAATCAGACACAACTATTTACAAACATAGAAAAAACTTATATACAAATCTTCCAAAATATAACTACAAATATCGAAAATGATTATCTTACAAATCTATGGAAGACAATGCAAATAGATCTTATATAGTTACATATAGCTATATGAGTTGGTTGGGCTAGATGAAAATTTGTTTCATGTATAAAATCTTTTAAAGATGCGAATTTAAATTTAACAATTATATTATATTATTATATAGATATTACGTGTTATAACAGTAACCATTTGAACATTGATGTGATATATTTGAATTTGATATTATCTTTTAAAATAAAGAATATTGTTATTATTATAATTTAAAAAAAAAAAATCTCACTTTCTAATATTTCCTGTCTATTTAATATTTCTCTTACATAGTTTCTCATGTTTTTGATTTTGTTTTCTTCTCCTATATTCTTAAGTTGTTCCTTTTTTTTTCACAAAAATTTTAATGGAATCATAGCAAGAGCGGAAATTTACTTCAAATGATAACAGAAAAAGTATCAAAGATGATGAAGTTACACAGAGTCATCCTTGTAAAAAATGGATGCCAACATCAGGGCAATTATCAAAGTTAAAGAATCTGTTTGACATTGGATTAACTTCTCCAAATAGCAATCAACTTCAGCTGATATATACTATGTTGCGTCCTTACGGTAAGGTTGAGACAAAAAATATTTATATTTGGTTTCAAAACCAAAGGAGTCGAGAAAAGAAAAGACAAATGCATATAGGTAATGTTCATCTCAAAATGCATTAAGAATTTGCAAATATTATTAGAGGTATTGTTTGGATTAGTAAGGAAGAATATATTTCCAATATAATTAGAGGTACTGCTTGGATTACTAAAAAAGAATATAATTATCATATAAAACGTTTTAACATGTATTCTCTATTAAATTATTTTTATTCTTATAATTTATGATAGAGTTATTACTTTTTTATTCTTATTTAATTTTAGACAATTTATGAAGGAAAACATGCATACATGTAACAATGTTGAATTATGAGTTGTAGGTTTTTATTTTAGTCCTTCTTACTCGGTGAATACGAGTAACATGAAAAAGTTTGAGCATAAAAATGTGGATATGGCAAAGTTTTATAGTGTAAGCACATAATTGTTAAGAAATTATGAGTTTACTTTTTTATTATTATATTAGAAGATTATGGATGTTTATTTTTTAATTATGTGAGAAGTTACAAAGGATAATATTCATATAAATTTATCTTGTTTTTTCAGGCTTTTCCATTTTCAATAGAAAATGGTCTGAAGCATAATTTTGGGTTGCCTTTTGTAGGAAACAAATATTCCATGCTTCAAATTGGTGATGTGAACAAAATAAAAAGAGAAGCAGAATTATTGGAAAGAGACCAAATGCAAGGTGTTCCAAAATTTTCTACCCTCAACTTATTTCCTGAACATTGTGAAGAACTTCATTGGTGTTGTAAGATGGAAAGATTGGGAATTGCATATTACTATGGTGGGCAAATTGATTGTGGTGAGTTTTTGTCTTTGGGTTCATTATGAAAAATGAATAGTACAAGGACAAAATAAAAGGTATATGTATAAAATATGAAAGATATGTAATATTTATATATATATATATTTTTTCAAACTATTGAATAGTGTATTATATAATTTCTCTTAACTTATGGGTTATTTTAAAGATAAATAGAATAAATTTCTACTCGATAGGCGATTATCTAGTCAAGAGATCTATTTAGGTTTAAATTTATTATTTTTTTAATGTTTTTTCTTATTTGATTAAATGTGTTTTGAAAAACACCTATATTTTTACTTGTTTTCATTATCTATGATGCATTTTCCAATTTTTATGTGAATATAAATATTATTTTTCTTATCTACATCAATTTGATATTGAATAATCTTATTTTAAAAATAAATAAATGTAATAATTTTTAAAAATTATTATGCAAAATCATGTTTATGTAAGCAAGCATGAGCTTTTATAGGAACTGTACATTTTAATAAAATGGTTGATATGATTATAAGTAATTTCTATTAATGTTAGATGATGATTCATATGAAATATTGTATTATGCTTTTAAAACATTTAGCGTGATTGATAAACCAAATAAAAAGTGGGTCATTTTTTCAAAATTAAGTGTGTCCATAAGTTGGACTTACATTTGTCAATGGAAACTAAGACTTCAGAAGAAAAAATATAGAGTAAAAGAGATATATAGGAGCAAAAATGACCAATTTATAAAATTAAGATGAGTAATCATTTAATTATATTACTGTAGTAGTTTTTTTCAATTGGAAGATGAAAGTTAAGAAGATAAGAAGACAAAAAAGAAAAAAAAAAAGTACAAATAACTACTAAGTTTTGTATATTTACAAAGTATTATAAATATAACAAATAAATTATTATGTAAGTAATTTTTCTTGAAATGATATATATCTACTTTAATACCTTTTATAATTTTTAATATAAATATCAAATCATAAGATTTTTTTTTTTTTAAATAGAAGATGAAAAATTAATTAATATCCTTATAATATATTGTTAAATTTTAATAATAGTAATTAAGCTTACTTAACGTACTTGGTTAACTTGCATTAGTAATTTTATTGTCATGAATATTTAGTACATCCTGATTGACCATTAATGATATTATCTCTTATATTTAGAAGTCATATATACATAATTAGTTGATGACATTTTTACTTTTTTTATATTTGATTTTAGTAATAATAGAAATTGTGAAACTTATGCTTTGTATATAATTATGTTATGGGACTAATAAATGAACCTTTACAAACTACCCCACTCCTAAAAGCACCTCCTAAAAGTGTATATTGCTTATTCTAGTTAAAAGGTGATGTGAGGTCCTTTGTGTAATGTGTCTAAAATAAACAAGTAGTAGCCACATATAATGTGTACTGTATAATTGAGTTAAAGGAAGGAAAAAAAAGGGTGATATAAGCATTCACTGAGTGTATACCTATCACCTTCATCCTCATCCGATATGCACTTGCAAACGAGTGACACAAGTCACAAGATTAAAATTTTTTTTGCTTTTGCTTTTGCAAATTCTTTGTGTTTGACTATAAATTTTCTTCTACTCTTAATATTGTTTGAATGCTTTTCTTTTTTCCTTTCATAGCCAAATTTTTTTGACAAAACCACTACAATGATAAGATATTGAAATCTATCATTAAAAAAAAAAAAAAAAAAAAAAAAAAAAAAAACTTAAAATAAATTATTTGATTCAATAATATAGATATTGACCACACAATTTTATCTTCTGATTTATCTAATCAATATCACTTATGTTGACATCCTACCAAACAAAAAATATAATACAAAAAATTTTAAATACAAGATATTAATAAATAATATATCTTTTAAATTACCATACTTACCAAGCGAAATAATATATTAGTAAAATTAAAACTAAGAAAAAAATTGTCTACACGAAAATAAAATAGAAATGGACTGGTCATAATCAGTGATAGTATGTGTGGAAGATGGCCAAATTTAAAATCATATATTTTCATCACATTCCCAAAAAATATGTATACGTGTCTTATCGTTTGTTTGTGTTTTAATTTTTTTTGTTTTCTTCATTTCCATTTTAATGGCTAATTAATTAGTACTTTTGTTTTTAACAGACAAAGAATCCGACATTTGTCCCTTAAAAAGTATTCATTTCCCTTTGTAGTGATAGGTGGAGACCTGAGTATAATGGGTGTGTTGATAAATATATATATTATAATTTTTTATCAAATTTTAAAAAAAAACTTATCAAGTTATAATAAAATTATTTTTTTGAATTAATTTTTTTAAAGTAATAGTTTGCATGTTATAATATTTGGGGGAGTATGTAATGAGAGATTGCTTAAGAGCACTATAATTTGATAGAAAATAGGTGCACGATTAAACCACAAATAAATAAAATTGTCACAAGAAAGTTATTTTCTATTTACTATAAGGATGCAACTGGAGTGAGCATTTAGCAATGTTAAGCCAAATTTATCAGTTCTTTATTTTCTTTTAGTTATTGCAAGAATACCTTAAAAATTACACAATGAATATAATTATTATTATTTTTTATCTATTAAGGATGAAATAGTGTTAATTATCAAGATTTTCAATAATTAATTTTAGAAGAAATCAACAGACAATCATTCAATTAGGAATAAAAGTATCCATAGATTCTTAGCAAATTTATATTACATGCTAATAACATAAGACTAATTTAAATAATTTGATGAATAAAAATTGCAATTACAAAAAAACAGATAACTATGAAACCTAGTATTGAAATAAGTCCTTTACCAAAAATACAACAGGTAATACCATAAATGAGAGCTAAACAACAAAAGAATTGAGCAATTGTCATCATTTGACATTTTCTACAAAAATAAAATAAAATTAATGTTAATAATTGTCAAATAAAACAAGGTAATATAATATGTCAATGTTTTTCTCATGTGAAAAAAGATAGAACATGAAAATTTAAAATTTAAATATGTCAATTGTTTTAATCATAAATAAGAGAATAAATTTAAAATTGAAGATACATAATCAAATTATTTGATAATAAATAAACTAATTATTGATATAATTTTAAGATTTTCTTATATTTCAAATGGAAAAACTTGAAACATGAAAAAAAATGCCAAGATAAAATACATGTAGAGTACAAAATCTAATTTTAAAAATATTATTCAAATATTATTTTTAAATTTTATAGTGACCTGATTAATTGATAATAAGTAAAATAGCTATTCATATAATTTTAAGTTTTTCTCAAATATGAAGTCATATAATTTTAAAATTGATATAAATAGCAAGATAAAGAATTGATAAATTCTAAAATCCAACTTTTAAAGAATAATGCTTTTTTGTGATCAAAATAAATTTTATAAAAAAAAAAAAACAAAAAATTGTTTATAAATTTCTTACAAATAATATGTTGCACAGATAAAAAATTTCAAACTATGCAACTAAATTTACCTTCAAATAAAAAATTGAGCAATAATTTTGATAATTAGTTGTTGGTATGTATTTAACAACAAAAGATTAGAAGATAAAAATATTATAGTAGATGAGGGAAAACTGAAGAGAACAATTCTGAAAAAGGTAAAGTCATAGTAAAAAACGAGTTTATGAGGGAAAAGAGATCTATAAAAACAAAACTGGGAAAAAGGCTATTATCAGACTAATTATTTATAAAATTTTAAATTTTTCTCAGATCTGAAATGGCAAAACTTGAAACATGAAAAAAAATACCAAAATAAAAATACAAATTTAGATTTTTCTACAAAATCCAAATGTAAAAGAATAATGCATTACATGTGGTGAAAATGAATTTAATCCAAAAAAAATTGCTTGTAAATTTTTAAAAAATGATGTTCTGTGGAGATGAAAGAATTTCAAACCATTTAACTAAAATTTACTTTGAATTCAAAAATTGAGCAATAATTTTGTTAACCAGTCGCTGATATGTATGCAGAGAAAAGAAAATAGAAGATGAAGGTAGTAGAATGAGTAGGGAGAACTACGGAGGAAATTTTTAGGAAAAGGTAAAGTGATTGTAAAAAACAGGTTAGTGAGGAAATGAGATCCAAAAATAAAACTATGTCATACCCTCATGTAAAGGTATGACTGGCCGGAAGAATAGATACCCAAACTTCCGTGACCCTGAATCCACAATGACCAAACACAACTGACTCTTATACAATTTATAATTAAGACCAAGAAAACCTATCTTAATCAAAATACAGACATAATCAGGCTATGAGACATAAATATTTACTTTCAGTTCGGCAGAGATTCCCAATAAAGTAGTTCCTGCCCAATAGCATATACACCAATAACCTGGTATAATTCACGATTAAACCATAATATCAAAATACTCATAGGAGCTCTGCTCCTAACCACACTTTGAATTACCATAGTTAATTCAATATACACAACAAAACATAACACCTAAAATGACTGCAAGTGTCGCCCTATCAGCTTCAAGCATGTGACTTCGGGATGTACCTTACCGCATTAGTATCAGTAGGTAACAAATCTTGACACAGCGAACTGGATTTTTCCTGATACTAAAAAAATAATCACAAAAGAAGGAATGAGTCACAAAGACTCAGTGAGTAAATCACGTACCCAGAGGGTACCAGCATCACCCAACACATATATCACTAATTAATCTCATGTCTAAACTTATTTAACTTGTATTTACTTATACTTATCATACAACCACTATTCATATATTTCACATTTTTCAATATAACAACCAATTGACGCAAAACAATCAAAGCACACAAGCAAGCAAAGGGCCAACGAGTAACCCAGCCCTGCACAACAGTATCACCCCCTACCGGGCATTTACACGCCCGCACAACAAATTAATCTTCGTACACAATCCATCCCACCGGGCTGAGCACTCAATTTAAAAGAAAACATTTATCAGAATAAGAATTTCTCATGATTTTAAATCAGGGTATCCTAGGTGCACCTGGACTTTTAATTTCAGAAATAAAAATCATTTTTCAGAAAATGTTCACGAGTTGGCCCTTATCAAACATAATCAATGTCAATCACAGTAACCAATATCAAGAAAACATTATTTAAGCAAATTACTAAAATACTCAACTAGTTTACTTTTCATATATCACACATATTCAAATAAACATATAATTGCATATAAGAATCTAGCAACCAAAGAGTAAGTAATTCACTCACAGCTCAAGTACGTGATTCGGCAGTCCGTCTAGGCTGTGATGGTGTCGAAATATTCTTGATACGCTCTGAAGCTGAAAATCATAAGTTCATTGGTTACTAATTAATCATTCAAAAATTAATTTTACGATCTCTTAATCTCTTAATCGTACGTGATTATGTCTAATATACTTCTTAAACCTAGGTTAATTACTTCAATTTATTCACTAATTAAAATTCTATAACTTATGTTAATCTAGTCAAATTTTATTTATTTAATATTATTATCATTGTTAGTATTTTATATATATATATATATTAAACCAAGCTCACGGCCTGATTTTCCCCTTCCCTGCCGTGATCTTTCTCTCCAAAATTCCATCACTAGACAAGCCAATCCACTTATATTTTCCACCTCTACTGTTCATCTCTTTAACCCTCTGTTTGCGCCCCCAATTACACTCACGGCTTGCACTGGCAGTAGCTCCCAGGCAGCCTATGCAACACCAAAGAACAACCACCATCAAACCATGCGCCAAGGAAGAAATCACTACCCCTGAAATTTTAATTTTCCATGCCTTCCCCTGTATATTCCTTGGCTGTACCAGCCCTTGGATAGCAACACAAAACAGGGGAGGTAAAAGCATGGCAGTAAAACTACCTTATACCGTCCCCTCAACCAGCCATATACCTTCCTTGTTCCAACAAAACCAATTAATCACCACTCACACATGAAAGGAAAAGAAAGTCCACGCAAGGGTTTAAACAAAATCTACACATTCAACACCACAACAGAAAAAAATCAGAAATCAGGATAGCTATCCTACCTACAACAAGAGAAGAAATAGGAAGGAGCTGCTACCCTTCACCCCTAGGCCTTCAACCCTTTCATTTGTGACCAACGTTCTCAGTTGCAAGTGAAAAAAAATAGGCAGAAGCTTGGTTGATCTTCACTATGGCGGTCATGGAACTTGAAGAATGAAGATCGGCCAATCATAGGGAGGAAAGGAAAATATCTGAAGTAATAAAATATTGGAAAGAAAGCTACCTACGTAATATACTAATAAGTACCTTGTGCCCACAACTATATAAGTGTATTTCAAGTCTTCTAATTTATATATATATATATATGTCAAGTCTTTGTCTCCCACTTCCTTTTATTATATTTATATATATATCAATTTAGAGTTTCCTTAAAATATCTCTCTTTTAACATAAAATTTATGTTCTAATCACCCATCAAGATGTGATTATTAATTTTATAATTATACATATTAATTAGGTTGTACTTAAATTAAATTCATATATAATTTTTTATTTTTTTATTATAATTAAATCAACTAATGATAATTTATATATGTATATATAACAATTACGTACGAAAATTCTAACACATATATTAAACTATCGAGTTATTACAAACTAGGAGTAAGATAAAATGATAGTGAAAAATAGGAAGATATTAGGGGTTTTGGAGAAAAAACGTTATTATTGATTGAGTAATTACTTTGTTGTAATAATTTTTTTTTTGGTTTTATTATACATTATCCTTTTTTGTATAAGTTCATTTAACGTATATATTACTTATAAAAAACGTTATATACATAAAGACTACAGATTTAATCATAATAATAATCTGATTAGATGTATCATTGTAGAAAATTCAAATGATATTATCACGGCTCCATTCAATACAAAAATATCTTGAGATACAGTGGTCATATCAACTTTAATTTAATCAAAATGACTTTTTGAATAGACTTTTTGTATTTTTCATTTTAGCCACAAAAGTAGATATCATACATGTTTCCACCTTAGTCCTAATATTAATAGTGCCTTCGCATATATATATTGCGGAGAATATACAACTTACAAAAACAAAAAATAAGTGATATCAAATTAGGTTATCAACATAATATTCATTAATTTGTTTCTTCTGTAGTTCATAAATCGAATCTAAACTAAATGAAATTATTTAATCTATTGTGAGTGGATTTTATTTTTTTTAACTAATTTTATTTCATAAATTTATCGAATCCAACTAATGTTTTTTTTTTAAAATAAAGTATGTAACAGGCTTATTATTAGGAAAAAATAAAATAAAAAATAAAAAAAAACTAAACATGGTAAAATATATAGATGGTATCTAATAAAGTTGAGTTCGTGAGTAGATAACAATGTAGAACTTCAATACAAACAGATCTTGATGTACAATTATCATATAACTTTAATTTAGTCAAAATGGTTTTTAATCATACTTTTTTGTATTTTAATTGTAGCCACAAAAGTAGATATCATACACGTTTCCATTTAAGTCTTCATATTAATAGTGGCTTTGCATATACATACATATACATATATATATTTATATATGTATATATATATATATTTTGTGGAGAATATAAAACTTACGGCAACAAAAAAAAAATATATCAAATTAGATTATCAATATAATATATATAATTATTTTTTTTGCAGTGTTTTTAATTGAATATCTAGTCTAAATTAAATTATTTAATCTACTATGAGTGACACAGGTTTTTGGTTTTTTTACTAATTTTATTTCATGAATTTATTGAATCCAAGTAATGCTTTTTGTAAAATAGAGTATATAAGAGTTTTATCTTTAAAATAAATAGATTAATGAAAGATCATTAAACAATAAAAGTACCGCTAAAAAGGTTGAAAATATAATGCGAATACACAATTTAAGGAGAGAGAAAAAATTATGTGAAATGAAGAAAAAGTAGTATAAGAAGACAAATGCAAAAACCTCATAATATTGTTGAAATTGGCCAACAAAAAAAAGTTACCAAAATAGACTACTTGATGACAAGTCCTTTTACTATCTAACATTTCATTGTAATTCGTATGAAGCCTATCACCAAAAAATAGAAAAAGATGTACCCAATCACTTGAATAATTACTAAACTACAAGCAAATAGTTGAGTACTATTATTTTTTTAAAAATTTTTTTATGTGCATGGAGACTGACAAACTGGGATTATTGTATATAAGGAAAAAAGAAACAGAAAATGGCAGCTGTCTCTTGAAAATATCATAATTTTATCAATTTTTTTACAAAAATTTTAAAAAATTTAGAATATCTTCATATATTTGAACACTGTTAATATTTTGAATAAAACTGACATATGTGAGTTGAAAAATATATATATTTTTTTCACATGTATAATGAGGTGATAAAAAAATAATTATTTTTGCTCATCTCATATATGATCTATCACTCACCGGTGGTCCTAGTGGTTTTTTTTTTCTTTGGGTCTTTGATAAAAGATAAATGGAAAAGTCTGGAACTTTAGGTTATAGGGAAATATCTTAGAGTTGCAATTATATATTTATACAAATAATAATTTTAAATATATAAAAAATGTTCAATGTGAATCAAGGCTTGTAGGTGCTAGATTTTAATATGTATTTGTAAATATGTTGAGTGATACACGTACCTACAACGCTTAAGTTAGTGGTCATGGCAGACATAAAAGATGAAGAGTAGAAATAATAATATCAACTCCTATGAGGTATCTGCAAAAGAAATCATATATTTATGACTTTTATCTAATTTAATATTTTAATTAATAACAAATTTATTTAAAACAGTATCCTTTAGAAAGCTTTCTTGAAAAAGTGGATGTATATATTACATTGGATTCCTGTAATCTCCTAAATTCAAAGATACAATAATGTCCATCATAAAACATATAAAAAAAAAGCAAACAAATTGTTCATAACCAATTTATTATTCAAATTTCAGAATGGAATATTCGTATTTATAGAAAAACAAAAATCATATTCACATACATCTCTAGTTGATTGCAACTTTATTAACTAACAATGAGTAAGCAATTGCCAATTGATCTTCTAAATTTAACAGCCAATTGGTGATGTGTCATGATATGATGAAAGATGAGGTGTCAATATACTCTATCACCTCCAGAATATTTGGTAAACTAAAAAGGAAAAACTCAATCGTGTAAGACTGTGTATTTATAAAGTTGTATGTATTATTGTGTTGTAGTCTTTGTATTCTCAATTATGACACCAAAATATGGCCTCCGACACCAAATTTCTCTTTTTTCTCTCTCTTTCTCTTATTCTCCTATTTTTAAATATTTTAAGGAAGAAAGAAGTAAGACAATAATAAATATTGTATACATAATACAAATCAAGTTTAAATAGTAGGTTTATTCACATTGTATATTATACATATAATAGAAGTCAACTTTAAATAATATGTGTACTAATAAAGTAGAATAAGAAAACAAATGGAAAAATAAAACGATATTGTTACAATTGAGAATGGAAATAAATGGTTTGATGAACTATTTACATGATTGAGGGCACTATTTTTTAAACATCAACTTAACTCTTAATTGATACTTATTTAAACATTAAATTGTTAGTTACTTTTTAAGTTGGTAAGTAGGTATATACAAATATAGATATCTAAAATATTTCAAAACATGGTTTTAAACCGGATAATGATAACATATATAAAGAATCCTTTTTTTTGTGTTGAAATGAGCACGTAATTGCTTTATTTATTTGAGTTTAAAATTTAGTAATAAAAATTCACATAAGCCCTTCTACACTCTCACTCACTCCTCTATATATAGATATATACCTGTTCTCACTATAAAATTTTCACTCTATTTGATGCTATTTGTTTGTCCCTCTAAATGAGAAAGCAACCAGTATTTTATTACAATTAAGTGAGAGGGTTCTCTTAAGTCTAATCATTAGTGGTAGTAGAATTCAATTAGTTTCCAAATCATTTATTCAATTACTATGTGAATATTATCAAAAATATCCAATAAATGAATAAATGATGCGAAAGACATATTGAATATTAAGTTTCTTATACTTGGACTGAAAAGAACCCTCTAACTTGTGATTTTTTCTTTGTTATGTATAATAGTTTGTTTTAAAGTTAAATATTTGTCTTATTACTATTATTTATTTATTTATTAAGTATAATTATTGGTTTTTGGTATTTATTTTGAAACAGGTACCTTATCTATTGAGAAATATATTTTTCAAATTATAATTTGGTAGCTCAAAAATAGAAGAAATTATTATTGTAGATGGTACTGATTATTTTTAGAAATGTAGTATACATGAAAGCGATCAGATAGAGAACAACAATAGGTTAATCAAGGCAGATAGAAATCTTACGCTCTGCAAACACACCATTAGGCTAGTTGATCTGTGTCTCTTATTCTAATATGTTTTCAGTCTTGTATTGATGTCTCCCCTGAGATAAAAAGCAATAAGAGATTAATAGGCAGCTAGAAATCTTACGCTCTGCGAACACACTATTAGGCTAATTGATCTGGGTCTCTCTAGCAATTTATCAAGTTTTGTTAAATGACAAGAATTACATGTATCATAACATTTTCAAATATTGAAACCATCTAGCTGCAGTAGAAAGGAAAGGTTCAATAGCATTTAAAACAAATATATATATATATATATATATATATATATATACCCTAAGAAATAGTGATCTACATGATAGAGAGAAAAGGTAAAGCCACTAGACTTCAAAATTATGAAGCCAAACCAAACTCAACTTCCGGTTTCTCATTTTCAAATGCTTATAAGCCCAACAGTTACAAAGTCTTTGCAGAGAAGCACTCTAAAGTGGCTTAGCATTCCTAGATTGAGTAAGTGTCAGTATGAAAATTCATTTTATGCATTACTTACTTAATAGAAATTGTTTCTAACTTTCTAGAAAACGTTCTCAATAATCAACTCCTTCAACTTTTCAACATCTAGCTGCTGCTTGTACACTAACTTGTCAGAACCTAGAAGCTAAATTTCCACATTACATAAAGTTGCAGGCTCCTGAATACATTATTGCAGAACAACCCACGTATATTGAGTCTAATTCGGTACTTCAAATCCCTAATAATGGAAAATAAACCATTCTCTACATATATACCATTATAAATACCTAATTCTATCACATAATGATAAGGTTATATCTACATCTCTCTTATGGCAACACATGGATAGTTTCAATATGGCAAGAAAAAAAAGAATAATAAAGGATACAAAGCATGTGACAATGCATCATTACACAAAAGCTAAAAGAAAAATGAAACTTACTAAAGATAACGGCATAAGAATACTAGTATCTACACCCAGCTTTGCTACTAACAAGTTCACAAGATTTTTCATTTCATCTACTTTTTGAGTTAACTCGCTCTATGGTGTGCTTTACTCATTTTTCAGGGAATCAATCTCATGAGCCATCTCATATTCACGCCGTGAGGTGGCTGTATAGGAAGTTGATCTACCGAAAGTACTGGCTCGGTCTCCAAATAGAACTTTCGCTGATCAGCCTTCCCACATCTTTATATTTTTCCTCCTTTTTTCACTCCCCCAACTGCCTTTAACCAAAGTTCTTCATCAAACTCAGGATGACCAATAGGATTTTCCCTGTATTTTTCAATCATTAGGCACGTGTAGGTTTCCTACAAATCCAAATAGAAAAATTTGTTCAACATATACACACACACATATATATAGATATATAAATTAGATATTGAAGCTTAGTCAATAAAAAACAAATTGAAGTGGCTTTTGACTTCTCATTCACAAATTCTCCAGTTTTAGTTTTCTTATGAGTGCAGTAGTAAACTTGTAATGTGCTCGGTTTCGATCAAATTCCTTTCTCTACAAAATCATTAAAATTCTAAAATGTTAGCATTGCATACCAACTTTTAAAATAATAATATTTTACAAAAAAAAAATTACCATTTTTTCTTTATGTTGTAGTACTGTGTCTAACTAATGAGTCATCTCCTCTAGATGACCGGTTTTGTGACCCTGTTACAGAAAGTTTTTGCCACTCATCAGAGGCCCAAATTTGAATGAGTCCTCTCCAATTTTCGGCTTTCATCCAAATAGGCTTCCATCCATTGCATTTTAGGAAGTCATTAGTTTTACATTTTTTTTAAAGCTGTGGTTCGTGCTTCACTTAACAAGTCTTTTAGTCGTCGTGTAGCTATAATATTGAACACAGAAGTAGATTCTACCTTCTCCTCCTCTGTCTCAAACCTATAGTGGGCCTATAATTTAACAAAAATATTTAATTATTACTACATATTGAGAAAAATATATATAACCATTATTTAATTACTTTATTATATATAACCATTTACAAGAAGCTATCGAAAACATAATTCTCTAGCCCCCTCTAAAAATTTAGACCAAGTTGGTTACGGTCCTGGCATATGAGCACAAATGATAGTTGAGATGGTCCTAACAGTTCTGCCATCATCAAATTCACTGTAAACATGAACAAATTAATACCATTCTAGGATATTGACACTAGCTATACTAATAAGAAATATATTTAATATTATGTTTAAGTAAAACATATATACTCATCACTGATAGCTTTAGTCAACTGACGATCACTCAGGTCTATAGGAGGTGGTTCTAGGTGTGCAAACCCTCTTGGTGCTCTCGGATCAATGGATGGAACTCTAGATGATTCTCCAATTCCAGTTGTACTTACATGTATATAAAAAAGTAATAATTCACTGACTCCATCGATATTATGAACTTACAAAAATTTATAACATGATTTCTTTTTACCAAGTGGGGTCTCTGACGAGTCTGAAGCAGGAGGTACAACTAAACTCTGCGATTGTGGTGTGTGACTATCTGATTAATTAGAAGTAATATGTGTACCAGATAATGCTCTAGAGCCAGACCCATGAATACTACGAATCATGATCTATATCTTATATAATAAGAATATACATTTTTAAAAAATGAGAAACCCTTCTAAAAGAACTACATAAGATATGTTTGTAAATATTAAAATACATTGAACAAAAAGTTTTACAATATAAGAACAAATCATATTTAAGATATGCTAATCATCTTCCATATCATTGTTACTTTCATATTCAAAATCAACTTCTTCATTATCCACATCTAATTCAACATTATCATTTTCGTCGTCATCTTCCCATTCATCATTTTCTGCATATTCTTCTTCATCTAGTTGATCATCATCTGAAAATCTAGACACAATTATATCATTAAAATTCACTTCTTCCATTGAACTGTCACCTAGAAGAACTCCAGGTATATCCAAATCAGCGCTAACACTGACTGGAGTCAGTACATGCAATTCAACCTCCTGAAATATATCGTCATCAACTTCTTGCACATTGTCAGTAGGATTTTCATGCCTTCTAAAATTGTAATTGTTCGTAGCCTTCATGTTACAAACAACCCACCAAGCATTTCGTGTTCTATGTGGGTAACGGACATAATACACTTGATGTGCTTGAGAAGCTAACATAAATGGTTCATTTAGGGCAAGTCTAGATCTATATTTATTATCTACAAGACCATGTAAAGAATCTATTTTCACCCCTTTATCAGAAACATAATAATCACACTGGAAGAGTACTATGCTTTTGTTAGTTCTAAAATATTGCAACTCTATTATATCAGTTACCATGCCGTAAAAATCAAGTTCGTCAATTCTGTAACAACTTCCTTTAACATGAACTCCACTATTCATTGATTTTTTGCCATTGCCATAAGAAAGAGTGAAATCTAAACCCGTTAACAAAAAATCCATTATAACACCTGATAACTTTGATTGGTCCATAGGCAATCTCTTTAATACATGGATTAGAGATCTTGGGTTCATCAACCTATAACATAAGGTAAACTAATTCATTAGGAGATGCACATAATCAACTATCATACATGCACGTACACACACATATAGTTATGAACAACTAACCTGTTGTTGAAACCAATTTGAAAATTTAACTTCAACTAACTTTTCAATTTGGTCATCAGAAAGATCTGGCTGCTCCATCAATATTATTTGATGAAATTGACTAATTTTCATAACAAAAAAGTAAGTCATTTTGTCTACTTGGTAAATTTTAGTGTTGCATATCTAAACTTTAATAGGGTTTGTGAAACTTATGTTACATATGGTTCAATTTCTATTGTATTCAATAGAACATATATCTTTGCTACTTCAAACTCATTGTCACTAAGAGATCTGTTCCTATGAAATCCAAATGCACGACCTGACTGGCAAAAAATAAAGAGTCATCCATTGGAATCCACATATCCGCTATCACCCTAACGAGGAACTCGATTAAACTTTGTTTGAACACTTGGCTCGAAATACATTGCACAGAAATTTGAAATTTCTTGCAATACATAGGCCTCACATATGGAACCTTCAACAAAAGCCTTGTTTTGGGCCTTTTTCTTTAAATTCAACATCATCCTATAAACAAAATATGTAATAACTAAATAAAATGAGTACAAATGAAATCAAATTAAGGTATAAAAAATTACCTTTCAAATGGATACATCCAATGATATTGCAGTTGTCCACCCACTTTAGCTTCATAAGGTAAATGCATAGTCAAATGCTACATTGAATCTTACACAAAGTAATAACAATATTTTTCTCAAGCATCTCTATATGCTCCACACGCAATTCAGTTGTACATAAATCTCTAAAAAAATTACTAAGCTCTGTAAATACTTCCTATGCACCTTTCAGTAAGTAATCGCGAAATGCAATCAGAATTAGTCTTTGCATGAACACGTGACAATCGTGGCTTTTCATCCCGTACAATTTACAATCCTCCATGTTCACATAGTGAGCTAGATTTGCAGCATACCCATCTGGGAGCCTCAAGTCTTTTATCCATTCACATACTTCCTTCAACTGAGGTTTTGACAAGCTATAATAAGCTTTTGGCATGATAAGTTTTCCATTGCATTCTTTCAATTCCAATTCAGGATGCTTACAAAATAATTTCAAATCCATCCTAGCATTTGGATTGTCTTTTGTCTTACCTTTAATATTTATCACTATATTGAAGACATTATCAAAGATGTTTTTCTCAATATGCATTACATTAAGATTATGTCGAATAAAATTAGTTGACCAATAAGGCAATTCCCATAATATACTTATTTTTGCCTAATGATGTTCTTTTCCAAATCTGAAAATTGTTTGTTTGCCAAATGCTTTGCCAAAAGTGATTTGATTATGTTCAGAAAGACGATCCCACACTTCTTCCCCAGATAATCGTGGTGGTGGCAAACCTTTCTCAATTATTCCCTTTTTAAATTTATCTCTTTGTAATCTAAATGGATGATCAACAGGCAAGAACTGATGGTGACAATCAAACTAGCATGGTTTACTACCATGAGGTAGACGAAAGGATTTGGTTCTTTCCATATAATATGGACATGCTAAGTTTCCATGTGTACTCCACCCTGATAGCATTCCATATGCAAGGAAGTCACTAATGGTCCATATAAGTGTAGCTTTCATAATAAAATTTTGGCCCCTGTAAGCATCATAAGTATCGACCCTTTTTTCCCACGACCCTTTCAAGTCATCAATAAGAGGTCTCAAGTAGATGTCCAGATTTTGATTAGGAGATTTTGGTCTACGAATGACAAGTGTCAAGAACAAATACGGCTCCTTCATACACATATCAGGAGGCAAGTTATATGGAGTAACAAAAAATGGCCAAATAGAGTGACCGCTTGATGAATGCCCAAACGGACAAAACCCATATGAGGAAAGACCCAACCTAACATTTCTTGGATCTTCTACAAATGATAGATAGTTTTCATCGAAGTGTTTCCATGCTTCACCATCACTTGGATGAATCATTAAACCAGTAGCATGTCTCCGATCAAGCCATGTCTATGTTGAGCTGTGGTTTTTGACATATATAGTCTTTGTAGCCTATTTGCAAGTGGAAAGTGATGCAATATCTTATATGGTACATCTTTCTTACTTATTCGGGTCTTAGGTTGATATCTCGGATGCCCACATACACGACATTCTTGTAACTTCTTGTCTGCTTCACCATAGTTAAGCATACAATCGTTGGGACATGCATGTATCTTCTCATATCCAAGTCCTAATTTCTGGACTAATTTTTTTAATTTGTAAAAATTTGCAGGCAACTTCTCATCTCTAGGAAACTAGGAAACATACCCTTAACATCTAAAACAATCTAATCATAGCATTTCTAACTTATATTAAACTCTGATTTACAGTTCAATAGTTATGTCACTGCTGATAACCGAGTATGCCAACAACAACCTTCCCACAACTCCTCGTCAACATTTTATGACAACTCAAAAAACCTTTTTGCATCATAATTTGGCTCCTAGGGAAGTTGACTCTCCTCATCCCAATTAAAATCCAGACTAACAGCATCCATAACCATGTCAATATACCGATTGCTTGAATCTTTGATATCAACTCCTCGGTCATTTGAAGTTTCCCTTAACCACTCTTCACCCTCCCCATGTAAAGTCCACCACTTATAGTTTCTTAAGAAACCCTTCTTAATAAGTGAACAATTATTTCATCACGAGACATCCACTTTTTGTTCTTGCAAACAAGACAAGGGCATCGAATTGTGTTATTATCATCTACAATTCTTGGATGACTATATGCAAAATCAAGAAATTACATTATACATAAACTCATCTATAACCCTGCGGTTCTCAAGCCTCATTTGCATCCAACTACGGTCACCCTCAAACCAAGTACGATCTTCGTACATATTTTTTGCTCATCAAAATTTTGTAAATATAATGATTTCATGTACCTAGTTAAAATTCCACATAGTCCATTTATATAAGTAAGCCCTTATTTTCACTAGAACTATTAAAAGAGGTATACAACATATATAGGTCAATATTATCTAGTACTTTGCATTAAAAAGTAAAAGTCTACCTAAAAATCATTACTTGTAGTATACTTGCATCTTAGTTCACAACTCAAACAAACTCATCAATCAACATTTAGCATAGACCAAACAAAGAAATAAAATAAAATAAAACCATTAGGTGGGGTATCTGCTCCCAAAAACATAAATAAAATACAATTAGTTGATATTCTAGAATATTATTTATTTACTAATTAGAAGATCTAACTATATTATATATCCATTTTAAGTTATGTTGGGTGTTAAGTCCCACATTGTTTAGATAAGCAAGTCTTATGTAATTGTTCTATTATAAATTTAAGGTCCTGGTGTAGTCTTGGAATAATCCAAGTAACTACTATTTCTTTCTCTATATTTATTTTACATGGTATCAGAGCAGGTTTAATATAAACCTAAGCTTAATCTTGGGGCTGCCACCTCTCGTCTTTGGCTACAACCCCAATTAGTTTTGAAGCTTTTGATGCTGTTAGTTTTAAAGTTTTTGGTAGAAGTTCGTCTTTATGTTTGTTGGTTGTTTATTCTTTTGACACAACCCCCATTCAAGATTGAAGAGATTGAAGAGTTTTCAACATTCCCTGCTCGTTATCACTGATTCCAAAGTTGCCTTATCTTAAATTCCGACCAGAGAAGTTGTCGGTGGAAGTTATTGCCAATTTGGAATTTTATATTGATTGTAAACCAACAATTCTATTTGAGACACATGTTATTTGTGTCATTTTCTTTTAGGCACATGTTGTTTGTGTCATTCTCGTTCTTAGGCATAGAGTGAGTCGAGTGAACTTGATGTAATTTTTTTGTAGTGTTGAGAGTTTTGATACTTAGGATTATACTTGTACAAGCTTGAGCATATATATGCTCTAGCTTGAGGGGGAGTGTTAAAGTATATTTAGTATTAAGTTATGTTGGGTGTTAAGTCCCACATTGTTTAGATAAGCAAGTCTTATATAATTGCTCTATTATAAATTTAAGGTCCTGGTGTAGTCTTTGAATAATCCAAGCAACTACTATTTCTTTCTATATATATTTTACAAATTAGCTCCGGAATGACATTTACCCCAATGCACTGACAGCCTTAGCAATTAATAAATCATAAGTGCATCTTAATACATAAGTTCCATTTAACTTAATGACAAGCCCTTAGGAGTATGAACAACTGCAAATCAACAAACTTTAATTTAAACTCTGGCTTCTATGCTTAGTTATCAAGAAATAGAGAGAAAGAAAATAGATAGGGAAAAGCATAAAGCTACAAAAGGAGATTTTCATAAAAGAAAGCCTCATACAGACCTAAAGCAACCTAAAAAACTAGACTTTTATCATAAACATCTTTTGGTGGATTTTAAACCAAATCTAATTTCATATAAGAGAAATATAATCCAACACCAAGAATCTAAGTAAAAGGGATTATGATTTAATGGACCTTTTTCACTAAGGAGAAATGGGAAAAAAAAAAAATGTCCAATCTATGTTAACCATTTAAATCTCGTCTCCATAGTTTTAGATCGGAGTCTAATCCAATTGCTAACATACCTTATAACAGACACATACACGTAAGCACCCAAAAAACACATCTAAAAGGTGAAAAGAAAACAAACCTTAG
Organism: Quillaja saponaria; assembly: GCA_029379385.1. NCBI lineage: Eukaryota > Viridiplantae > Streptophyta > Magnoliopsida > Fabales > Quillajaceae > Quillaja > Quillaja saponaria. The sequence goes on along the minus strand of CM055611.1, from coordinate 15,572,515 downwards.
CAACAACTACCTAGACAGCCAACTAGGTTACATGTCTTGAAACTAAGATCATAATTTGTACTAGAGATCTTGGATAAACACAGATCAGAGCTTTCACTATAGCCCTGCAATGACAAAACCGTAATCTTAGAGATATCCCAGAATTTCATCAATTTCTTCTTAACTAAATATAGATTAGCAAGCAAAAAAAAAAGGCTCGAAGTGCCTGACCCAAGATAACCAATTTGCTTCTCCTCTATTGCCTTTGCTCTTCTCAATGGAAAGCCCTTGAAAATATCAACTCTTTCCTTGCTATTGAGGAGGTGGGTTTACATGAAGATGGACAAACTAAGCAAAAGGCATGGAGAAAGAAGGGTGCGTGAGAAAGAGGGGTTAGAGATTTAGAAAAATGTTTTCAAATTAAAAAAAAAAAAAAAAAAAACAACTAGTAAAATGCTTTACCGACCAACCATAATCAGTTGGTAAGTATAAATTATCCATTACCGACCAACCTTTGTTGGTCGGTAAAATTCCCCGTAAAATAAAACCATTCCCGTCAATATACCGACCAACCTACCGACCAACTTTTGGTTGGTAATATATTAGTTCTATATTTTGGTCGGTTGGTCGTTAGGTTAGTCGGTATTTGTAGATTTTACCGACCAACAATGGTTGCTCTGTAATAGTTGGTCAGTAATGACCAATTTTCTTGTAGTGTTAGGTAAGTCATGAGCTTCATCAAATCTTATGCAGAGCACTTAGTTCAAATGCTTTTCATGATTTCCACTTTTAATTTGTTTAGTCACGGTTTCCATGCATGCTATTGGCTAAGAGAAATTGCATTAAGCCATTCTTTACATGCATGTCTTTGGTTTGTTATTCAAGACTTGGACAGAAGTATGTTTTTTTGCGATTTTAGGATAAAATCAATGTCCATCATTGTTAGATACAAATTAACTTGGATAGCCACACACTTGTGCACTTCCCTTAGGCACCGTTAAATTCCAATTTTCCCTGCACAAGGCTATGAAGTTAGCACCATTGCTTAACACATGTGCAATTGGAATTGGGGTTAAGCCAAATGCCTATTAACTTTTGTTCCAGAATATGGAATCCGTCACAAACCTTGTCGGCCTTGATATTCATAATTACAATCCATGCAAAGCACTATTGCCTATTAGCTTGGCATTTCCTTCATGTCGTGTACATACTTACAATATATAAAATAAAATAACTTACATATTATATATATGTCCACAGCCTTTTCCCCTTCATGTCGTGTACATACTTATAATATATAATAACACGTACATATTATTCCAGCAGTGGAAAAATTTCAACGCCACTTTCTTACTTGCATTAGGAATCAGCTATCGCTTGTGATGAAGGTCTTTCACCTATGTTGAATTTATATGCATTTTTTTTCTTGCATGTATTTGTCTGAACTCTTTTTTTATTTGTTGCATATCACTTATGCCTTGTACTCGATGCCATGGAGAAGCTATGTACACTGTCATCCTATATCAATTTTGAGATTGTATTTTGATGGCTAATTTGACAAAGTGTTGCTTCATCTACCTCAAGCATGTCGTTCGAGGCTCTATGGGGTTTCATAGTTGTTGCTCAACTAATTGCCCCATCTAGTTTTTATTTTATCTTTAGCATGTCATCTGAGGCTTATGGGATTTCTATAGTTGTCGCTTGACCGATCACTCCATTTAATACTTTATGTATCTCTGGCATGTCGTCTGAGGCTCTATGGGATTTCCATAGTTGTGGCTCGACTGATCGTCCCATTTGGACCTTTTATGTATCTCTGACACGTCATCCAAGGCTCTAGCAGATTTTCATAGTTGTTGCTCGACCGATCACCCCATTTGGCATTTTATGTATATCTAGTATGTCATCCAAGGCTTTATGGGATTTACATAGTTGTCGCTCAACCAATTGCCCCATCCAGTAATTTATGTATCTCTGGCATGTCATTCGAGGCTTTATAGGATTTCCATAATTGTCGCTCAACCGATCTCCCCATTTGGCACTTTTATGTATCTTTGGCATGTCGTTCTAGGCTTTATAGGATTTCCATAATTGTCACTTAACCGATCACCCTATCTGGGTTTTCATTTTAAGTTTGGCACGTCATCCGAGACTCTATGATATTTTCATAGTTATTGCTCGACCGATCACCTTCTCTTTCACTTTTATGTTAATGTTTCTCCTTGGCTCCTTTGCACATGATAGTGTCATTGTATTAGTCACATATCCAAATGTAACATTTTGCCCCCATTTTTTTGTTCTTCCCTATTTGTTTAATTTTCTAATATAGGGTTGGATAAGTTTTGCAGAGCTCAGATTATATCACACTGTCAAGGGTCTCGAGTTGCTTAGGATGAACACAAGAAGTATCTGTTTTTCTTAAATGTCATCAACCATATGTAAGGATTTACCCACAACATACTTCTGATTTGAGGAATTAGTGGATAGTTCTACTAACCCTTATCATTTGCAAGATTGGACACAAGAGGATAGCGACATTGTGATATCTATTAGTTCCAAATCAACTCTAAAGAGGACAAAAAGAAATGTATGGAAGTTTCTGTTTAGTCACCATGTTGAAGAGAATGATGCATGTATCCCACACTCACTCGGCCAATGCATATTTGAGTGCTAGGTATGCTAGGAAGGTTTAAAGTAGCAAGGAAATTTCTTTTCATTTGTTGGATATTGGGGGTGGACCAAACTCATTCTTTGTCGAAACGAGCGGATGTGAGATGATGCGGATCTGTACGATACTATAGTAGCCTTACTATTTATGTATGACAGTAATCCTTACATGATCAGAGCTTTTTTGCAAGTCTTGGTGCCCTACTACTAATTCTACACAGATTGATTGTGGAGAGATTTCAATTTCATTATGGCACTTAAAACTTATGGGTGGTCTTTCAATTTTCGGGGAGTTCTACGATGAAGTCATCCCTAGTTTCGAAAAAATTACCGGCCTTGACGAGAATCAAAAATCAATTCTCCCTTTTAGTTCCATAAATCTTTTTCATGGCTATTATATCATTAAACAGCAAGATACATCATCATCATCTGCTTGTCAATGTCCGATGACAATACAATCATGGATTAATTTATGCATTTGGGGGGGATTGAGTTATGATAATCCTTTTAGTCATCTCAAACCCCCTGTCGATATTTACAAACATAAACCAGGAGTTCCTTCATCCTCAAGATTTCAACGTTGCCAAAGGACTCTAGTAAAGAATGAGATATTAGATATATTGGGAGTCGAGAAATGAATATTTTCTTTTGTTTTAGTTGTACACAGTTTATACTCGTGTGGGCCAGGAGTAGTACAATGATTTTTTTTGAAGGGCCATACAAAGTTTATACTCATGTAGTTTAGGCTCGTGCAACAAAGAGCACTGGTCTTTAAGAGCTGTAGTGCTTTAGGAATTTACCTTTGATAGGGCCAACTCGTACACCATCTTTATCAATAATCTTCTATGCTCCATTCGTGTAGGCTTTGATGATCACGTACAATCCATCCCACTTAGTCAAAAATTTATTTTGCCCTATAGGTGATGATAATGGGCCTTCGGATAGCTAGCACTAGATCACCAACTTGGAAGGATCAGGGATGCACTTTCTTATTTAACTCTTTGGCAAGTCGGGCTTGGTAATATTCTTTATGTTGTTGAGCTTTTAGTCTTCTCTCATCAAGGGCTTTTAACTTTTGCAATCTAAGTTTTACATTCTCCTCTTCAATCAAACTTCTTGAATAACCAACCCCAGAGAAGCAATTTGTATTCCAAGGGAAGTATAGCTTCAACACCATACACGAAAGAATACAAAGTAGCTTGTGTTAGAGCACAGTATTTTATTTGGTATGCCCATATAGCTTCACTCATTCTTTCATGCCAATCTTTTTTGTTCTTTTCTGCTATCCTTTTTACTAAGTTGCAAAGAGTTTTGTTGAAGGCTTCCATAAGGCTATTGGCTTGTGCATATCACATGGAGGACTTGTATTGTTTGAACTTTAATTTTTGGATACGCTTGTCCACCAGGTGATTATGAAATTGGTTTTTGTTATCAATGATGATGTATCATGGAACACCATACCAATCAATGATGTGCTTCGAAATAAAGTCAACAATGTTCTTTCTTCACTTCCATTATTGGAATAGCCTTTGCCAATTTTGAGAAGTAGTTGATGGTTGCTAGTATCGAGGAATGACCACCAGAAGACTTTGGCATTAATGGACCTACAATATTAAGCCTTCCATCTATTAAAAGGCCATAATGTGATTGTAGGGTGTAATGGATTGGGTGGTTGACGCAAGAAATTTGTGTGGAACTGGCAAGCATCACACTTCTTGGCAAATTCTATAGTCTTTTACCATCAAAGGCCAGTTGTAGCCCATCCATTTTATCTGATAGTGCAATTTTGGTCTGGATTAGTGGGCTTCACAAATTCCAGAATGTGCCTCTTCTACTGCTCTTGTTACTTTATCATATCCCAAGCATCGGAGCAATTACCCATTAAAGGAGAGACGGTAAAGCATGTCTCTGTAATAAATGAACCTTGGTGCTCTCTTTCTGATTTATGTTCGCGAATCTTTCGAGAGTTTTCCATATTGAAGGTAATCGATCATCTGGTGACGTTAATCTTCTTTATCGATGATGTATATTGGAATAAAATTGGCCTTTTCTTCATCTTCAATCATCTCAAGGACCACCCATCTTTGACATACAGTTACTGAGATAGTTTCTTGACCTTGAAAACCTATTGTTGTAGCCAAATTTGCTAAGGCATCTGCTTGTTTGGTTTCTTTCCTGACAACATGCTCTAGAGACACATTATCGAACTTTTGTATAAGCCTTTTTGCACATTGGTAGTAAGGCACTAAGTCTTCTTTCTTGACTTCATATTAATCCAAGAGTTGATTGATTATCAACTGAGAATCACCATATACTTCCAATTGCAAAATTCCAATGTCAATTGTCATTTCTAGACCGATTAGTAAAGCTTGATACTCCACCATATTATTTAAGCACAATTCATTAAGTGCAAATGCATAAGATAACACTTGCTTTTCTGGTGTGACAGGCACTACTCTAGCTCCCAAGGTGGTTGTGCCTCTATGTAAAAGACTTCTTCATTAGGAAGATCATAAGACAACTTCCAATAAGATGAAATTGGACGATATACCAAAAAGTCTGCCAAAACTTGTCCTTTTACAATCTTCTGAGGAATGTAGATTATATCATACTGCTCCAAGATGATAGTCCACTTTGCTAATCGTCTAGAAAGCACGAGTCTTGACTGAATATACTTTACTAATATGCTTTAGCTACCGTGTGGGTGGTATGAGCTTGCATATAGTGCTTTAGTTTGTCAATTGCAAAGAAAAGTGCAAGGCACATCTTCTCAATAGGAAAGTACTTTAGCTCAACCCCGTGACTGTTCTACTTAAGTAGTACAAAGCTCTTTCCTTCCTCTCCTCATTCTCTTGAGCAAGCAATGCCTCTAAGGATTTTTCTTGTACCACAATATACAATATTGGTGGCTTTTCAGTCATCGGAGCTCCAAGCACTGGTTCAGATGATAAGTACTTCTTGATGCTATTGAAAGCATTTCTGCATTTTTCATCCCATTCAAAAACAATGTCTTTCTTTATTACACTATTAAAGTGCAGGCATCATCTTCCAAGATTTGAGATGAAGTGCCGAATGTACACTAAATGACCCTGTACACTTCTCAATTCATGCAAATTTTTAAGCTCGAGCATTTTCTGGATCGCATCAATTTTGGTCTGATCAACTTCCATACCTCTGTGTTATACAACAAACCCAAGGAATTTCCCTAAAGTCAACCTGAAAGCACACTTAAGAAGGTTCATTTTCAATTGGTATTTCCTGAAACTATCAAATACAACTCGAAGATCTTGCAAGTGATTTCTTCTGATTTTGATCTTGACAATAAATTGTCAATGTAGCTTCCACATTTTTGTGAAACATATTGTCAAAAATTTTCTACATCGTTCTCTAACATGTTGTACCAGCATTCTTCAAACCAAATGGGATGACCTTATAACAGTGTATCCTTTTTAGCATTTGAAATGCAATTAATTCTTCATCTTCAAGAGCCATACGAATTTGGTTATAGCCAGAAGACCTATCCATGAATAATTGTGCTTCATGCCCAGTCGTAGCATTAATCGTCACTCAGTTATTGGAAATGGGAAGTCATCTTTTGGACATGCATTGTTGATGTCCCGAAAGTCAACAAATACATAAATCTGCCTACTCTTTTTTTTTTACTGGTATAATGTTGGCAATCCATGTCGGGTACTTGACCTTTTGTATGACATTTACCTTAATCAATTTGTTGACTTTGGCTTCTATCTATAGGATAAGCTCGGGATGAAATCTTTTTTGCATTTGCTTAACAGGCTTTGTCTCTTTTTTTTATTACTAAATTATGTACTATAACTTTCGGATCAAGCCCAGGCATCTCTTTGTAACTCCAGGAAAAAAAATCTTTGTACTTAAGTAAAAGTTCAATGTATTTTTGCCTTTCTTTTGAAGCTAGCAAACTACTTAGAAAAGTTGGACGGGTTTGTTCATTGGTGCCGAGATTAATTTCTTCAAGTTCATCCACAGTAGTCTAATCACCATATTCCAAAGCAGGTGGAGCCCTCTCGATCTAGGCATTAAGTGATTCCGAGCTAGTGTCTTCCTTAACTATAATATGATAACTTGTGATCAAAATCTCCACTCTTCCGCCTTTACATTCTTTACTTAATTTAGGCATAGTGGTATGTATGATTGTGCGCCTACTTACCTTAAGTGAACTGCTTATATCAACGTCTAGTGAACTGATATGTCGCATTCTTAATGGCACAATGCTGCAAACTTCGTTATCATCCAACTTCAACTTGACATGCTCTATTTTCTTTCCGATCTTGATTGTTGATCCTTAAAAGTTTTATTTGTCACCCTTAAGCAATCAAAAGCAAATTTCTACACTTAGGGAGTATTATGTCTTTCTTGTGGTGCAACACTTAGCCACTCAAATGTAGGAATTCAAGTTTTAAGAGACTATATCTAGTTAAATACAGAAGTTCAAATTTTACGATACTCTAGCCTATTAAACATAGAGACTTGACTTTCAGGGGACTCTATCCAGTTGAATACAGAGACTTGACTTTCAAGGGACTCTATCCAATTAAACACAGAGACTAAACTTTCAGAAAACTCTATCCAGTTAAACACAGAGACTTGACTTGGTGGTTTTTCTTCTTCTTGCTCCGAATATCATTGATTTCAATAGTGATATGCTGACTATTTGTTGTCACATCACTTTTCTTGACATATATCCTAACAGGTTTTTTTGGCTTGTAAACCCAATCCATTCTTTGAAGATGGCATATCATACCCTTTTTCTCTCAATTTTGTATGCATCTCATTGAAGCCGTGTACTTTCTCTCCAATGAGCATTAGGTTTAATTTTCCCAACACCTCAGGTTTTGAAATGTCATAACTTGCCTTGACTAGTAGCTTGTAAGCTTTTGGCCTATATTTTATTTGTGAAAATGGAATGAAACCCAATAAGGATTTGGAAGATGAAAGGTTCTACTATCCTTGTCAAAGGCACCATATGACTTCTTTTCAACTTCTGAATATCTTTTGCTTTCATTGTCTCCTTAGCCTTTGAGCATTCGAAAAAAGAGGACTGACCTTGCTTACGTCTCGATTTCTGAATATAGAGAAGCATCAGTACAGGGGCTAGAGATACTAGTACTACCTCTTTGTCATAGGTTTCTTCAGCAAGTGAAACTTCATTAATCAAATCCTTTATAAATGAGACTTCTGCCCCCTTTCTTGGAGGTGATTTTGGTATGTCTCTTTGTAGCAGATCCTTTTTATTTGCTGCAATACATCCTACAGTTGGAATTTCCAAAGAAAGAGCCTCTTCAATCATGTCCTCCTTCAAGTAGAATTTTGCATCAGTAAAATGAGCTTATGCTTCTGAGAATGGTTTTAAGTCTGCATTTACTTTTCTCACGCCACCTTGGTAGTACTTGTAGCATTAATGGAGAGTTGACGAGGCAATCTCATTTTCATGTATGCATGGTCGACCTAATAGCATTTTGTAGGTCATCTTTACATCGATCACATGAAATAAAGCAGTTAATTTTGGATCGTCAATTATAAGCTTAAAATGTATCATCCTAACAGCCAGCTTCACGACTTGGTTGAAACCTTGAATCACTATTTGGCTACTGGAAAGATCCTCAACTAGAATTCCAAAGCTCCTTCATTGTTGTTTTTGGCATTATGTTAACCTAGAACCCCCGTCAATGAGAATTTGGTTAACTCTGCTCTCGTACATACGTTGCTATAAATAAAGGCCTATTGTGTGGTTTTGATCCTAACAGCAAATCTTTGTACATAAAATGAATGTTCTCATTGGGTGATTCCCGATAAATGTGTGAAGTCTTAATCGTCTGGAGTGTTCTCATTGAGCCTGTTGACGTGATCAAAGATTTGGAAGTCTTTTTCCTCTACCAGCTTCTCAATTGCACACTCCATGCTCGTAATTCTTTCATCAGTAGTAGTGGCGTTCACCACTATGAAAGGAATGACTTCCTCTAAATTGGGATTTTCTATAATGGTTGAGATTACTTTATCCTCTGAACTTACAGGTGAAGAATCAGAGTAATAGTTAGCCGAGGAAAAGTAAAGGCTTCTTATTTTTACCGTGATGCTTTATGATCCAAAAGACTCCATATGGAATAAATCCCTAGCCTTCATAGGGCTTCCACCTCTCTTTCCAGAAAGAACATCCAGGCTGATAAAAGGAGTAGCATTCACCCAAGTTTCCACTTGATTGGTGATAGGCACATCAAAAAGTTGATCACTAAAGTTTCCCAATATTGGCAACATTAGAGGCTTGTCGATGGTAGCAGCCTTGGTGATGTTCTTCTTTGGAGCCATCGGATCTAGCAAGGTTGATGTAGAGATTTACGGAAAGAAGGAAAAGATGAAATGCAAAGTTAGCCCCATAAGGTGTGCCAGAAATTTGTGAACACAAATTTTGAGCCAAAAAACTAAACAGACAAAAATGTTGTATAAATAACAATTCGTATATATTTGAATAAATGGTTACAACTCTGTATAATATTCTTTAAAAGAAAGAATAAGGATTTCTTTGGTTCGATTGTTCTAATAATTTGATTAGATCCAAAGGCTATGAAGCCTTACATCAGATGGAATGATTCGTTTCTTCAAGACAAAGTTGTGGATAGTCTTTGAGAAGGATTTGGGATGAACTCTGCTAGCATCGGGCTTGATTGTAAATAAGCTCTTAATTGCTTCGAATCTCTAATTTGTGAGAGAATGGAAGCGAGAGAATTTCAAGAATTTTGTCTTGAATTTTCTGTCTATCCACTTTCCATTGCCAATGCAAACCTATTTCTAGGAGAAGGCTAGGGGTAAAAAAAAAAAAATTGGGAATTGGAGACAATTTGGGTATTTGATTGTTTTAACGTGATTTGGGTAATTCAATGTGATTGAAGGTGATTTGAGGAAGATGAGATTTGACTACGAACAATTGGCATTTGAATGGTCTTGATTGAAATGCTAATTGGGTATTGATTTGGTCATTGAGGTTGATTTAGAGTGATTTAGTTGTGATTGTTGTTGATGGCCAATTTATGTCTATTTTGTTAATTAACCAATTAACATCTAATTTATCAATTTGTATTTTGACTAATTAGTATCTAATTTCTCAATTAGAAACTTAACTAATTGACCCTTAATTGATCAATTATTTCATATAGACAAAATGTCTAAATTTTGGTGTCTACACATACCCTTGCAAATCATAATGAAATATATCAAACTTATAGTAACAAAATCTCTTTATCTAAATATGTGGGTTCATTTCTTTTCTTAAAAGGATTTCAACAACTCTCTGCTAGAATTGATAATAGAATAATATAGGTTTGTCCTATCAACGGAACCTCTATTCAAAATTTTATGAAATCCCATTTCAATTCTAAATGAGATATCATTAAAAAAAATTGAAGAATCAAGATCAGATAATAAAATAAGGTAACTTTATTTATTTCAAAGGAAGAACTTTTTACTACATTATCATTATAGAACAAACCACATGAACATCAAGTTCATGATCTAAAGCTAAATAATTTTAACACACCCATATTAATACACTCCATACATAACTTACACTCCAAGCAAGTACCAACTTCAAAGTAATTAAGTCAAGCTCTGGACTTATTTAAGGGTAGCTCTGAAGAAATTAACAAAGGTAAATGCCAAAACAGCAAGTCCAACTATAGTTGAGCTAATTCTCCACAGATCTTTAAGGTATACACTTCTTAGGGTCATCATGGTAAGATTGCAACAACTGTCATAGTGTGCATTGAGCTCTTTGATTTTTTCTTCGTAGCATCTTGAATCTATTGTAAGTTCTCTGCAAAGACTGTTAACTAATTTTGCCACCGCACGATTGCCACCCAGATAATTGACAATTACTTTCTTCCCCAAAAGAAAATCTACATCTTCTTTAGTTTCAATTAGTCCATCAATAAGTGAAACGTAATTGCAGATATACAAATAACCTGGATGGTGACACTGCTCCAATGCAATGAGGTTTCGAAACTTACATTCTGTTCCATCGTCTATAATCAATTTTGGAAGTTCAAGACAAGCTTTTGCTATTTTGGCACTCTTGAAGCACGTTAAAAAACTGAAGAGCCAGAATAAACAGCAATGGTTCTTGAATTTTATATCAAGCAAGTACCTTCCTTGAACAGCTTTAAAACTTATCCCTGAGTCACGCAATTTCGTTGCATTATAAGAAATATGATAATTAGAATCCTCCAGTGAATTAGGAGTTAAATCAATTGGAATGTAGAAACATCTTAGCAAGTCTAGTAAGTGCTTCGCATCGTTGGTAGGTTTGTGTTGGCATCTATTTTCTTGTTCAGGATATTCTTTGGCACTGGGAAAGCACTTACAAACCATGGTTTCTATATTGGGAGGTTGAAAAAACCCACACTTACAGGCAAGATCAAGGAAGGTACAATATTCCCTTTCCTCTTCATCCAGAAATGTATATAACTCATTCAAGACATGAATTGGAAGCTGATTCTCAAGTAATATCAAGTCTAGACATATACCTTCTTTCAACCATGGATTTGACAACACATAATCATCTTTGTAGTGGTCTTTTTCTTTGTGTTGATCTTTTAACCTTAAGAAGAACTCCATAATGAACACAGCATCAAATTCAATCATCTTATCAAATTTGTTGTTGCGGAGAATGATTTTATCTGCATAACACTTCTGGATATCCTCCTCTCCAATGTAATCTTTGAATTTACCAAATGGCCTATCAGACTTAATTCGTTTCTGAAATTCACTGTAATATCTTTCTTTCTGTTTTTCCATGGCAATGAATTCAGGTTTTCTATGGTGGAAAGGACCAATTGAAACAAGTTGAGGAGTGTAGGCTTTTGGGTTCAATTGACGAAGGTTGGAAGGAACCCTGTAAATGCACAGATCCTTGTGTTTCTTTGGAATGTCGATTATGTGTTGGAATTTGGATTCAGATTCATCTAAAGCAATATCAGTATCATTATCACTACTATCCACCATTTTCGCAGAGGGACACGATCTTCAACCTATAAACATGTGAGGAAAACAAAATTCTATGAACCCTTTCTCACTAAATTAAAAAGAAACTTTTTGCCACAAGTGCAAGAAATTAACTCTTAAACCCTTTCTCACTAAACTACAATGAAACTCTATACCAACAAGTGCAACAAATTAAATCATCAAAAGAGCATGTAGAAAGCAGCAGAGGGTGTCTTACAAGTTACTCTTGAATAACAAGAACTCATGGCATACGTATAAAATGAAAAGTAAATTATCAGATTCAATTCAATTATATATGCATCTAGAAAAGAAAAAAAAAAAAAAAAAAAAAGGAAAACGAGAGAATCAAATAAATGAGTAATTAAATTACTTTGGACTTCAAAATCGATCACCTTCTCTTTTGCAGAACACAAACTGCTCGGATTCAATTATGTATGCAGTTTGAAGAATGTGCTTTGGGTGGCTGCCACTTGCAAGCTCCGATATTTATATAGAATGTCGGTCACATGACACACATGAATTTATTTTAATGTATTGTAAAACAAGAATTATTTATATATTTTAACACTCCATTTATGCATTAGTTTGCTATTCGTAATTCATGAATTAGTATAACACATGCAGAAGCAGAGTTAGAAATTTTATTTAGTTGGGCCAACAAATCATGATTATTTCTTGACTATTAAATATTATTTTATTTTTATAAATATGCTTTTCATATATTTTTTTTTTCGATCATTCTAGTTTTAAGATAAAATCTAAAATTAATCGAGTAGAGAATTTTTTTCAGTTTAGAAATTTATTCACTAACAATCATCTTCAATATACGTACCACAACATATTAATACTCACTATTCAGTAAAATTAAGATTCAGTAATATTAAGATGAATAAAAATTTTCTACATTATTTATAAATAACTTTATTAAATACAAAATTTGACATTATACTTTAGATTCTATATATATACCTTAAATATTGAAAAAAAATATGGAGAAACCAAAAAAAAAAAAAAAAAAACTCATCCACTAGCTAGTAACATCTTGTATCTGTTTCAATGACATTTCTGTCTTTTAGTTCTCTTTCGCCCTCTCCTTTTTCTTTTTCTTTTTCTTTTTTTTACTTTGGCCAAATTATACTTTTAGCCACTATGACTTTACTATTTATTTCAAACAGATCCTGTGTTTTAAACTTTTTCAGTTAGGTCATTGTATTTTTATTTTTATTTCAATTGAGTCTCATACATCATATTTGTCAACCAAAAAAAAAAAAAAATGGTCAAAATTTCTTATATTTTTGTGAAATTTTTCGTTCATAAATATTAGGATCATCATCATCTTGTATTGATATATTGTATTGCTCTCACTTTTTAGATATTTTTTATTTGTGAATTAATGAAAATGCATGGTGAGGTCCAATTGAAATTAAAAGAAAAGAAAAATAATGTAATTGAAAGAATTTAAAACACAGTAATCAATTTAAAAAAAGAATAAAACTATAAGGACCCAAAATGTAAATTGACATTTTTCTTTTAACTCATTTACTTGTTTTATAATTGTTCAATTGAAAAATAAAATTACTTTCTTTTTTTATTGGTAGAGAAGACATAATGAATATAATATAGTCTATTAGTACATTGACAAATTTTATCCTAATTTAACTCATATTTTTAGTGAGATCAATATTTATTTTATTAAATAAAATATTAAACACCATATATATATATATATGTATATGTATATATATATGTGTGTAAATAAAGTGTATTATTAAATTTGAGTCATATTTAAAAAATAAAAGATAAGTTTGTGTATACGCGGAAGGGAAGTAGATAATTATTAACAAGTTCAATTTTTTTTTACTTTATATTTTTGTAAAAATATTTAATTTAAGTGAGTACATATAATAATTTGAATTTCATGCATGTAATTGTCAAGGACCCACCATGTTTCCGATTCGGACTGTTTTGGATGTTATGTTAAATTCCATTATCCAAGACTCCAACTACTTTGGAAAGCAACACTTCAACTTTCCCAATTGGGCTTTTCTTTTAACTCATTTACTTGTTTTATAATTGCTAAATTGAAAAATAAAATTACTTTTTATTTTTTATATGTAGAGAAGATATAATTAATATAATATAGTCAATTAGTACAATGACAATTTTTTTCCTAATTTAACTCATATTTTTAGTGAGACCAATATTTATTTTACTAACTAAAATATTAAACATCATATAAATATATATACATATATATATATATATATATATATTTTAATGAGTGAGATCAGTTTATCCATTCCTTTGTGGCTCTACCATGGCAATAAAAGCTGTAAAGATTATTACAACACCTTTATCCTAATGTAATATACAATTAAATGCTAGTCACATCCACGGGCCTCATGCGAATTATTACGTCTATATATATATATATATATGCTGTATTATTAAATTTTTTAGTCATATTTAAAAAAGAAAAGATAAGTTTGTGTATAAGCGGAAGGGAAGTAGATAATTATTAACAAGTTAAATTTTTTTTATTTTATATTTTTGTAAAAATATTTAATTTAAGTGAGTAGGTATAATAATTTGAATTTCATGCATGTAATTGTCGAGGACCCACCATGTTTCCGATTCGGACTGTTTTGGATGTTATGTTAAATTCCATTATCCAAGATTACAACTAATTTGGAAAGCAACACTTCAGCTTGCCTAATTGGGATTTTCTTTCAACTCATTTACTTGTTTTATAATTGTTAAATTGAAAAATAAAATTACTTTTTTTTATTGGTAGAGAAGACATAATGAATATAATATAGTCTATTAGTACATTGACAAATTTTTTCCTAATTTAACTCATATTTTTAGTGAGATTTATTAACTAAAATATTAAACACCATATTTTATTTTATTTTAATTGTGTGAGATCAGTTTATCCACTCCTTTGTGGCTCTGCCTTGGCAATAAAAGCTGTAAAGATTATTACAACACCTTTATCCTAATGTAATATACAATCAAATGCTAGTCACATCCACGGGCCTCATGCGAACTATTATGTCTATATATATATATATATGATGTATTATTAAATTTTTTAGTCATATTTAAAAAAGAAAAGATAAGTTTGTGTATAAGCGGAAGGGAAGTATATAATTATTAACAAGTTCAATTTTTTTTATTTATATTTTTGTAAAAATATTTAATTTAAGTGAGTAGGTATAATAATTTGAATTTCATGCATGTAATTGTCGAGGACCCACCATGTTTCCGATTCAGACTGTTTTGGATGTTATGTTAAATTCCATTATCCAAGATTACAACTAATTTGGAAAGCAACACTTCAGCTTGCCTAATTGGGCTTTTCTTTTAACTCATTTACTTGTTTTATAATTGTTAAATTGAAAAATAAAATTACTTTTTTTTTTATTGGTAGAGAAGACATAATGAATATAATATAGTCTATTAGTACATTGACAAATTTTTTCCTAATTTAACTCATATTTTTAGTGAGATTTATTAACTAAAATATTAAACACCATATTTTATTTTATTTTAATTGTGTGAGATCAGTTTATCCACTCCTTTGTGGCTCTGCCTTGGCAATAAAAGCTGTAAAGATTATTACAACACCTTTATCCTAATGTAATATACAATCAAATGCTAGTCACATCCACGGGCCTCATGCGAACTATTATGTCTATATATATATATATATGATGTATTATTAAATTTTTTAGTCATATTTAAAAAAGAAAAGATAAGTTTGTGTATAAGCGGAAGGGAAGTATATAATTATTAACAAGTTCAATTTTTTTTATTTATATTTTTGTAAAAATATTTAATTTAAGTGAGTAGGTATAATAATTTGAATTTCATGCATGTAATTGTCGAGGACCCACCATGTTTCCGATTCAGACTGTTTTGGATGTTATGTTAAATTCCATTATCCAAGATTACAACTAATTTGGAAAGCAACACTTCAGCTTGCCTAATTGGGCTTTTCTTTTAACTCATTTACTTGTTTTATAATTGTTAAATTGAAAAATAAAATTACTTTTTTTTTTATTGGTAGAGAAGACATAATGAATATAATATAGTCTATTAGTACATTGACAAATTTTTTCCTAATTTAACTCATATTTTTAGTGAGATCAATATTTATTCTATTAACTAAAATATTAACACCATATTTTTTTTTTTTTTTTAAGTGAGTGAGATCAGTTTATCCACTCCTTTGTGGCTCTGCCTTGGCAATAAAAGGTGTAAAGATGATTACAACACCTTTATCCTGATTTCATATACAATTAAATGCTAGTCACATCCACGGGCCTCATGCCAACTATTATGTCTATATATATATATATGTATATAAGGTGCATTATTAAATTTTTGAGTCATATTTAAAAAATAAATGATAAGTTTGTGTATAAGCAGAAGGGAAGTAGATAATTATTAAGAAGTTAAATTTTCTTTTATTTTTTATTTTTCTTAAAATATTTCATTTATGTGAGTAGATACAATAATTTGAATTTCATGCATGTAATTGTTGAGGACCTACCATGTGTCCTATTCGAACTGTTTTGGATGTTATGTTAAAGTCCATTATCCAAGACTCCAACTACTTTGGAAATCAACACTTCAGCCTGTCTAATTGGGCTTTTCTTTTAACTCATTTACTTGTTTTATAATTGTTAAATTGAAAAATAAAATGACTTTCTTTTTTTTATTGGTAAAGAAGACATAATGAATATAATATAGTCTATTAGTACATTGACAAATTTTTTCATAATTGAACTTATATTTTTAGTGGGATCAATATTTATTTTATCAACTAAAATATTAAACACCATATATATATATATATATATATATATATATATATATATATATATATATATATATATCTTTTCTTTTTCTTTTTAATGAGTGAGATCAGTTTGTCCATTCCTTTGTGGCTCCGTCTTGGCAATAAAAGGTGTAAAGATGATTACAACACCTTTATCCTAATTTAATATACAATTAAATGCTAGTCACATCCATGGCCTCATGCCAACTATTATGTCTATATAAATATATATATATATATATGTATGTATGTATATAAGGTGTATTATTAAATTTTTGAGTCATATTTAAAAAATAACAAATAAGTTTGTGTATAGGCGAAAGGGAAGTAGATAATTATTAAGAAGTTAAATTATTATTATTTTTTTTTTTTTTTGTAAAAATATTTAATTTATTTGAGTAGATATAATAATTTGAATTTCATGCATGTAATTGTCGAGTACACACCATGTTTCTGATTTGGACTATTTAGGATGTTATGTTAAAGTCCATTATGCAAGCCTCCAACTACTTTGGAAAGCAACACTTCATCTTGCCTAATTGGGCTTTTCTTTTAACTCATTTACTTGTTTTATAATTGTTAAATTGAAAAATAAATTCACTTTCTTTTTTTTATTGGTAGAGAAGACATAATGAATATCATATAGTCTATTAGTACATTGACAAATTTTTTCCTAATTTAACTTATAATTTTAGCGAGATCAATATTTTTTTTATTAACTAAAATATTAAACACCATATATATATCCTTTTTTTTTTTTTTTAATGAGTGAGATTAGTTTATCCATTACTTTGTGGGTCCGCCTCTGCAAGAAAAGGTTTAAAGATGATTACAACACCTTTATCCTAATTTAATATACAATTAAATGCTAGTCACATTCACGGGCCTCATGCCAACTATTATGTCTTTATAAATATATATATATATATACGTATATAAGGTGTATTATTAAATTTTTGAGTCACATTTAAAAAATAAAAGATCAGCTTTTTTATAAGCAAAAGGGAAGTAGATAATTCTTAAGAAGTTAAATCTTTTTATTTTTTATTTTTTATTTTTTTACAAAAATATTTAATTTATGTGAGTAGATATAATAATTTGAATTTCATGCATGTAATTGTCGAGAAAAAACCATGTTTCCAATTCGAAGTGTTTAGGATGTTACGTTAAAGTCCATTATCCAAGACTCCAACTACTTTGGAAAGCAACACTTCAGCTTGCCCAATTGGGCTTTTCTTTTAACTCATTTATTTGTTTTATAATTGTTAAATTGAAAAATAAAATTACTTTATTTTTTTTATTAGCAGAGAAGACGTAATGAATAAAATATAGTCTGTTAGTACATTAACAAATTTTTCCAAAATTTAACTCATATTTTAAGTGAGATCAATATTTATTTTATTATCTAAAATATTAATCACCATATATATATATATATATATCCTTTCTTTTTCTTTTTTTTAAGTTAGTGAGATCAGTTTATCCATTCCTTTGTGGCTCCGCCTTGGCAATAAAAGGTGTAAAGATGATTACAACACCATTATCCTGATTTCATATACAATTAAATAGTTGGCATACTAGTCACATCCACAGGCCTCATGCCAACTATTATGTCTATAAAAATACACGTATATATATATATAAGGTGTATTATTAGATTTTTGAGTCATATTTAAAAAATAAATGATAAGTTTGTGTGTAAGCGGAAGGGAAGTAAATAATTATTAAGAAGTTAAATTTTCTTTAGTTTTTTAATTTTGTAAAAATATTAAATTTATGTGAGTAGATATAATAATTTGAATTTCATGCATGTAATTGACAGGGACCAACCATGTTTCCAATTCGGACTGTTTTGGATGTTATGTTAAAGTCCATTATCCAAGACTCCAAATACTTTGGAAAGCAACACTTCAGCCCGTCTAATTGGGCTTTTCTTTTAAATCATTTACTTGTTTTATAATTGTGAAATTGAAAAATAAAATTACTTTCTTTTTTTTATTGGTGGAGAAGACATAATGAATATAATATAGTCTATTAGTACATTGACAAATTTTTTCTTAATTTAACTCATATTTTTAGTGAGATCAATATTTATTTTATTAACTAAAATATTAAACACCATATATATATATATATATCGTCTTCTTTTTTTAATCAATGAGATCAGTTTGTCCATTCCTTTGTGGCTCCACCTTGGCAATAAGAGCTGTAAAGATGATTACAACACATTTATCCTAATTTAATATACAATTAAATGCTAGTCACATCCACGGGCTTCATGCCAACTATTATGTCTATATATATATATAAGGTGTATTATTAAATTTCTGAGTCATATTTAAAAAATAACATATAAGTTTGTGTATAAGCGGAAGAAAAGTAGATAATTATTAAGAAGTTAAATTTTCTTTAGTTTTTAGTTTTGGAAAATATTAAATTTATGTGAATAGTTATAATAATTTGAATTTCATGCATGTAATTGTCAACAACCCCCAATGTTTCTGATTCGGACTGTTTTGGATATTATGTTAAAGTCTATTATCCAAGACTCCAACTACTTTGGAAAGCAACACTTCAGCCTGCCTAATTGGGCTTTACTTTTAACTCATTTACTTGTTTTATAATTGTCAAATTGAAAAATAAAATTAATTTCATTTTTTTTTTTGGTAGAGAAGACATAATGAATATAATATAGTCTATTAGTACATTGACAAATTTTTTCTTAATTTAACTCATATTTTTAGTGAGATCAATATTTATTGTATTAACTAAAATATCAAACACCATAGTTATATAAATTTACATATATATATATATTTTCAATGAGTAGTATCAGTTTATCCACGCCTTTGTGGCTCTGCCTTGGCAATAAAAGGTGTAAAGATGATTACAACACCTTTATCCTGATTTCATATTCAATTAAATGCTAGTCACATCCACGGGCCTCATGCCAACTATTATGTCTATATATATATATATATATATATATATAAAAGGTGTATTATTAAATTTTTGGGTCATATTTAAAAAATAAAAGATAAGTTTGGGTATAAGCGGAAGGGAAGTAAATAATTATTAAGAAGTTATATTTTCTTTATTTTTTAATTTTGCATAAATATTTAATTTATATGAGTAGATATAATAATTTGAATTTCAGGCATGTAATTGTCGATGACCGACCATGTGTCCATTTCGGACTATTTTGGATGTTAAGTTAAACTCCTTTATCCAAGACTCCAACTACTTTGGAAAGCACACTCCAGCCTGTCTAATTGGGCTTTTTTTAATAACTCATGTACTTGTTTTATAATTGTTAAATTGAAAAATAATATTAGTTTCTTTTTTTTATTGGTCGAGAAGACATAATGAATAAAATATAGTCTGTTAGCACATTGACAAATTTTTTCCAAATTTAACTTATATTTTAAGTGAGATCAATATTTATTTTATTATACAAAATATTAAACACCATATATATATATATATCTTTTTCTTTTTTTTTAATTAGTGAGATCACTTTATCCATTACTTTGTGGCTCCGCTTTTGCAATAAAAGGTGTAAAGATGATTACCACACATTTATCCTAATTTAATTTTCAATTAAATGCTAGTCACATCCACGGGCCTCATGCCAACTATTATGGCAATATATATATATATATAAATATATATATATATATATATATATTTATAAAAGGTGTATTATTAAATTTTTGGGTCTTATTTAAAAAATAAAAGATACATATTTGTATAAGTGGAATGGAAGTAGATAATTATTCAGAAATTAAATTTTTTTAATTTTTAATTTTCTAAAAATATTTAATTTATGTGAGTAGTTATAATAATTTGAATTTCATGCATGTAATTGTCGAGGACCCAAAATGTTTCCGATTTAGATTGTATCGGATGTTATATTAAAGTCCATTATCCAAGACTCCAACTACTTTGGAAAGCAACACTTCAGCCTGCCTAATTGGGCTTTTCTTTTAACTCATTTACTTGTTTTATAATTGTTAAATTGAAAAATAAAATTAATTTCATTTTTTTTTTTGGTAAAGAAGAAATAATGAATATAATATAGTCTATTAGTACATTGACAAATTTTTTCTTAATTTAACTCAATTTTTTTGTGAGATCAATATTTATTGTATTAACTAAAATATCAAACACCATAGTTATATACATTTACATATATATATATATTTTTTCAATGAGTAGTATCAGTTTATCCACGCCTTTGTGGCTTTGCCTTGGCAATAAAAGGTGTAAAGATGATTACAACGCCATTATCCTGATTTCATATACAATTAAATGCTAGTCAAGTCACATCCACAGGCCTCATGCCAACTATTATGTCTATATATATATATATATATTTATGTATATAAGGTGTATTATTAAATTTTTGAGTCATATTTAAAAAATAAAAGATAAGTTTATGTATAAGCGGTAAGGAAGTAAATAATTATTAAAAGTTATATTTTCTTTATTTTTTAATTTTGTAGAAATATTTAATTTATGTGAGTAGATATAATAATTTGAATTTCATGTAATTGTCGATGACCGACCATGTGTCCAATTCGGACTGTTTTGGATGTTATGTTAGACTCCTTTATCCAAGACTCCAACTACTTTGGAAAGCAACACTTCAACCCGTCTAATTGGGCTTTTTTCATAACTCATGTACTTGTTTTATAATTGTTAAATTGAAAAATAATATTAGTTTCTTTTTTTTATTGGTAGAGAAGACATAATGAATAAAATATAGTCTGTTAGTACATTGACAAATTTTTTTCCAAATTTAACACATATTTTAAGTGAGATCAATATTTATTTTATTATCCAAAATATTAAACACCATCTAATAATATATCTTTCTTCTTCTTTTTTAATGAGTGAGATCACTTTATCCATTACTTTGTGGCTCCGCCTTTGCAATAAAAGGTGTAAAGATGATTACCACACATTTATCCTAATTTAATTTTCAATTAAATGCTACTCACATCCACGGGTCTCATGCCAACTATTATATATATATATATATATAAGGTGTATTATTAAATTTTTGGGTCTTATTTAAAAAATAAAACATACGTATTTGTATAAGCGGAAGGGAAGTAGATAATTATTAAGAAATTTTTAATTTTCTAAAATATTTAATTTACGTGAGTAGTTATAATAATTTGAATTTCATGCATGTAATTGTCGAGGACCCACAATGTTTCCGATTTAGATTGTATCGGATGTTATATTAAAGTCCATTATTCAAGACTCCAACTACTTTGGAAAGCAACACTTCAGCTTGCCTAATTGGGCTTTTCTTTAAACTAATTTACTTGTTTTATAATTGTTAAATTGAAAAAAAAATTTCTTTCTTTTTTTTTATTGATAGAGAAGACATAATATATATAATATAGTCTATTATACATGGACAAATTTTTTTCTAATTTAACTCATATTTTTAGTGAGTTCAATATTTATTTTATTAACAAAAATGTTAAACACCATATATATATATATATATACTCTTTTTTTTAATGAGTGAGATTAGTTTATCCGTCAATAAAACGTGTAAAGATGATTACAACACCTTTATCCTAATTTAATATACAATTAAATGCTAGTCACATCCACGGGCCTCATACTAACTATTATGTCTATATATATATATATATATATATATATATATGTATATAAGGTGTATTATTAAATTTTTGAGTCATATGTTAAAAAATAATAATAAGTTTGTGTATAAGCTGAACGGAAGTCGATAATTATTAAGAAGTTAAATTTTTTTTTTTTAATTTTTGTAAGAATATTTAATTTATGTGAGTAGATATAATAATTTGAATTTTCATGCATGTAATTGTCGAGGACCCACCATGTTTCCGATTGGAACTGTTTTGGCTGTTATGTTAAAGTCTGTTATCAAAGACTCCAACTACTTTGGAAAGAACCACTTCAGCCTGCCTAATTGGGCCTTTCTTTTAAACCATTTACTTGTTATAATTTTTAATTTGAAAAATATAATTACTTTCTTTTCTTTTTTTATTAGTAGAGTAGACATAATGAATACAATATAGTCTATTAGTACATTGACAAATTTTTTCCTAATATAACTCATAATTTTAGTGAGTTCAATCTTTGCTTTATTAACTAAAATATAAAACAACATATATATATATAACCTTTTTTTTTTTTTTTTAATGAGTGAGATCAGTTTATCCATTCCTTTGTGGCTCCGCCTTGGCAATAAAAGGTGTAAAGATGATTACAACACTTTTTTCTTAATTTAATATACAATTAAACGCTAGTCACATCCACAAGCCTCATGCCAACTATTATTTCTATATATATATATATATATATCTGTACATAAGGTGTATTATTAAATTTTTGAGTCATATTTAAAAAATAAAATATAAGTTTGTGTATAAGCGGAAGGGAAGTAGATAATTATTAAGAAGTTAAATTTTCTTTATTTTTTAATTTTTCAAAAATATTAAATTTATGTGAGTAGATATAATAATTATAATTTCATGCATGTCCGATTCGAACTGTTTTGGATGTTATGTTAAAGTCCATTATCCAAGACTCCAACTACTTTAGAAAGCAACACTTCAGCCTACCTAATTGGACTTTTCTTTTAACTCATTTACTTGTTTTATAATTGTTAAATTGAAAAATAAAATTACTTTTTTTATTGGTAGAGAAGACATAATGAATATAATATAGTCTTTTAGTACATTGACAAAAAAATTCCACATTTAACTCATATTTTTGTGAGATCAATATTTATTTTATTAACTAAAATATTAAACACCATATATATATTTAAATATACACATCTTTTTTTCTTTTTATTTTAATGAGTGAGATCAGTTTATCCATTCTTTTTGTGGCTCCGCCTTGGCAATAAAAGGTGTAAAGATGATTACAACAATTATATCCTAATTTAATATACAATTAAATGCTAGTCACATCACGGGCCTCATGCCAACTATTATGTCTATATATATATATCTATACATAAGGTGTATTATTAAATTTTTGAGTCATATTTAAAACATAAAATATAAGTTTGTGTATAAGCAGGAGGGAAGTAGATAATTTTTAAGAAGTTAAATTTTCTTTATTTTTTAATTTTACAAACATATTTAATTTATGTGAGTAGATATAATAATTTGAATTTCATGCATGTAATTGTCAACGATCCACCATGTGTCCAATTCGGACTGTTTTGGATTTTATGTTAAAGTCCATTATCCAAGACTCCAATCACATTGGAAAGCAACACTTCAACCTGTCTAATTGGGCTTTCTTCTAACTCATTAACTTGTTTTACAATTGTTAAATTGAAAAATAAAATTACTTTCTTTTTTTTATCGGTAGAGAAGACATAATGAATATAATATAGTCCATTAGTACATTGACAAATTTTTTCCTAATTTAACTCATATTTTTAGTGAGATCAAAATATATTTTATTAACAAAAATATTAAACACCATATAAATATATCTTCTTTTTTTTATTTTTTTAATGAGTGAGATCAGTTTATCCATTCCTTTGTGGCTCCGCCTTTGCAATAAAAGGTGTAGAGATGATTACAACACCTTTATCCTAATTTAATATACAATTAAATACTAGTCACATCCACGGGCTTCGTGCCAACTATTATGTCTATATATATATATATATATGTATATTATTAAATTTTTGAGTCATATTTAAAAATAAATGATAAGTTTGTGTATAAGAGGAAGGGAAGTAAATAATTATTAAGAAGCTAAATTTTCTTTAGTTTTTTAATTTTGCAAAAATATTTAATTTTTGTGAGAAGATATAATAATTTGAATTTCATGCATGTAATTGTCGGGGACCAACCATGTTTCCAATTCGGACTATTTTGGATGTTATGTTAAAGTCCATTATCCAAGACTCCAACTACTTTGGAAAGCAATACTTCAGCCCGTCTAATTGGGCTTTTCTTTTAACTCATTTACTTGTTTTATAATTTTTAATTTGAAAAATATAATTACTTTTGTTTTTTTTTTTTATTGGTAGAGTAGACATAATGAATACAATATAGTCTACGAGTACATTGACAAATTTTTTCCTAATATAACTCATATTTTTAGTGAGTTCAATCTTTGCTTTATTAACTAAAATATAAAACACCATATATATATATATATATATATATATATATATATATATATATATATATATATATATTTATATATATCTTTTTTTTTTTTTAATGAGTGAGATCAGTTTATCCATCCCTTTGTGGCTCCGCCTTGGCAATAAAAGGTGTAAAGATGATTACAGCACTTTTATCTTAATTTAATATACAATTAAATGCTAGTCACATCCACAGGCCTCATGCCAACTATTATTTCTATATATATATATATATATATCTGTACATAAGGTGTATTATTAAATTTTTGAGTCATATTTAAAAAATAAAATATAAGTTAGTGTATAAGTGGAAGGGAAGTAGATAATTATTAAGAAGTTAAATTTTCTTTATTTTTTAATTTTACAAAAATATTAAATTTATGTGAGTAGATATAATAATTATAATTTCATGCATGTTGTCAATGACCCACCATGTGTCCGATTCGAACTGTTTTGGATGTTATGTTAAAGTCCATTATCCAAGACTCCAACTACTTTGGAAAGCAACACTTCAGCCTGCCTAATTGGACTTTTCTTCTAACTCATTTACTTGTTTTATAATTGTTAAATTGAAAAATAAAATTACTTTTTTTATTGGTAGAGAAGACATAATGAATATAATATAGTCTTTTAGTACATTGACAAAAATTTTCCACATTTAACTCATATTTTTGTGAGATCAATATTTATTTCATTAACTAAAATATTAAACACCATATATATATTTAAATATACAATTTTTTTTTTTTTTAATGAGTGAGATTAGTTTTTCCATTCTTTTTGTGGCTCCGCCTTGACAATAAAAGGTGTAAAAATGATTACAACACCTTTATCCTAACTTAATATACAATTAAATGCTACTCACATCCACGGGCCTCATGCCAACTATTATGTCTCAATATATATATATATATATATCTGTACATAAGGTGTATTATTAAATTTTTGAGTCATATTTAAAAAATAAAAGATAAGTTTTTGTATAAGCGGAAGGGAAGTAGATAATTATTAAGAAGTTAAATTTTCTTTATTTTTTAATTTTACAAAAATATTTAATATATGTGAGTAGATATAATAATTTGAATTTCATCCATGTAATTGTCGACGATCCAAAATGTGTCCGATTCGGACTGTTTTGAATGTTATGTTAAAATCCATCATCCAAGACTCCAATTACATTGGAAAGCAACACCTCAACCTATCTAATTGGGCTTTTCTTCTAACTCATTAACTTGTTTTAGAATTGTTAAATTGAAAAATAAAATTACTTTATTTTTTTTAATAGGCAGAGAAGACATAATGAATATAATATAGTCCATTAGTACATTGACAAATTTTTTCCTAATTTAACTCATATTTTTAGTGAGATCAAAATATATTTAATTAACTAAAATATTAAACACCATATAAATACATATATATAAATATATCTTTCTTCTTTTCTTTTTTTAATGAGTGAGATCAATTTATACATTCCTTTGTGGCTCTGCCTTGGCAATAAAAGGTGTAAAGATGATTACAACACCTTTATCCTAATTTAATATACAATTAAATGCTAGTCACATCCACTGGCTTCATGCTAACTATTATGTCTATATATATATATATATGTATATAAGATGTATTATTAAATTTTTGAGTCATATGTGAAAATAAAAGATAAGTTTGTGTATAAGCAATAGGGAAGTAGATAATTTTTAAGAAGTTAAATTTTTTTTATTTTTTATTTTTGTAAAAATATTTAATTTATGTGAGTAGATATAATAATTTGAATTTCATGCATGTAATTGTGGAGGACCCACCATGTTTCCGATTCGGACTGTTTAGGATGTTATGTTAAAGTCCATTATCCAAGACTCCAACTACTTTGGAAAGCAACACTTCAGTCTACCTAATTAGTCTTTTCTTTTAACTTATTTTCATGTTCTATAATTGTTAAATAAAAAAATAAAATTTATTTCTTGTTTTTATTAGTAGAGAAGGCATAATGAATGTAATAAAGTCTACTAGTACATTCACAAATTCTTTCCTAATTTAACTCATATTATTAGTGTGATCAACATTTATTTTATTAACTAAAATATTAAACTCCATACATATATATATGTATATAGAGATATATATATCTTTTCTTTTCTTTTCTTAATAAGTGGGATCAGTTTATCCATTCCTTTGTGGCTCCACCTTGGCTATAAATGGTGTAAAGATGATTACAACACCTTTATCCTAATTTAATATACAATTAAATGCTAGTCACATCCATGGGCCTCATGCCAACTTTTATGTTTATACATACATATATATATATATATATATAAGGTGTATTATTAAATTTTTGAGTTATATTTAAAAAATAAAAGATAAGTTTGTGTATAAGTGGAAGGGAAGTAGATAATTATTAAGAAGCTAAATTTTTTAAAATTTTTAATTTTCTAAAAATATTTAATTTATGTGAGTAGATATAATAATTTGAATTTCATGCATGTAATTGTCGAGGACCCACCATGTTTCCGATTTGGACTGTTTTGGATGTTATGTTAAAGTCCATTATCCAAGACTCCAACTACTTTGGAAAGCAACACTTCATCCTATCTAATTGGGCTTTTCTTTTAACTCATTTACTTGTTTTACAATTGTTAAATTGAAAAATAAAATTACTTTTTCTTTTATTGGTGGAGAAGACATAATGAATATAATATAGTCTGTTAGAGCATTGACAAACTTTTTCCTAATTTAACTTATATTTTTAGTGAGAACAATATTTATTTTATTAACTAAAATATTAAACATCAGACATATATATATATATATATATATATATATATATATATCTTCTTCTTTTTTAATGAGTGATAATTTTATCCATTCCTTGTGGCTCTGCCTTGGCAATAAAAGGTGTAAAGATGATTACAACACCTTTATCCTAATTTAATATACTATTAAATGCTAGTCACATCCACGTGCTTCATGCCAAATATTATGCCAATATATGTATATATATACATCTGTGTATATAAAGTGTATTATTAAATTTTTGAGTCAAATTTAAAAAATAAAAGATAAGTTTGTGTATAAGCGGAAGGGAAGTAGATAATTATTAAGAAGTTAAATTTATTTATTTTTGTGAAATTTTTTAATTTATGGGAGTATATAAAATAATTTGAATTTCATGCATGTAATTGTCGAGGACCAACCATGTTTCTGATTCAGACTGTTTTGGATGTTATGTTAAAGTCCATCATCCAAGACTCCAACTACTTTGGAAAGCAACACTTCACACTGGCTTATTGTCTTTTAACTCATTTACTTGCTTTATAATTGTTAAATTGAAAAATAAAACTACTTTCATTATTTTATTGGTAGATACGACATAATGAATATAATATAGTCTATTAGTACATTGACAAATTTTTTCTTAATTTAACTCATATTTTTAGTGAGATCAATATTTATTGTATTAACTAAAATATCAAACACCATAGTTATATAACATTTACATATATATATATATATATATTTTTTTTTTTTTTTTTTTTTTCAATGAGTAGTATCAGTTTATCCATTCCTTTGTGGCTCCGCCTTCGCAATAAAAGGTGTAAAGATGATTACAACATTATCTTTATTTAATATTAAATGCTAGTCACATCCACAGGCTTCATGCCTACTATTATGTCTATATATATATATATATATATGTATGTATGTATATAAAGTGTATTATTTGATTTTTGATTCATATTTAAAAATAAAAGATAAGTTGGTGTATAAGCGGAAGGGAAGTAGATACTTATTAAGAAGTCAAATTTTTTTTCTTTTTTATTTTTGTAAAAATATTTGTTTTATGTGAGTAGATATAATAATTTGAATTTCATGCATGTAATTGTCGAGGACCTACCATGTTTCCGATTCGGACTGTTTTGGATGTTATTCTAAAGTTCATTATCCAAGACTCCAACTACTTTGGGAAGCAACACTTCAGCCTGCCTAATTGGGCTTGTGTTTGTAGGCCCCTCTTCATAATAAATCAATTTATTCTCACCTAATTTCTTATTACTAGGAGTCACCACATGTTTTTAAATTTTGTACATCATGTAATTATTTTCACTTGCCTCGCTCCTCTCGACCATTTATGCGTTTCGTACTTCTTGATTTTTCTTTTCCTACTAGATCTTTCTTTGATGAGTTTGTCTCAGAAGGATTGTCGTTCCAAACTTATCATAAAATCAAAGTTTGATGTTTTGTTTGGAAAATTAAAACCCAGCCAACCATCAAAATTTGTCCTTTCTTTAACAATGAGCTAGTGACAACGAGCATAAGAATAATGAAACATTGGGATTTTTTATTTTTATTTTGTTAATTGGACCAATATTTTTAGTTGATTTATTTTATTGAAACTGGAA
This sequence comes from Quillaja saponaria, assembly GCA_029379385.1. NCBI lineage: Eukaryota > Viridiplantae > Streptophyta > Magnoliopsida > Fabales > Quillajaceae > Quillaja > Quillaja saponaria. The sequence goes on along the minus strand of CM055611.1, from coordinate 15,543,408 downwards.
TTTTGCAATTGGAGTTCAATAATATGATAATAATTTATATTATGGTAGGATAAAAAATTTAGATTAAAATACATTCCACTTTTGAAGTTTATTCAAATAACACTAAATTCTAAATTTTGAAAAATATTGCACTTCCCTTCCTTTAATTGATCGAAAATTGTTAATACCAAAAAGTATGCAAGGTGTGAGCCGAATTCATTTGGACAAATCAGTTGAGCATCAATCAGCTAGTAGACTAGGTCAACTAACTGAGTTTGGGCCTAACTCAAATGATGTCAATTGGGTTAAGACCTATTTAGTGGGCCCCTGGTTAATAACATCAAGCCCTACCTAGTGTTATTATTCAGATATAAGAAAGGATAATGACTTGGTTTTAAATCCTATTAAAGTAGGAATTTTGATTAAAGATTTTAAATGAAAATATAGAGCTACTGAGAATGATTCAAATGAGAGGATAAGGATAAGACCTATTCAAATTGGTTCAGAATTGGTCTTTCAACATGCTTGGATATTTATAAGGCTTATGAACTCATTGATGCAAAATTGGGTCAGCCAATTGATTGGAGCTATGGCATCTGCTGAGTTGGACTAAGTCAAAGGTAGTTTGGTGCAGTTAGACCACTTTCAACTCCAAATCCTATTTTCAGGGATAATGGAGATATGGGATATCATAAAATCGCTATTTGGACTAGTTGAGGTAGAATTCGGTTGTTAAAATTTTGGGCATGTCAACTGACAGGGGCTGTAACTCACTCTGGTTGTTAGCTAAACTCCTACATTAGAGGATACTTGGATAGAAAGTTAAGGGATAACGTGGCAAATAGGCTTAATGGGTTATCGACTAGTTTTTCTCGTATAAATAGGACAATAGTCATCAATTGTAAACACAATACACTCAAACTTCAAACACAAATCTATCAATTCAATTCATATTTTACATTAAGCCTTTATTACTTTATTTACAGTATTTCTTTACATGGTTTATTTATTACATTTACTTATTGCTTTCTTTTACAAATTCATGCCCAGTAGTTACATTTCAATCGAACTAAATCACTAGGAGCTTTCTTTAGTATCCTAGGAACTAATTGTTTAAGAAACATAGTCCTTTTCTTAATTACTTAACATGAAAATTAAGAGTTGTGAAGTTGGCCAATTCACCTTGGTTGATCTCTATAGAAAAATATTTCCCAAACATAGTTTCAGCATGCCTTGTGGGACCAAAATGACTAATCTCTAGGGAGATTCATTATTGGTCACGATTTCAACTGGCACATGCAACTGTGTTCTGGCAAGAGTTTATCCGATATGGACACTTTACAACCAGGAGCAAGGAAGAATGGTGGTCGAGACAAGACGATCCTCAGGTTTCACAAACTACAGAAATTCCTACTTTGGCAACACTATCTCCACAACTAAGGACTATTGCACCAACTATGGAAGAAATATTATCTCCTAAGTTGAGGACTGTTACACCAACTATGGACGGAAATGGAAATTCTAGCCAGCCTACAGTGATGACCACTTCTTTTATCCATTAGCAGTTCGATTTGGGTTTCAATGATGTGATGTACTAGATGTCAAAACAATTAGCCCAAATCATGAAGCTGATAGTCCACAATAAGGTGCATAATGTCCAAGAGCAAGCTCAAAGGACTTCCTAATCGTCAAAAAAGTATTTTGAACCTCTTTCAACGACAGGCAACTAGTTCAACAGTCATAAACAGTCTCATTCTTGGTTACACCAGGCAGGAAAATGGTTATTATACCTATCAGTTAAGTGGCACAGTCGATCCCACAATACAGGCAAATCCAGATGACTAGAAGACCACCAACTGTGTTGGTTACTCTTGGATCACCATATGTACTAACTGTTTCTAACCTAATAGCATTTAGTGATATGCCATAGCCAAGTTCGGCTACAGCTCAGTTGCCATATCCAAATACTGGATTTTGGAGAACTCAGTATAAAACACCAAGAGGTTACGGAGTAGAATAGCTAAGGGTCAACCTCTATCTATTACTCATAACCAGATATTGTACGCTGAACAGCCAAGCTACAAGCAGAACCAAGGGCTGCCTAAACAGACGCCACAGCTAGGACTGGCCGCCACTCACATACAATTCCTAAATGCTGGATTTGGAAGTCAGTACAGAACACCTAGAGATTACAGGGTAGAGAATGCTTACATGTAATTCCCAAATGCTAGATTTTGAATCAGTACATAACACTTGGAGATTATGGGGTAGAGCAGCCATGGGTTCAACCTCCACCTAAATCAACTATTGTATGCTGAGCAACAGAATCACATGCAAACTCAAGGGTTAGCCAGCCAGACAGGACCAATGACCACACAAATACCAAAGTGTATCTATCAGTGATGGCTGAGGCAAAGCCTACTGTACCATCCTTAATTGATCATAATATAATTGCTAAAGTAATAAGAAAACACTTCGGTGTAGGTTGAGGCCTCTCAATAGGCTAGTTTATAGAAAACCATGTCTTGAATGTGTGAACATAGTTATGCCCTTGCTAAGGGATTTCAGAACTCCAGATTTTAAAACCTTCTCAGGCGCGGATGAAAAATCTACCATGGAGTACATTGGCAGATTCACTACCCAATGTGGCAAGGCAAACCAAAATGAGTATTTTAAATTTCAGTTATTTCCTTTATCTTTAACTAGTATTGCTTTTACTTAGTATTCTTCTTTGTTTCATAACTCTGTATAGAATTGGTCAGATATGGAGAGGCTTTCTAAAATCGTTTTTACAGTACGCAGCCATATGTAACAATAACTGACCTAATGAACATAAAGCAGCAGGTGGATGAACCAGTAGCTAAGTATATGGAAAGATCCAAAAACCTGAGAAGCATATGTAACGTACAATTACTAGAGGCAAAGTACGCCATCATAGCAGTGGGGAACATGCATCCGTAACTGAAGGAGAAACTAGTTGTGCAAGAATATACTTATTTGACTCAACTGGTATCTAAAGCCACTAAAGTCAAGCAGTTTATTTTATAAAAAAAATAGAGAAAAGCCAACAAAAGTGGAAAAGGTATCATGGTAGATTCAGCTGATATTGATCTAGGAGAAGCAAACAATAGTGAAAAGGAGCAATTAGCTAATGTAATAAGTGACTGAGATCTTAAGAGGAAAATCTTATTTTTGCCCAGCTTTCAGACTAAACAAGGGAAATGAGATCCCTAAGGTAAAGAGTAAAGAAGAGTATTTTTGATATCTCCAAAGCCAATCAGATCTTCGACTACCTGCCGAATGGTCTTTAGAATCTTCCAATTTTATTGCTTAGGGTTTCCAGATAAAGATCTAGTCAGCAATTGAGGCCGAATCACGGTTTTTCTTACAAGGTTTTAATATATCATAACCTTAAAGTAATCGAGAATGTCCTGTAATGGCTTGCTATGCTCTTAGCTAAAACTAGGAATGAAGAACAAATCCCTAGCATGCTTGGGGAGCATGATCAGCTAACAGACTAAATGCAAAAAAAAAAAAAAAAAAGAATTGTAGGTTCCGATCATAAAAGAGAATCCAAGTTTTGAAGCTGAAGATCCTTTAATTGATGTCAACTTGGGTACTGAAGAAAAACCAAAAACAACAAGGGTAAATGGCCTATTAGCTGAATTCGATAAACATTGGTTGACCAAGTTTATCAAGGAGTACAAAGATTGTTTTGCTTGGGAATACCACGATATGCAAAGGTTATTTAGGCAATTGTCAAGCATCAGTTACTGATAAAAGAAGGCTTTAAGCCTCATAAACAGCTAGCTAAATTGTTCAATCCTAAGTTAATGCGAAAGATCAAAGAGAAAATTGAAAAGCTTTGGAAAGCTGGATTCATACGCACTACTAGGTATGTGGAATGGCTATCCAACATAGTTTCTATTATAAAGAAGAGTGGCCAAGTCAGGATTTGTACAGATTTCAAAAATTTGAATTTAGCTATCTCTAAAGATGAGTATGTTTTGCCAGTAGCCGATATGCTGGTGGATGCAACCTCCAATCACGGTATTCTCACCTTCATGGATGGATATTCAAGATACAACTAGATATTTATAGATGAAATAAGATTGCATTTCGTTATCTCGAGGCATTAGAAATTTTTGAATGGCTTGTCATACCATTTAGCTTAAAAAACACAAGTGCAACTTACCAATGGGCAATGAAAGCTATTTTTCATAACTAATTAGTCATAGCATGGAAATGTATAAAGATCACGTGGTGGTAAAGTCATAAGGGGTTGATCATCATCTAGCTAATCAAAAGAATGAGATTCCATAATTTGAAGATGAATCTAGCTAAATGTGCTTTTGGAATCTCGACTGGTAATTTTCTCAACTTTTCATACATCAGTAAGGAATTGAGATTAACAAGAACAAAGCTAAAGCAGTTATGAAAGCAAGGCCACCACAAAACAAGAAAGAATTGCAAAGCTTAATTTGAAAAATTAACTTTATGAAAAGATTCATTGCTATTTCGGCTTCCAAAATGAAAGCTTTTTCACATTTGCTGAAGTTAAAAGGAGCCAATGAGTTTATCTGGGGAGAAGAACAACAATTGGTATTTGAGCAAATCAAGCAGAGCTTAGCGTATCCACCAATTTTGGTACCTTCAATACCAGGTAGACCTTTAAAGCTCTATATCTTAACTGCTAAGGAATCCTTTGGCTGCCTACTTGCACAAGATACCAATGATGGAACAGAAAGAGCTATTTACTATTTGAATAATAAAAATATATATAATATATTTTTATTATTTAAATACATTTATATGCAAAAACAATAAAACATAAATTATATCTTGAGTTTTGGTTGTAAGTTACTCAAATGAATCTTGGTAAGGCATTAGCTCGACTCCTATTGACTATGAGGCTTTTTAAAAAAGACAATTCACGTGCACAATTGTATTTCAGCACTACTCATTTATTATGTGCAATGTAACAACCAAGTAACCCCACAACCATTAATAGATGGGGAAAAAACATAGTACATATTAATTAATATTGGATGGAACATGAATGAAAAGCACCCTCGCTTAACATCCCTTTCAATTTCTTGACTTGACTAAAAATTGTTACTATTTAACAAGTTGGTATAACATTCAAGTATTAGGTGGCAGCTGATGTGTAATTTTTATTTCTTATTTTGGTTCAAATGACACCTATTAGGTTTATGAGCTACATTTGGAGAGATTTCTCTCTCTCTTTCCATAAATCTCTCATCCCATATGCACCAAATAGGTGCCCTTGCATTTTTTACATACTACATAAGTCAAGCCTACCATATTTATTGTTTTCATGGACATCTATTGGACACATGTTAGAGTAACAATGAATCGAAATAGCTCATGAACTATTCAGTAAGAGTTAAGATCGATAAGAATGAAAACTTGCAAACCGGTTTGTTTAATTATATATAATATATTTTTATTATTTAAATACATTTATATGCAAAAAAAAAAAAAAAAAAAAAAAAAAAAAAAAAAAAAAAAAACCATAAATTATAACTTGTTTTGAGTGTAAGCTACTCAAATGAATCTCGGTAAGTCATAGGCTCAACTCCTATTGACTATAAGGCTATTTAAAAAACAAGATTTGCATGCACAATTGTATTTCATCTTTACTCATTCATTATGTGCAGTGTAACAACTAAGTAAACCCACAACCATTAATAGATGAGGAAAAAATACAATACATATTAATTAATATTAGATGGAACATGAACAAAAAGCACCATCTCTCAATATCCCTATCAATTTCTTGAATTGACTAAAAGTTGTTACTATTTAACAAGTTGGTATAACATTAAAGTATTAGGCAGTAGCTAATATGTAATTTTTTATTTCTTATTTTGGTTCAAATGAGATCCATTAGCTTTATGAGCCACGTTACAAGAGATATCTATCTCCCTTCCCATAAGCCTTTCATCCCAAATATACCAAATAGGTGCCCTTGCATTTTTTTACATAATGCATAAGTTAAGCCTATCATATTTATTGTTTTCATGGGATCTATTGGACACGTTTTAGAGTGATAATGAGTCGAGTTAACTCGTGAACTATTTGTTAAGGGTCCAAATCAAGAAGAACGAAAGCTTGCAATTTGGTTCATTTAATTTTATATAATATATTTTTATTTAAATACATTTGTATGCAAAAATGAAATAATAGAAATTTTAACTTGCTTTGATTATAAGTAACTCAAATGAATCTTGGGTAAGTCATGGGCTCAACTCCCATATTGACTATAAGACTTTTTTAAAAAATTTGAAAAAATAATCAAGAAGACTTGACGAGTCAAGCTTGATCTTGGATTTAATTAGTATTGTGAGCTCTTAAAGAATACGAGCTGAACTCGAATCTGATCAAAACTTGATGAGTTTCCATACATATTAATTATCTTTCTGACAAATAGGTAATTACAAATTACAACCCACCCGAGCCAATGAGCTTACATTAGGGGTAACAACAATTATCTTTTTGACAAATGGGTAATTTAAATAAAGCATACGTATTCTACCAATTATTGTAAGTTGTCCATAAGAATTGTTATTTAATTTATTGTTAATGTAATAAATCTAAACACGTTGGTATTCCGTAAAAAAGTTTGTTGTACAGTGCACTTGACTAAAAGTTGTGGTTGATGTTAAAGGCATGACACTTTCTTGTCTATGATAGTGAAAACTTTATACACGTGAATTAAATATTAATTTCATTTATAATTTGTTGTTGCTTATAGAAAACTATTATTTAAAAAATTAAACTAGCTGATTAATTATTTTTCAGAAACTGCAACTGAATTACAAAAATTTGATAGTATTTTTTTGAAGTTAGGTTAAAATATATATATATATATATTTACGTTAGCTCAATTTTGATGTTGGCAATGTTTGATTAAAAGAATTAGATGTGCTTATGTGTCCAATCAATTTTATATTATAAAATTTTATGAGAACTGTTTTTCTTTTTTCCTTTTATTAGTTCTTTGGATTTTGAATAAAAAGGCTTATATGCAAAAGTGGAAATAGTTAATCACATAAATAATTAAACAGAGGTATAATGTTTAAACTCCATCAACTTAAAAAAAAAACAATAAATAAAAATAATAATAATAATAATAAAATAAAAAAGGACACATAGCTTAAATAGCATCAAAGTTATTATTTCAGCTCACTTGTAATGTTTTATTTCATATTTTGGTTCAAATGAGGCCATTGATCAATGAGCTACACAACAAGCGGTATCCCTCTCCCTTCCCATAAATCCTACATCTCATGTGATGGCATTATTTGATCTCAAGTTCTTGGTAAATAATATCAAAATACTTTAATAGTTAACCTACTAGCACCTTTGATGGAGTTCTAGTTATGAAATTGACGTTTGATTATTGCTCTAATCACCTCTCAGTCAAATTTTGACTACTTTAAATTAGATTTAACAAAATTAAACTGGACAGAGTAAGATCTTAACCTAATTCATTGGCATACCTATTCACAATGGCTAATTTAGTAGTCGTAGTAGCATGATTGAATTCCCGTCTCTAATGTAGTACACACGTTAAACATGCAACCACTTTGGACCCACAATTACATTTTGTTTGTTTGTAAATTGTAAGAGTCGTACCTGAGCATTTATAACCCTACCCTATTTAACAACACATAAACCACATTGGAAGACTCATCCAATTGATAATTAGAATTGTCAACTTCCTCATAATGTGGTGGTTATCTAAGTAACCCAACAACCATTAATAGATGGAGGGAAAAACAGTCAATATTTTAGGGAACATGAACGAAAAGTACCCTCACTCTATATTGCGAAGATACTAATGATTTTCAGTCTTTTACCGTCTCGCTCCTCCAAACTTCTCAAACCTATTCAGATCAATCACAAAAGGACACTTGCCACTTGCATTATATACTTGTAACCAATGAAGTAACCAATGAAATCATGTCCCGTGTAAAAGATGATTATCAATAAAATAAGAAATTATAAACTAAATCAATTATATAATTTGACCAATGAGACATTGACATATGTCATCAAACTCTCATTAAAATCTCTCTACAAAAAGAGGGAGAAAGATCCAATTATTCAACTAGACAAGAGCATTTTGATTTTCTTTCACTTATCACCAAAATGTATTCCTCTTCTTATAAAAACTAGAATTGAGTCAACACTGTGAAAGAAAAAGAAAAAATTTCTGAAATCTTTATAAAAATATTTCGTGTCATGATAATTATTATAATTGTATTTATGATTATATCTATTTATACTATTCTAAAAGTCAAAACACCCTAATGGTATTTTTTGACTTTAACTGATTCATTTTATCATAAATTTTCCTACAATACAGTACTATATTTATAATTTCTTTCTCTTTCTAGTTAAAGGGTATTTTTTTTATTTTTATTTTATCAATTTAATCTATTTAAAAAAATCTCTTCCAATAACTTCTTAATTCTTATCTACTTTTGAGAAAATAAATTCACATCTACCCACACCACATTAAAAGATTTAAAAAATTAACTAATTAAAAACTCATTCATTCACAATAACTTTTTCAAATAGTTACTTTTTAATTAAAACAACTTAGATGTAATTAGCTGAAAAATATAAAAAAATATAAAACTCTAAACACGCATAAGCACATGATGAAGCTAGCATACATATATATATATTCAAAATTAGAATAATCCTTAAAAAAAATTAAATCTAGTAAATTAGAATAAAATTTAAAAATAATAAAAGTATATATGATTAAAAAATTTTAAATTATATGAATTATAAATTTTTTTTGCTCCATGATAATTTTGTTAAAATAGTTTTAAAGTTTAATTATATCTTGCATTTTATCAATTCATGCACCAAACTCATGACTTAATAAATGCTTATCTACACATATCATAATCTTTATTAATTTTTACAAGATATTTTATCTAATCTTATCCTATTCATACCAATAATCAAACAACGGCAAAATCAAGTTGAACTTCGCTTCTTTCGGTTTTAACTAACAAATTGAATATGAGGATAATTTTAGCATTACAAGCCCAAGCAACTTGAATTTTTCTATTGGACAAGAGAATTGCAGTAGACATATCCATGCTTTTATTGCATGTTACTGTTACTACTAGTAAAGTTAGTTACTAGGAAACACAAAATTATTGTTACAATATGTGATAGACTATTCCACGAAACATTTTTTTTATATCAATGTTTTATTTTATTTTTTTATTCTTACCTAATAAAATTATAATTTTTGTATGAATATTTAATCATATTTTTGTGCAATTTCTTAAAGGTAATCAACCAGCAAGCTTAATTATTTAAACAATAGCTTTCTATACGCAACAAATTATGAATGAAATTAATATTTAATCCACTATCAGTATATAAGATTTTACACTATCAGTAAATAAGAAAGTATCATATTTCTCTAACGTTAACCACAACTTTTGAATAAATTTATTGTCACCCCTAATGTGAACTTGTAGATTTAGCAAGTTGTAATTTTTGAAGACCCAAAAATGATTTGGAAATTTCAAATTTTGTTTTGACAAGTCTGAAAAGACAAACTAATCAAAGTGTGTTATTGCATTCTGAGATGCGTAAAATAAATGTTTATTTTATATGCAACTGGCAATACAATAGGGCTAGTTTGGTATGCAAGAATAGCCATTCCATTCTATGTATGATTTCATGGAATTAATATTATTTCATTTGGTACGTTTTTAGCATCATAATACTCATTCCATTTTTTCATTTGGTACATTATTTTATTCCATAAAAATAGAAATCATCAAACCCACCCAGGGCCTTGGGATTGCTCATTCCTACTTCTATGAAATTGGTGTAGTTTAGTTAAATGACCAAAAAAAACCACTTTATCACATAAAATAAAAAGTTGACTATTAATAAAATAATATTATTATTCATAAATAAAATATATATATATATATTTATTACTTAATTTAGTCAAATGAAAAAAATACCCTTCATATCATATTAAAAAATATAAAATTATATAAAATAAAAAAATAAAAAATTTTATATAAAATAAATAATAAATCAATTCATTTTAGTCAAATGACAAAAATACCCTTCATATCATTGTAAATAATATAATTATAAATAAATAAATTAGTTAAATAATTTTAAACAAAAATATTAATATTAATAAATAATAATAAATAAATAATATAATTTTTTTTTAAAATTAAATAAAAAATTAAGAAATATATATTTTTCATAAATTATCTTTAATTTTTATTATTTTATCTATAGAGGGATATTTTTGTCATTTTGAAATAATATAATTTTTATTAATTTATCTATAGAGGGATATCTTTGTCATTTTAACATAGCTTTGATATTATTTCATGTCTAAAAACTACATAGGAAACTAATAAATGGAATGAAATAATTATTTCTCTTTAATGCTACCAAATAATAGAATGGAGTGATCATTCCATTCCATCTGCATTCCATTCCCATTCAAATTATGCAAAAATAATTCCTACTAACCAAACTAGCCCTAAAGGATTTTTCTATTCCATGCCCATTAGACACATGATAAGGAGTCATTAATAAGCATTTAAACATCCTTATTTTTCTTAATTTTTATAGGAATGTGTTCCTATTTAGTAGTTTTGGAGTCCCCATTTTATACTAGGACACTAATACCTTTAAACTAAATTTAATATTTATTTAAGTGATTATTTATAATATATTTTTCAAGTTAGAGTTAGGTTTAGGGTTAGGTTTGTCATAACCGATATCGCCACGTCAAGTTTTATGTAGAATGTATAAATTTTATGTTACAAAATAATAAATACATAAACAAGTTAAAATAAATAAATAATAACGTAATTAAATATGGTATAATTTGATACATTAAAGTATGTTTTAGAATGTTTATATGTAAATTGTTGCAATGCGAAAGTTTAATCATATCATTACTTGAATAAACTTTTATATATATATATATATATATGAACATGTGTGTAATGAAATAATTAATTTCCACCACATTATTGATAAACTTTTAATTTGAAATTAACTTGTGTAACTTTTATTGATGAGTGTAATAAGTGTGTAAATAAAATAAACTAGAAACTAAATTTTTTTTTTTAAATCTTGTCCTGCTTTTACAGCTTCAACAAAAGTGGACTTCACTTGAATATAAGCTAGCAATATCCCTTAAGGAGACACTTCAAACCTAACTCCATTAGCCATGCATTGCTGCAAATCTTTGATTACCTAACTAAGTATAACTGCCAAATGAGATAAACTACCCAAAGACTTTATACTCAGAGCATTAACAACCATATTTGCTTCACCTGGATGATAAGAAATTGAATAATCATAATCCTCCAATAGTTCAATCTATTTACGCTCCCTCAAATTCATCTCCTTCTGATCAAAGATATATTTCCAAGATAAGGAAGGCTGGTCTCCTTCTCCTAAGGAGGTTATTTGAAGTACATGGAGATTGATTTCACTGAAGAATCCATTAGACTTCTTTCTCCTAATAAATCAACAGTTACAACTTGGTTGCATTGGAAAATATCCCCAAAGGACTGGGTCAAGCTCAATACTGATGGAGCTTCTAGGTAATCCAAGCATGGCTAGGGTAGTTGGAGTTATTCGAAATAGCCAAGGCAACTGGCTATTCGAGATTGGTAGAAATATTGGTTAGTGCAGTTTCGCTTAAACCGAATTATGGACTCTGAGGCTAGGTTTACTAGCTATTTAGGACAAAGGATTCAGGAAGGTTGTTGCTGAAGTAAACTCTAATGTGATTCTCCATATGGTTAACAATGAAGCTTGCAAGTTAAATGAATTTATGCCTCTTCTAGTGACATCCATGATTTGTTAGCACGAGATTGAGAAATCCAACTTTCGTACATTCATCGTGAAGGCAACAGATGTTAGAACTCGATTCCTTAGTGCAAATTATTATGATTACATAAATCATGAATTTTCATGGGATAAGTTAAAATAAGACCATAATTAAATAATATAAAGCTTACGTAACTTAGAATTTAAAATCTATCACCTTATTGGTTGATCAAATTTATATTTGTTATATGATAGTCATATTATTAGGTGAAAATGGTGTATATATATATATATATAAAACAATAAGATAAAGAATCAGGATTATGATTAAAGTGAGCAAATACGTACCGCAAACTAGTGAACAAAGTCAAGCCATTAGTTGAGTATTTCATTGATTTTTATGTCTTTTATCATTCTTTGTGACCGACTTAATTGTTTCTCCTTTTTCCTTCCTTGCTATGTTAAGCCAATTACATTCACTCTGTTCATTTCATCTTTCCTTTTCTCTTTCAGCCTTAAACTTGTTAATTCGTAGGCAACAAGCTTAAGTGGTTGGTAAGTCTCTCTTTTCCTTTTTGTGAACAAAACAAAGTTAATATAGAGATTAGGAACTGAAAACTGGACTACGCTCTCGCTTAGTGCAGCTGTTTCATTCTTTGGGTTCCAATTTTTCTTGTTGAATCTTATTCCATGTTAGGGTGGATGTTTGATGAAATTAAGGGAAGGAAAAGTAGTTGTTGCTGCCCTATTTTGTGTGGTTTGGTGGCAAGTCCCAAAAATCTTGTTTTCTTTATCTTATGGCTAACTTTAATAGGAGAGGAGAAGGTATGTGAGATGAGTTATTTTTGTTTGGATGGTGGTGTACGGGCAGCAGATGATGGGGTGTGAGCTCTTGAGTTTTTTATGTCCTATAATTGAGATACGTAGCTTGGAAGGTTGTAGTAAAAGAGGGGGTTGCCGTAATGCTTGTATGAGCTTGGCCAAAGGACTAATTGTAGTTCTGGCCGTGTGATTGAAAGGGTAGTCTAAGGGCAATTTTGCTGAACTTGATATATATATATATATAATTGGTATTGTGAGAATGAAGTTAGTTGTTTAGGGGGTTAGGAAAAACTTGATTATGTAAGGCAAATTAGTGAAACTATGAATCAAGAAATAACAATAATGAACATATGTATGATATTTACATTTAATTATTGAAATAAGAAAGTAAAATTCATATTTAGGTAAGGGTTAAGGAAGTAGTTGGGTGACATTGTTATAAATTCTTTTAGGCTTACTTAGAAATATAAAATAAAATATTGATAGATTCTCAATTTAAATATATAAATGATAAATTCCTTAAGTTTAATCAGAGAAGTTTAATTAATAAATATTTATTTATTTAATGATTAAGGAGAAACCTGTGATAATGAAATTAATAAACTAAGCAATATATTAATTGGTGATTTTCAGCTCCGGAGCGTGTTGAGGATACTCCAATTCCTTCGCAAACTAGACGTACTAACGAATCACATCCTTGATCTAGTGAGTGAATTATATGCTTTATGATTATCAGATTTTTGGGTGCAACTATAAGTGTATTTGAATTGTTATATTATAAAATAAAAATAAATAAATGAGTCATTTCAGTGATTTAATTCAATAATATGTGATTGATATTGAATGTGAGTGATAAGGGCCAACAATATAAAGTTTTTGAGAAATGGTTTTCATCTTCGAAATTAAAGTCCAGGTGCACCTAAGCCATTTGAATTTGAACGTTGATATGAGTTATTTTGATTCTGACAATTTTTTTGAAAACAATTGGAGTGCTCAGTCCCGGTGGGATAGATTTGTGTACAAAGAATCACTTGTTATGCAGGGCGTAAATATCTGGTGGGGGGAGATACTGTTGTGCGGGGTTGAGTTACTCGTTGGCTCTTTGATTATTTAATTATTGGTTTACTTACATGATTTGCTTGCTATTTTGAAATTGTGAATTAAGTGAGTTTTGATCGTATGACCATTTTAAACTATGATATATGTGTTGTATGATGCTAGTACCCGTAAGGTACATAATTCGCTCACTAAGTTCTTGTGACTCACTCTTTCCTTTGTGGTTGTTTTTTTTTTTTTAGTTTCCAAGAAACTGTTGTTAATCGCTACAGAGTTGCTATCTACCAACTCTACTACAGCAAGGTATATCTTGGATATTGTACGCTTAGAGCATAAAGGAGGGCACTTGCAGTCACTCTAGGTGTTATGCATTATTGATATATATATATATATATATTGAATTCGCTATAGTGATTATATGTTTTTGTCAGGAGCGGAGCTCCCCTATATATTCTGATATTAGACTTTACTATTGGCTTTGTAACCATGTTGATTATATATGTTTTGCATATGTTCTACCATACGGAGAACCTCTGCCAATATTTATAGCAATCATTTATGTTTAATTGTCGATACTAGATTTTATTCTAACTCTATAATAATTTGGTAGTCTTAATTATAATGTGTTTCTAAGGTGTGATGTATATTACTTGAATATTCAGGGTTACGAGGGTATGGGCACCCATCCTCCGGCTAGTCATACCTCCATTTGGGGGTGTGGCAACAGAGTAGCCGACTATTTGGCAAATATGGTGTTGGACCACATTGAAGGTTCTTTTGAGTGGATGCATGTTCCTCCTCCTTTCCATTTAATTATTGAAGTTGATAGTGTAGGAGTTGCTTGGCAGCATTCAATCGCCATTAGTAGTTGTTAGCTTGTTTCTTTTCTTGCTTGTTTTTTCCATTCAATCAAAAAATAAATATCCATGTCAACTGATGAATGTTTATTAATTAATAAAATAAAAATTCTAATTCATTTTAACATTATTACAACACAATTCCCTCACACCAATACATTTTATAAATATTTCATTAATTTTGTTTTTAAGATGTTGAATAGATCACATAATCTAATTTTTAAATTCTGCATGTAATTAATGTGTTTAAGTCCATATTTTGTGTAGTAATGGCAACAAGCCGAGTTTTAACAAAATTCAAAATTGCCCATCAAGAAAAGTTGAACCCAAAACTTAATAGATAACCACTTCAAAATTTATCACTAAAACATGTTATAAATTATGTTTTTCTTTTATATAATTATAAACTTATATATAAAAATAGAATATATTAATAACATTAAACAAGTAAAGCTTTGAATAAATTAAACTCGACTCAGTTTACTAAACGAGCTCCAAATAAATTTTAAAATCAGCTTATTTCTAAAAAAGTTAAATTCTATTTTAGTTCTTAACAAGTTACTCATGAGCTAATCCGATTAATTATTTTAATTCACTTCTTTTTTATAGCCACGTGTCAGTGACTTGTCCAAAGTGACCAGAAGTTAGTTATTGTATCATGTATGCAAACAATTTAATATTGATGATTTTTTTATTTTTTTTTACTAATTATTTATTGAACGAGTCTTTTCACGTGACTAACTGCTAATTATCTATAATTGCTACCCTTACAAACAAACAAAACACAATGAAAAATTAAACTTGGTAGTTTATTATCTTTAAGAAACTGCAATTGAAGTAAATAAATATGATAATTATTTTTTTAATTCAAATTTACATTCTGATCTAATCTAAATTTAATGTGATCCACAGAGTGTGGGAACTATGAAAATTTTATTAGTAATAAAATTATCTCTAGATATAAGTGGACTCTTGAATATGAAAGATGACTTGAGTCCCTTGACTACCAAATCCAACCAGACAAATTTACTTTATTTAAGTGATCTCTCTTTTATCACTAGAGCTAAAGATCAGAAGCTAAAGCTTAAACCCCTTTCAGCCATCCAAAATCCGTGGCAATGATTCAATTCTCTTCGTCTCTTTTAATCAGACCTTTAATCAGACCAGCTTGTAAGTGCCTCTCTCTCTCTCTCTCTCTCTTTCTCTCTCTCTCTTAACCTATATGGCAACGATTCAACACTTTCTCAGATAAATCTCTTCAACCACTTGCACCACAAGCTGGGAGCTTCTATCGTCAAGAGTTAAGGACTTCCTACTTCAATCACAACCTCAAAAATGAGAGGTTAGTTAATTACTTATTTTCATGTAAAATTTCATTTCATTTTTCAAACATTCACAAATTTTATTTTTGACTAAATTTTATAATCCATCCATATATAATATATAAATATAGTTTTATGCAAAAGTTATTTTAGTTTCTTTAATTTTAATTTGGTAGTATGATCGATGTAACGATAAATTAAGTCATTTAATTTTACATATCTGATATTTAATTGATCATTGACAGACAAATTACTTTGTGCCCTTATTTACGGAAAATTACAGCTTAATTGCAAAGTAATTTGTTTAAAATTTAGAATTAATAAAATAATAAAATTTTATGATTTAAATTGACCAAATTGAGAGTAATCTGACTAAAATAAATTTTGTATAAGTTTATGGCAACAAAAAGTATAATTTAACTAACATTTAGTTTTATTGCCAGAATAAATAAATTGCATCAACGGCACTATGTTGCAAGTCGCATCACTCATGGTAAATGTCATTGTGACTCAACAAGCTTTGAATGATTTTGATTAAATTAATAAAATTATAAATTTAGTATTTGTATTATCTATGTGTTTTATCTGACAGGAAACCGTGTGATATCTTTCCCTACAATTGAAGGTACGTATTACATACAGAGCAGAGACACATGCTATATTGACTAGGATACACCTACCAAAATGGTAATAGATTGAGTCTGTTTAAATCAGACCTGATCTGAGCTCAACCCATACCAACTCACATAATTCCAATTCCGAAATTATAGAACAAATACAATACTAATGAAAAAAGAGATCTTAATTACCTCTAGTGCTACAAATGCGTCTGCAACATTTGTTGTTTTTTGTGGGTGTCTCATTCATTATATAATTTACTCTTCTTCGCAGGAAATGAAATAATATGGGAGGAAGGGACAAAAACGGGTGCTATTTGGTACCTGGATATTAAATATGGTATGGGTGATCAGTGTGCAGAAAAAGGAGATGAGGTGAGTCTCTTTGGTTCTCTCTAAAATTGGTGATTAATATAACACCCATTCAAAGTAAGTTTTCTATAATTTGAAATGCAACATTTAAGAGATCCTAATTTGAAGTTCTCATCTCCGCGCATAAAATTAAAATGAAAAATATCAAATTATTTAAATATTTAATGAAGTAAATAAATAAATTAAAATATAAACTAAGTATTGACCCAATTGAAGAGGCGACCATTGGAAATATATAAATGAATTTGGATACTATCTAACCATTAAGCCAAAATAACAAATAGTTAATCTAATTTATGTACGATTAACTATTCAAATTCTATACATCTATAATTTCCACCCAAGAAGTGATTATATAAATATGTTAACTTTTGTTGATTGGAAGTGACTATATAATTTACTAAATCAACAATCCTTCACAGCTGTATGTTAAGTACAGGGCTTACGCAGGCCTGGACGACAAGAAGTCCCACGATATTCCTCCATACTCTATAATCCCGGGAACGAATAAACATGCAAAGAACCATGTTGCAGGTCAGAAATTAATTAAAATTTAAAGAAATTTCATTTTCCAAATTTTGTAATTTTCTTTTTATTTAATACACAAGTTATGAATCCAGAACTTGAAGAAGGAATTTATGGAATGAAACGGGACGGAACAAGAAGATTTGTCATTCCTCATAATCATAAACAAGTAAGTTTTCTAAATACTTTATTTTCATTCTTTTTACGAACAAAAACAGAAACAAACCCAAAAATGCTTTGTGAATTTATTTATATGATTTCCCACTCAATGATAGAATCGTGTAAATTATGCAGTAAATTTTTGAAAACTGTGATAGCAAAAATATTACTTATTTAATTTTAAAATAACAATGTCACAAAATAATTTTTAAAAATTCCTAAACGAGTCTATTAAACGACGCTAAGATCCTATTAAAATTATAGTATGCGAGTCTATATGTCACATTACTTTTTAAATAGTGTTTTACTATTTCTCTTCCTTTCCATTTTATATTCTACAATAAATCATTCTTCTTCTTCTTTTTGTACATAAGAAATTGACATTATTTTTTTGTGTTGAATAGTGGTATAGCGAGGACAAGGTAGAGTACAAGATTTATGATCTCACATTGCTGAATATTATAAAGCCGGGAAAATAAAATACGGCGGAAGTTAGACACTAATACATGTTGTGTTTCTCTTCAGAGTTGAAAGCTTGCATAATAATATGATATTTGTAGAACTCAATAGCTTGTTGTAATAAACGTTGGCTTAATTAATAACTATGATCAAGCTTCTGCTTATCTATTGTTATTCACAACAAAGAATATTTGCCTTTTGTTTTAAAACCATAAACTTTGATTCGGATCCATTCCTAATTTTATATGAATTTAGTGTTAGAATATTCTTATCAATTCATATGAATATGCTCTAAATTAAATACATGTCTTAGTCATCATTGTCCAAACATTATAATCACATTGTAGAGAATTAGAAAACACACACTTGTGCACATGTCCAAATTTTTTCAAAAAATAATTTTATAATTGGCTTTATATAAACTTTTTTTATACCTTCCTTTCACCATATATTTGAATAACATAATTGATAATATAAATTAAATTGGTCTTTCTTCTTAGGTCGATTGGTTTCAACACTTTCTTTGTCCTTTTTTTTTTTTTTTTGTGGTCTTTTTGATTCTTCTACAACTATGAAATAGAAGAAAAAGTAATTAGAATTCATAAAATAATGAATCGTAGCCAAAATTTTATGAAAATTCTCAATTGTTCTTTAAATTCTCATCATATCTACATGTTGATATTAGACATTAAGAGTCATACAAACAAAATGAGAAGTGATATCTGCAAATCAAAAATGAGAACATGCAATGCAACCGGCCAAAAAAAAAAAAAAATCTACACAATTTGCATATTTTTATTTGTTTTGAAGTTTATATGTTACATGTTAAGATTGGATTCAAACTCATAAAATTATAAACTAAAAATTTAAAAAGGATTGAGCAAATAACAATCAACCAACAAAAATAAAAAGAGCAAGAAAACTTACCAAACTAAGTAAAAACAATTGGTGCCACTGAGATTCAACGATCTTTGTATACAACTACTATGAATAGCCTAATTATTTAATTTGTTGGGATTCTAACATCTCCATCTTTAAATTGTAAGATGTTGATGTTAGATGAGAAAATGAAAAGACAAATGCAAAATTTAATTTTAATTTCAAGAAATCTCAAAAAAATTTATTGTTCAAGTGGTGGTTAGAAACTAGCGAAAATCAACAAGGTAGAGGTATGTCGTCATAAAAGGCAAAACCCTTTCATCTTCTAACATTTTTTAGTTTTTTTGGTGAATATTATTAATTTTAAAGAAAAAATAATGACATTAATAACTAAATGAGAAAGAAATAAGAGACATATGCACAATTTAATTTCTTTATAGATTAATTTAATGATTTAATCTAGAATTATAAATAATGCTTCACATTCTTAGTCTAGAAAATATTTAAACTTTTCAATTTTCAAGTAGTGATTAGAAGCAGATAAATAAAAAGGTAGATGTTTAGAGTTATAAAGGCATGAGTCTGTAAGATAAAATAAATTTCTAATCTTAATAAATATTTATTATAAACTATGAAAAGTTGTTGTAAGAAAATAGTAGTAAAATTAATGATGGAGAATAGAAAAATCTAAGTAAATTAAATATTTATTTAGGAAGATAAAAATAAAAAAATAAATTGAAAAGACAGTACAATATGTAAAGGGAGACATTAATCGAATAATCAAAATAACATGTTTATTTGTTTTCATAAACATGATAAGACAATCAAAATTCTTACCTCACGAAAAAGTATGTCATTTTGGCATGCAATATTGTTGTGCATCGTATTTGAAACTTTGAAGGTAAGATTAAGAAATTCATGGAAAAAGCAAGTGATAATTTTAGAACCAAATAATTACAAGAAGAAAGTTGTATGTTGTAACTAGTGATGGCATTGGCAATTGGTCAATTAACTCTTTTGCAGGCACTGACATAATATGGGAGGACGGGAAAGAAATGGGTAATATTATGTACATGGATATTACAAATGGTAATGAAGATCGATGTGCAAAAAAAAAAAAAAAAAAAGGACAATTTGCCTTTGCTGTTAAGAGCTAATAAAGATCGAGAAACAGAATTTAAGTAGTAATACGACCAGTAAAAGATATAACAATTCAGGATCTCTTATGAACCCAATTTTACACTAGTATTTTACCCTCAAAAGATCCAACTTAACTAGAACAAGCCTCAACAGAAACTGCTTGAAATCAGTGTAACAATGTGTACATCAACACTGATTGGAATCTTGCAAATAAACACCTTTTACAATTCACCCTACTTTGGTGCTATAGCCCATATATCATTTGTTTTACCTTCTTCCTTTGTGACAAAATGGGATTTGAGCAATAAAAGGAAATTTCTTCAGTCACAACCCACCAGCAAGCCCATCCCAATAAATTCAGCCCTTGTGTTTCTCTCATCACATCCAAATTCACCGTACAGGCACAAGCAAAAGGAGAGAGGAAAAATTCCAAGCAACCCTTGTGTTTTTCTCATCACGTACCAACTTCATCAAGGTTTGCCTTCCTTCCATTTCCATCCCTCCTCGATTTTGTTCACTGAAATCACTGCTTCTTCTGTCTGACTGTAAGGGCTTGGGCTGAGGCTTTGAGTGGATTCCTCCCTACCAAAATGGGCCTATCATTGTTGGGTTCAGCATATCAGAGCTTTTGTTTAGATTAATCATTTATTCTAGCTTGTACACAGTTAAAATTTACAATGAACACAAAATTTCTCATTTTGGTACATTTCAGATCGTATTTTATTTTGGTGCAAAAGGGGATCATACAAGTGAATAGTTTGTGAGCAAGCATGCCCTTGCAAATCATAGTGAAAAATATCAAACATAAATGTAGGAACTACAAAGTAGGTAATAAAAATTTTGGGACAAACTTGTACCCCTCTTATCCAACACATCAACACAACGATTTCTTTATCCAAATACGTGGGTTAATTTCTTTTATTTAAAGGATGTCAACAACTCTCCGCAATGATTGACAATATAATAATATCGGTTTACCACCAATAGAACTACTGGTCGATATTCTACGAAATTTTTTCTCAAATTCTTAATTGAGATATGATAAAAATTATGAAAAAATATCTACACAAAATATAAGTAAAATATATATATTAACACAAAATATAACGTGATTCCCTCACAAATAAAAGTGTGCTACATCTAGGCTTATCATAACACAGAAAGGACCAAAACAATATTATTATAAAACTGAAGAATCAAGATCAGATAATGTAATGGAGTAGCATTATTTATTTTACAGGAAGAACTTTACTACATTAACAATATAGAACAAACCACATGGACAGGAAGTTCATAAGCTAAGCTAAATACTTATATCACACCCATATGAATATAATCCAACACATATCGTACACACTCCAAACAACTACCAACTTTAAAGTAATTGAGACAAGCTCTTGACTTATTTAAGGGTAGTTCGGAAAAAATTAACAAAGGTGAATGCCAGAACAGCAAGTCCAACTATAGTTGAACTAGCTCTCCACAGATCTTTGAAGTATACACTTTTTAAGGTCGCCATGGTATGATTGAAAGGATTCTCATAGTGTTCATTGAGGCCTTTGATTCTTCCTTTGTAGCAACTTGAACTTACTATAAGTTCTCTTGAAAGACTGTTAACCAATTTTGCTACTGCATCATTGCTTCCCAAATAATTAACAATTACTTTCTCTTCCAAAAGAAAACCCACATCTTCTTTAGTTTCAATTAGTCCATCAATAAGCGAAACGTAATCACAGATGTAAAATTGAGCATAGGGATAATGACACTGCTCAAATGCAATGAGATTCCGAAACACACGTTCTGTTCCATCCTCTATAATCAATTTTGGAATTTCAAGACGAGCTTTTGCAGTCTTGTCGCGTGTTAACCAACTTAAGGGCCAATATAGACAGCAATTGTTCTTGAAGTCTACATCAAGCAAGTACCTTTCTTGAACAGCTTTGAAACTTATCCCTGAGTCCCGCAATTTCGTTGCACTATACAAAATACCATAATCAGAATCATTCGAGTTGTCAGGACGAAAATCGGGTGAAATGTAGGAACATCTTAGCAAGTCTGTTAAGTGCTTCACGGCCTCAGTAGTTTTTGAGATTTTCATATTGGGTGGTTGAAAAAACTCAAACTTACGGGCAAGATCAAGGAAGGTACTGCATTCCTTTTCATCCAGAAATGTATATAACTCATTCAAGACTTTAATTGGAAGCTGATTCTCAAGTAATAACAAGTCCAGACCTATGCCTTCTTTCAACCATAGTGTTGACAACACATAATCATCTTTGTGTTGATCTTTTTCATTTAACCTTAAGAAGAACTCCACAATGAACACAGCATCTAATTCAATCATGTCAGCAAATTTCT
The DNA here is from genome assembly GCA_029379385.1 of Quillaja saponaria. Classification (NCBI taxonomy): domain Eukaryota; kingdom Viridiplantae; phylum Streptophyta; class Magnoliopsida; order Fabales; family Quillajaceae; genus Quillaja; species Quillaja saponaria. The sequence continues at coordinate 15,520,980 of CM055611.1, read as the reverse complement.
CGTCGTCCAGCATGGATTTTTCTGCATAACACTTCCGGATATCCTGTACAGTCTTTATAATGTTATCTTTGAATTTACCAAAAGACCCGCCAGACTTAAATCGTTTCTGAAATTCATTATAATATCTCTTTTTCTGTGTTTCCATGGCCTTGAATTGAGGCTTTCCGTGGTGAAAAGGACCAATTGAAACAAGTTGAGGAGTGTAGGCTTTCGGGTTCACTTGACGAAGGTTGGGAGGTACCCTATAAATACAGAGATCCTCGTGTTTCGTCTCTGGAATGTTGATTATGTATTGGAATTCATACTCCACTGAAGCAGTATCACTATCACTAGCATCCACCATTTTCACCCAGGAACAAGATCTTCAACCTATAAACATGGTGAGGAAAACAAAATTGTTTAGAACCCTTTCTCACTAAATTAAAGAGTTTGTAGAGAGCAGCAGAAGGGAGTCTTGTACGCTGCTTTTGAATAAAGACAACTCGTGGCATATTTATTAAAATGAAAAGTAAATTATCAGATTCAATTATATACATGCATCCAGATAATAAAAAGAAAAAATCAAATAAATGAGTAAGTAAATTACTTTGACCTTCAAAATGGATCACCCTCTATTATGCAGAACACAAATTGATCAGATTCAATTATATATGAAGATTGAAGAATGTACTTTGAGTGGCCGCCACTTGCAATCTCCGATATTTATACAGATGTTGGTCACATGACACACATGCATTTATTTTATTTTATTGTAAATAGAATTATTTATCAACTAGAAAGTATAAAAATTTCATATCTTTTATTTTGTTTAAATTGAGTAGGATCAAATTATTCACTTCCTTATACATGACTCGCCTCTGACAAGAAACGTGTTAAGATAATTACATCTGAAATCCTATTATTTAATAGTGAAAATTTTAATATTTTCAATTGAATATAATTAAATTCGCCGGCAAATTATGATTATGGCAGAAATTATAAACTAATAAATTGACAGCAAGATATTAAAAAATAGATGACTTTTTATTAATTTATTTACATAAAAATATTAATAAAATATAATATAATTGATATTTAAGAATTAAGATAGTATAATAAATATAAAAAATAATAACCAACATAATAATTGTGACAAGAATAAATTTACATACGAAGAAGCCTATAATTTAATTTGGTATCATTACTAACAAATCTCAATGAATTTAACAATACGAAATTCAATATATTATGGATATATCAAGTCGCTAGTCTACACTAAGATCTAAAAAGCACAAAAGACAAAGCAAATTAATTTTTTATTACAAGGAGTCGCCACGTGTTTTCTATTTTATGCATCATATAATTTTCCCGTGCCCCGCTCCTCTTGATTGTTTTTGGGGTTCTTAGTTCTCGATTTTTCTTTTCTTTTTCGTGTGGGACCTACTAGATATTTCTTTGATAAGTTTGTCTCTTTTTTTTTTCTTTTTTTTTTTTGTCAGAAAGTTTGTTACCTTTTACCTAAAAAAGATTGTGGTTCTAGACTTACCATCAAAACAAAATTCGATCATTTGTTTGGAAAATTATAACCCGAACAATTAAATCAAATTTGTCCTTTCTTTGACAACGAGCTGGTGACACAGGAATTTTAGTCCTTTTGCCTGGACTACAATATTGAATCCCATGTCGAAATTATTAATTTTGTCTCTCAATTTTTTATTTTATTAATTAAATCCTTAAAAAATTTTAAAATTATCAATTGAGGGATAGAAAAATGTTATCAATCAAATCCTTTAAATAAATTTTGTTCTTCTTTCTATTTCTCTTATTTGGGAACTTAAATATCTATTTGGTATGCCAAACAAAACAAAATTGCAAATTTGTAATGTTAATGTGCATGTAGCATAAGAATAATGAAACATTGGAAATTTCAACAAAAGTACAAATGTGAAAGTGATGAGAAAATATTTGTTTACCATTTGGAGTTTTTAATATAGTTAATTTTTTTTTTATATCAAAGTGAAATTACAAACGTAGCATAAGAATAATGAAACATTTGGAATTTTACGCTATTTAATCAATATTGTAAACCTAAACCTTTTAAAAAATTACAAATGTGGAAGTGATGAGAAGATATTTTATTTTAACTTATTTTAAAAGCTAAAACTTATAACTTTTTAATTATATAATAAGTTTTATTTTCTTTTTCACGTATCACTAACAAAAACTAATTTACTTATATATTTGTAAATTATTTTTTTAATTAGAGAAATAAATTAAAATTAAAAAAATAAATTTAACATAAAGTATTGCTATGAAGAAAAATAAGTAAAAATAGAGGTTACAATAAAAAATATAAATTAAAAACAAAGTAAGCATTTAGTACTAATTTAAAAATGGTAAAATTTTAAAATATAATTTTTTCAAAGTATTTGTTCACATTATTTTTAACTCCGTTAGTTATTTCGTAAATTTAAAGACAGTGAGTGTCATATAATTTAAATTTTAAATCTTAATATTATTTTAGTAAATCTTCAAAGAAAAGAATGTAATTCTCAAACAATAAATGTTGATATCAAATCAAATTGGTTGTTAATTTTTCATAAAATACACACGATCTAAAGAATAAAATTCATATGAAGGTGAACATTTTCTGGTTTAATATAAAATTTCGTATAAAATAATGACAAATTTTTATTGTTATACAAACATATAAATTAAAAATAAAAACAAGATTTGTAATGTATGATGTGATGCATATTATCATTATCATTCTTTAAAATATCTTTAAATGATTGCCAATTTTTGGTGGTCTTTTTCTCTTAGCTGTGTAGCCACTCTTTCTTGTGACGACACAAACAAACCACATTTAAGTCATTCATTCCTAAAACGATTGAAATTGAAGAAATAAAAACAGACAAATTTACATGAGTCTGAGATCCATCTAACATTTATGTGTAATATAATAATATAAATTATACATATAATAAATTATAAAAACAAAATATGCATATCCATATCAACCAATTCAGATTATCTCATTTCCTATTATAAGATAATTTGGTCATATATAAAAGAGGTAAATTAAAGTAAAATTAGCTTTGTAAAATTTGACTCTGTTTTGAAATTAGAAACACTTAAAAAAAAATTTAAAATTCTCGTATATAATATGAGAGAATCAAAATTCTCGTGTCAACAAAACAAGATCAACTCAATTTAATAATATTAAAAATCTTTTTTTATTTTTTGAATGTTCCGATAGTTGTTTAAGATTTTGAACAGGCAACACAATTTAATTTGTAAGTTAATACTTGACGTGTTTTTTTTGGATCGCCACTTGTATTTCTTGGGATTTGGACCTTTTTTTTTTTTTGGATGTTTGGTTGTAGTCCACTATCCCAGACTTGGCCTCAATTGTTTGGTCAAGAAATTAGCAATGATTACCCTTACTATTTGCAAACAAACAAAACAATTGTGTGAACAAGTAGGTATGCCACTGTGACTGTCCAAATTAATTAGTGTAGGTGGGTATGTTAGTAGATTAGATTAGGTTCAGATCTGTGTAAACACAAACTTCTCGAGTTCAAACCTTTCAAAAATAGCTTTTTGATTTTACAAATTACAATCCGCCTGAGTCATTGAGTTCACAATTTAGGGGCAACTATAATTTCTTACATGTAACTGGTTCATTTGATTATCTTTAGGAAACTGCAATTGAAGTACATATTATAATGATTTTTTTTTTTAGTTAAAGTTTCATATGTATCCAAACTACATAAATCATTATTTGATTTAAATTCAATTTTTTTACAAATTGTGTAAACACTATAATTTTTTTAATCATATTTAATGTTTTAAAAATCAGACCTATAATCTACTCAAAAATATTATTGGGTCTCTGAGCTCATATATTTATATATAATAATGTTAATCTCTTGATTATTAATTTAATGAAGATTAAATATATGATCAAATTAGATCAGATTATTTCATAAATATATTTTATTTAATATTTAATAATATTATACATAATATAATCATATTTATAATTATTTTGATATTTCAACTATTATTTTACTATTTTTCAATCAACAACAAAGAGTTTAATAAGAAAATATAATAAGTAATCTCACTGGCATATATAATATTATTTATCTCAATTTAATTTGTGTTTGGGTATGAAAATAATAAATATAAAAATATAAAAAATGATTAAATATAAATTTTATAAAAGTATACAAACAGATGGAGAAATTAGAATTGTTTAGCTTATATACATATAATACCAAACAAATTAACAAAAAATACATTTATCTCTTCTAGATTTGAATGAATATTAGCATTACCTATTAAAATATTAAAAATTCAATTCAATTTGAACATTTTAGGTAAGAAAAAAAAATGGTCCAACTTCTAAAATCGATCTAGGTTTGCTCGGTTCTCTTAAGTTTTTTGATTTTCTTGGATTATACAAGGTCTAACCGACAAAACGATTATGTGGCGCAAAACAATATGACCTACCATCCAGACAATGAATCAACTAATCCGAATGACCAGTCTAATCTTTGTATTATACTATATATCTGACTTGATAGATCAAATTATCATTTCTAACTATAAGAGGATTGTGTAATAGTAGAGATCAAATTTTATCTTATTATAAAAATATTTTATTAATATAGAAGATATCTATGTCAAGTAATGAATGTTTATTAATTAATAAAATAAAATATTCTAACACATCTCAACAATATTAGAACACAATTCACTAATACCACTAAAACAATTTATAAATAATAACACAAGATAGATAACCAAACGTATAACGTCACGTTAGCTTGAAAATATATTAGTTTTTAAAAAAAAATTGAAGATCTTGAATCGACTACATATTCTAATTTTTAAATCTTGCATGTTACACATTTAAGTCCATATTTTGTGTACTTTAATGGTGGCAAACTGAACTTTGACAAAGTCCGAATCATCTCATCAAGAAAAATTATAATTTAAGACCTATTAAAGGGCTACTTAAATAGTTTACTATCAAAATATGTTATAAATTAGATTATTTTTTAATATAAATATATTTATTATAAATTTATATAAAGAAATATAATAATAACATTAAACAAGTTAAATTTTAAAATGGTTGAACTTAGCTCAATTTAATAAATAGACTTAAAATAAATTTTAAAATCCACCCATTTTTAAAAAAAGTTTAGCTCAGTCTTAACTTTTAAGAAATTATTTATTAGCTATTTATGAATTATTTCAATTCATTCTCATCTTTCATTTACTTATTTTTTAATGGCCACGTGTACGTCTTGGGATTCGGACTTTATTTGGATGTATATTATTTATGAAGTTATACCCACTATCCTAGACTTGAGTTCACATTTTCAGTAAAGAAGACGATGCCAACAGTCTTCCCTCCCAAGTTTGTTGTTAAATATTGAAGTTGTTTGCTTTTTTTTTGGTCAGGATGATTTTTTTTTACTAATTATGAATGGAGTGAGTCTTTTCACGTGACTAATTGATCTTGTTATATGGGTCCAACGTAGGTATGCCCCACGACTGTTAATCATTGAAGTTAATTAAAGCACACTTCAAATCCATTTTTGTAAGTTATTATAATCATTATTTAATTTATTCTCAGTGTAATCAATAATAAACAAAAACCAAATAATTCTAATTAAGAATAAAACTGTAATTAAAGTTGATACCATTACTAACAAATCTCAATGAAATTAACAATATGAAATTGAATATAATATCGGGTCACTAGTCTAGTCTAAGATCTAAAAAGCACAAGAGACAAAGCAATTTAATTTCTTATTATTTTGGAGTCGGCACATGTTTTTGATTTTTTGTACATCATCTCATTTTCACGTGCCCCGCTCCTCTTGACTGTTTTTTTATCTTTCCTTGATAAGTTTGTCTCCCTTTTACCAAAAAGATTTGTACTTTCTTCGACGCAGGAATTTTAGTCCTTCTGACTAAATTACAATTTTGAATCCCTTAAAGATGTTTAAATTATTAATTTCGTCTCTCAATTTTTATTTTTATCAAATAAATCCTTACAAGATTTTAAAATTATCAATTGAGAGATGGAAAAATGTTATCAATCAATTCCTTTAAATCAATTTTGTTCTTCTTTCTATTTCCCTTATTGGAAACTTAAATATCTGTTTGGCATGTCAAACAAAACAAAATTGCAAATTTGTAATGTTAACGTGCATGTAGCATAAGAATAATGAAACATTGGATTTTTTTATTTTTTTTATTTTTTATTGAGCCAACATTTTTTTATCTTAATGCTTTAGTTAAGAATGGATGAATTTGAGGATTAGAGATTTAGGATTGATATAGTGTATTAATAACACAAAATAAGTAGTGAATAATAACACAGAATAAGTAGTGAATAATAATCATGAGGCGTGTGTGATCTTAAATAAATTAAAAATATGAACATTTCATTACAGTATAAGTATCTATCTATCTTTTATATTTGTATTTATCCTATTATAAAAAAAAATCCTCTCTATAATTTTCTATCTTATAATATATATACAATTAATTTTTTTATTAACTTCAACTAAAAAAAAAAAACTCCTCTCTTGTTAACCACCACACCTTACTCAGGTATCAACTCATTTGTCTTTTCAGAAGTAAAAACTAAATAAAGTTAAAATACTTCAACAGTTCTTCGCATATGCCAATTTATATACATATATATATTCTGATAATTGTTTAAGATCATGAATAGACAACACAATTTAATTTCTCAATTCTGCATGTTACATGTTGATTTCCAAGAATCGCCACGTGTCTTTCTGAATCGCCACGTGTATTTCCAGGATTATGACATGTTTTGGGATGTAATGTTGTAGTCAACTATCCAAGACTTGGGCTCATTCGTTTAGTCAAGAAATTAACAATAAAAACGCAGGTACAAACCTACCAAAAATAACTTTTTGAATTGCAAATTAATCATTGAAGGTAAGTTTGTTAATAGATACGATTAAGTAGACACAAACTGTTGGAGTTCCAACCTTACCAAAATAACTTTTTGACTTTACAAATTACAATCCATTTTAGAAAGTTATTGTCTAAAGCAATAACTTTACAAATAATTAAACTTACTGGTTCATTTGTTATCTTTAAGAAACTGCAATTGAAGCCAATTGAAGTACATACATATTATAGTAATTTTTTAGTTAAAATTTAATATGGATCCAAACTTAATGAATCATAATTTGTTTTAAATTTAATACTGTTACAAATTGTGTAAATACGTTAATATTTGATTTCAATCATATTAGACTCATGTATCTGACTTGATAGATTAAATTATCATTCTCAAATGTAGGTGGACTCTATAATACTAGAGATTCAATTTTTTTTTAATTATAAAAATTATTTATTACTTAATATTTTATCTATATAGTAAGTACTAGTTCAGTCCCTTTCATGATTATATAAGTTATCAGTTCAATCTTTTAAAAATTATCTCAGTCTTGTTTGCGAAATTTTGAATTGGAAGAATAAAATTGATTGAGAAAATTCTTAAAAGACTGAACTGATAACTTATATAATCATGAAAGATAAAAATAATAGATATTCATTAATAAAACAAAAAAAATTCTAACTCAATTTAATAATATTACAATACAATTCACTAATATCACCAATACAAATTGTAAATAGTAAGACAAGATAGATAACCAATGTATAAGATCACTTGAGCCTGACAATCTATTAGTTATTTGACATGCAACAGTTTTTTGATAATTTTTTAAGATCTTGAATAGCTTCATAATCTAATTTTAAATCCTACTGTTTTTTGACATGCAACAGTCTTCTAGCAATATTTTCGATCAATTATGTTTAATTATGATTGTTAATCATTGTAAGTAGGGGTGACAATAATTTTCTTTTTGAGAGGAGTGTAATTTAAATAAAGCATACTTCTTCTATCCATTTTGTAAGTTGTTATAATAATATATAATAATTTAATTTTATCTTAGTGTAAAAATAATACTGGATTAATATTCAATAAACAAATTATAACACTTGAATCTATTTACATAAAATAGAGAATTATGGTTGATGTTAGATGCATATGATATATATATTTTTTATCTACAGACAACATGAATTTTATTTATAATTTGTTGTTGCTTATAGAAATTTCTTGTTTAAACCAATGTTTTAAAACCCTGACTTGCCCAACCAGTTGAACTGTTATCCAGGTGTCATTCTAGGCTGGATTAGGCCTAAAATAATAATATTGATTGACCCCGATTGACACGAATGATGTTAACATTTGTTTAGAGATCAAAATTAATGATGTTAACATTTGTTTTGAGATCAAAGTAGTAATTTAGTGTTTTTCGTTCTGATAGGGACAATAATTTAAATGAAAATACATTGATTATTTTCAATAATTAATATTTATGAGCTGTTCATAATTTGTTGTTTCTTATAGAAAGTTATTGTTCAAAAAATAAAAATTGCTGGTTGATTATCTTTAAGAAACTGGAATTTGCAATTGGAGTTCAACAATATGATAATAATTTATTTTTTGGAAGGAAAAAAATTAAGATTAAATTACACTCTCATCTTTTTAAATTTACTGAAACAACATTAAATTCCAAATTCTGGGGAATATGACATTCCTCTCCCTTTGATTGATAAAATCTAATGGTGCTAAATATTAATTTTTTAAAAAATATTTAAAAACTCTAAGGACTAGTTTGGTACGTATGAATGATTTTTACGGAATTGGAATGGGAATGAAATATAGATGAAATGGAATGATCATTCTATTATATTATTTGGTAGAGTCAATGAGAAGTAATCATTTCATTCGATTTATTAATTTTCTATACAATTTTTAGATATGAAATAATATTAAAGTTATGTTAAAATGACAAAAATATCTCTCTATAGATAAAGTAATAAAAATTAAAGATCATTTATGAAAAATATATATTTCTTAATTTTTTAATTAATTTTTCTTAAAAAAATTATATTATTTATTATTAATGATATATTTTTTTTTATTTCTTATTTTTATTATTTATTAATATTAATATTTTAGTTTGAAATTATTTAACTAATTTATTTATTTATAATTATATTATTTACAATGATATAAAGGGTATTTTTGTATTTGACTAAAATGAATTGATTTATTATTATTTTTATATACAAATTTTTTATTTTATATAATTTTTTATTTTTTAATGTGATACGAAAGGTATTTTTTTCATTTGACTAAATTGAATAATAAATATATTTTATTTATTAATGAATAATATCATTATTTTATGTGATAAAGTGGTTTTTTGGTCAGTTAACTAAACTACACCAATTCCATAGAAGTAGGAATGAGCAATCTCACTCCCTGGGCGGGTTTGAGGATTTTTACTTCTATGAAATAAAATGGATGGAACGAAATGAGTATTTTGAGGCTAAAAACGTACTAAACGAAAAAATATTTATTCCATGAAATCATACATAGAATGAAATGACCATTTTCACGTACCAAACTAGCCCTAATTTTAGTGTCAAAGTACGAAAATATCATATTTTTATTTTTCTTTGGAAATGAGTCATAAATATTTATTTTTCTATATTACCATTTACTTTTAGTTTCTTAGTGTTAATAGAAATACAATTTATTTCAATTTTTTTTATATTATTTTCAATAGAATAAAAAACTTAGTTTACACATATACTAGTAAATTTTAATGTTAATATTAAATAAAATAGGCTTGAGTTGTTTCTTTATTTTACATAATATGAACCCTAAAATTAAAACTTGTAAGAATTTAAAAGATAAATTCTAATATTTGTAGGGGGAAAAAAAAGTTAAATAAGTTATATATATAAATACCTAGTCCTGAAAATATTTTCTTTATTTAAGAGAAAAATTATGAAAATATCTAATTATAATTTGATGATTTTTGTTTTTTGAAATTTATTACTATTTGATTATTATTTTGAACCTAAAATGTTTTTAAAAAGTACAAACATGAAAGTGATAAGAAAATATTTTATTTTATTATTTAAGACTTATTTGAAAGTAAATATTAAAATTATGACTTATTTGTCTTGTAAAGTTAAGACTTGTAACTTTTTAATGGTACTATAAGTTTTATTTTTCTTGTTGAGGTATCACTAACAAATAGGGCTGTGCAAGGAACCCGGTATAACCAAAAACTCAAACCAACAGGTTCGGTTAAATTCGAGTATTTTTCTTATTCGGTTCGGCTCGGATAGTTAAATTTAATACACGTTATTTTCGGTTCGGTTACGAGTAGTGAGATAGAGTACACACGGGTACCCGTGGTTACCCGAAAATCAAAATATATAACTTCTTTTTATTTTATTTGTTATTTTTAATGTATTGTTGTATTAATTTATAATTTTTTATTTTTATTTGTGTTGAATATGTTAATATATTATGTTTTTTGTATTTTTCTTTTTTAATAACTAATGAATTTTAAAAGTGTGAGGTTCAAAAACAAAAAATATATAATTTTTAAATTAATTTTAGTGAAATATTGATAAATTTCCGGTAACCGAATACCCGAACCGAATTAGTCATATTTTTTCAGTTCGGGTAATACCTATTTTCGGTTTGGTTCGGTTCATGAATTTTACTACCCAAAAATTTAGGTTCAATTCAAAAATTTATCACTACCCGGACTGAACTGAGCCATGCACACCCCTACTAACAAATACTAGTTTACTTATATATGTTTAAACTATTTTTTTTTCCTATTTTATTAGAAAGAATAAATTTAAATTAAAAAATAAATTTAACATAATGTATTGCTACGAAGAAAAATAAATAAAAATTGAAGGTACAATAAAAAAAGTAAGTATTTAGTACACATTTGAAAATGGTAAAAATCTAAAATGAGACATTTTGATGAAAAATTTAGGATTTTAAAGTATTTTTTTTAAAATTATTTTTAATACCGTTAGTTTTTTTATGAATCTAAGTGAGGTGAATATCATATATTCTAAATTTTAGATCTTAATATCATTTTATAAAATCTTTAAAGAGAAAAATGTAATTTACTCTAAAATAAATATTGATATCAAAACATGTTAGTTGCAGTTGATTTTTCAAAAATACAAAATCTAAAGAATAAATTCATATATATGCAGGTGAGCATTTTCCAGTTTAATATGAAATTTTATTAAAAGTAATAATAAAATTTTAATATTATATGAGCATATAAATACAAAATTAAAAACAAGATATGTAATATATGATGTGATGCATATTCTAACAATGTCTTTATATGGTTATTAATATTTAGTGTCTCTTTTTTCCGTGGGTGTTGTCCATTTTTTATTTTTTTTGACAACACAAATAATTTGATATTTAAGTTATACCTAAAACGATTGAAATTATTGAGATTTAAATAAATGAAGAAGACAAACATATCATTCACATAATATTTCCGGATCCTCTCCCCTCCGGTTACTCACACAATTTGTTTCCCAAAAAGAATTAAACAAATTAATAATAATAAATAAATAAAATTTTTTGGAGAGGATGAGATTTTGTTCATATCTCACTCATATAATTATAAATCCACAGGCAAATCCATGTTTCTCCCTTTAAACAAATTTCTCTTTTTAATACGCTAAGACACTCAGTTAAAAAATTCACTAATCTATTTTGGTCCAATAATAAATGCTGGGGGTTTGTTTGAAATTGTCAATTTAGGCAATAATCAAATCTCCCTCAGCCTTTATATTGGTCTCTTCCATCTAGTCTAGTCGCCACGTGTTTTTTGAGTTTCGCATTATGTAATTATCACGAGGCCCCTCAGCTGGACTATTTTTGGGTGTTTAGTTGATTCCTCCGGAGTCTTTTTGATAGTAATTAAATCTTGTTTTGCAAATAATTATTCGTATGGGACCCAATAGAGTGGTCTTGCTTGAAAGGGCTTTCTTTGATAAGAAACTTGTAGTTTTTTGAGGTATTATAATATTCTGATTTTATTATAATTGTTTGTAGAAAATTATAGTATTAATATTTGATAAAATAATATAAAAGATGTGATTAATAAGTAAAAGTTATAAAATTAAACTTGGTTTGATCATATTATAATTTTTTTATTAAAAATAAGGTTATATTAAACTTTTAAATTTATAAGAGCATAAACCAATTTTAAAAATATCTTTTGAGGTGCTTTTAACATAATAGAAACACTTCAATTTTTTGTTTACCAAATGTACAAAAAGTAACTTATTCTTTTCATAAGTATAAGTATATCTCAAAGAGCATTATCAAACAAAACCTTAATATTTCTATACTTATCATCAAAACACTAATTTGTCTTTCTATCATTTTGGGCAACACAAAAATGTAAGTGGTAATGTTAATATGCATGTGGCTTTAAGAATGTAATATTGCAAAAAATAAAAATTATCTCATTATTATAATATACTAAAACTATAATTTTGTGAAATTGAAATTGATTATAATTAAAATATAAGAATTAGGATCACATAAAAAATCATAACTAAAATTGGAATTGGTTATAATTATAATACAAGAGTTTGGATCACATAAATAATTACAACTAAAATTATGATTCAAGTTTGTAACGGTGGTTGTCGTTGTTTCTTGCAGCTTCTAATAATGGTTATCATCGTCTCTAGAGGCTTTCGATAGTGATTGTATTTGTCTCTGAAGGTGATTGTGGTCATCTTTGGCAGGTTCAATAATAATTGTCTGAGTTCTGACAAATCCTAATGGTAATTATCGTAATCTCTAGTGGGTCTTAGTGGTAGTTGCAACCTTTTTTGATTATCTCAATTGTGGTTGACGATGGCAGTCTTAATTTTTGGTCAGTTCATATAATGGTTGGTATCATATTTGACGATCGATATCGTATTCGACTAGTTGATAATGATAATGGTAGTGGTGGTGGTGGACAAAGTTGCGGTGCGGTGTGTTTGTCAGTGTTGGTGAACAATTTTATAATTTGATGTGTCGCTATAAAGAAATAGCTATCAAGAATAATACATGCTCAAGACTTATAAATTTTACAATCTAGTGACAAGAAGATGTTTTGTGGTTGTTTCTTAATTCCCAGGACTTAAATTAAAATTTTAAATTCTGATTTTAAAATGTGTGCTAAACAAGAAAATTGAAATTGAACTACCCAATTCTAGTTCACCCAGTCTAAATAGACCCTACATGAATTTCAAATCCTTAATTCCTTAATTCATCCAAGATTACTTAGGGCTAATATTTTTGTTCTTAATGCTTTAGTTAAGGATGGATGAATTTGGAGATTAGGGATTTAGGGTTAATAAAAATAATAATTCAAGTACCTTTTACATACTATATGGTTATCTCTTCCTGTCTAATAATTATATCCATATTTATCCACATTAGTAAGAATCTACATAAATATAATATCATTTTTTATCTTTAACTCTATCCAATAATTATTTTTTATATGAAATTTATTTTAACTATTTCATTAGAGTATTAATATAATTGAATTCTTTCAATGAATTATATAATAACAATTTCTAATTCATGCGTAATTTGTATTTTATGCTATTTGCATTTCATTTTGATTACATGCCTAATATAATAGGATAAATTACACATTTAATAAATTATACATATAATAAACCAAATAAATAATTTTGTTATTATTGAATTATGTTTTGAAATAATTATGATTCATACTTAATATAAAAGATATTCACATTATTGTAAATTTATTAATTAATAAAATAAGACCAACTCAATTTAAAATTGTTTTTATTTCTAAAATATCCCGATCTCTAATAATATTGGAGACTGCACGATCTCTGATACATAGCATCAGACACTAGGATATCTAAGACCAATTAAGATCAAATGTATGTGTTGATCTTGATAAGTCTTTAAATTTTACATAAATAAATTTTTAATTTTGATAGGATTGTTTCCCTAAATTTTCTCTACCTTAATTAATAGTAATAATATTGAAAATTTTATTTTTATTTATATAAATAAATTTTCATAATAATAAACTCTTATAATAATGTCACACTCCTCATAGAAATATGACTGACTGAAAAATTAGATAACCAATCTTCCGTAACCCTCTTCAAAATAATGAAACACATACAACTCTTAACTATATTAATGTATAAAAAATAAATTTTATAAAACAAAAATTAACTGTAAAAGTTTGTTTAGTGAAACAAATAATAAGTTATTAAAAATTTTAGTAAAGATTTCTTGTAATGTAAAACATACCTATAAGGTTACATTCAACCAGGTAACAATAATTATAATATAACAAGAAGCTCCACTCTATTAATATTATAAATAATGTTCATTAACCAATATACATTAAATTCATTACGACATTTAAAATTTTAATGTGACTGTAAATTGAATAAATTTTTTTTAATCTAATTAATTATTCTCTTAAATACAAAAATTATTATTTATACAAGTAAATGATTGTTTTAACTAAAAAATTATTATCTATCACGGTAAAATAAGGTCTTTTAAGACTCTATTGTAACTCTATTTTGACAATAATTATCTTCCACGACTTCAAATTTGTACTCATTAAATTAAATTAAATTTAATCTCAAACTATTATTTTATAAATTGATTATAAATTTTGTTTTCAAGTCTGACATTTTTCGCTATCTCCAAGTACGAATTTCAACTTTTAAGTTTATAATAAAATTTTTGTCATCTCCAATTATTTTATTTTGAATTCAAAGGCTGAAAAGCTGAAAGGAAGGCGGAGCCTTCAGCCTTCACGTGAAGGGATGCCAAGACAAAAGCTTTTATTGCACTGTTAAATAAATTAAATTAATTGAGTCACTTGTCTGGTCTAATCAGTCTATTTTAATTAAAGTTTACACTGACTTATTTTGTCACTAGTCTAGTAGTCTATGATCTAAAAAGCACAAAAGACAAATGCAATTTAATTTCTCATTCTTAGGAGTGGCCACGTGTTTTTGAGGCCCCCTCAGCTTGACTATTTTTGGATGTTTAGTTGAGTCCTCCGGAGACTTTTTGATAGTAATTAAATCTTGTTTTGGAAAATGTAAATTCTAATAAAATAAGGCCAGTTGGTTATCTTGATGGACAGTCGTTCACGGGGACCATCCATAGTTTACAATGTGTTGACAGTGATTGATATCGTATTTGAGAGGTCGAAGATATCAATAATGTGTGATGGTGGTGGTGGTGGTGGTGGTGGTGGACATACCTATGGATAAAGGTGTAGGTCGTATAAGTTGTTAGTGATGGTGGTATGTGATTATAAATAAATAATTATTAATAATAATACAAGCTCAAAAATTATAAATTTAAAATATAAATATATTTATATAAATTAAAAATAATATTTTGTATTTCTGTCTCAATTTCTAGAAATTATTTGTTAGAATTGAATTACAAATTCAAATTCTAATTCTAAAATGTGATTCGAACAAGAAAATTAAAATTATGATTTAATTTTCAATTTTAATTTCAAATCATCCCATCCAAACTAACCCTAAATGAAATTCAAATCTTTAATTCCAGAATTCATCCAATATTACTCTGGGCTAATATTTGTGTTCTTAATGCTTTAGTCAAGGATGAATGAATTTGAAATTTGGAATTTCGGATTAATAAAAATAATAATTCAAGATTACCTTCTACAAACTAAATGCACATTTAATCATACAAAAAATTATTTTTGTTTTTTTGACATGTCAAATGAGAATTTTCTGTTAATTCTAATTAATAAAATAGTCGGAATAATAAAATTGATAATCTTGATATTGAGGTATAAAATTTATAATCTTACAACTTTTCTGGGATTTATTTGATAAATTGAACATTAAAAGACAAAACTAATAGTTTTTAAAATCTTCTAGAAATTTGATCAACAAAAATTAATCATTTACGAAAAAAATTAATAATCATAACATTTGAAGGTATCGAATAGTAATTTAGTCTTTTTTTATTTAATAATTTATTTTGATTACATGTCACATATTTTTCATGGAGACATGACTGTCCTGTCCAGTATAGCAGTCTTACTAGAAACAGCTTTGAAAAGTTTGTCTTTCCAGACTCAATGTCAAAGCACTAATTTGTCTTTTTGAACATAACAAAAATGTAAATTCCAATAAAATAAGGCCAGTTGGTTATCTTGATGGACAGTCGTTCACGGGGACGATCCATAGTTTTCAATGTGTTGACAGTGATTGATATCGTATTTGAGGGGTCGAAGATATCAATAATGTGTGATGGTGGTGGTGGTGGACATACCTATGGATAAAGGTGTAGGTCGTATAAGTTGTTAGTGATGGTGGTATGTGATTATAAATAAATAATTATTAATAATAATACAAGTTCAAAAATTATAAATTTAAAATATAAATATATTTAAACAAATTAAAAATGATATTTTGTATTTCTGTCTCAATTTCTAGAAATTATTTTTTAGAATTGAGTTTAAAATTCAAATTCTAATTCTAAAATGTGATTCAAACAAGAAAATTAAAATTATGATTTAATTTTCAATTTTAATTTCAAATCATCCCATCCAAACTAACCCTAAATGAAATTCAAATCTTTAATTCCAGAATTCATCCAATATTACTCTGGGCTAATATTTGTGTTCTTAATGCTTTAGTCAAGGATGAATGAATTTGAAATTTGGAATTTTGGATTAATAAAAATAATAATTCAAGATTACCTTCTACATACTAAATGCACATTTAATCATACAAATAATTCTTTTTGTTTCTTTTGACATGTAAAATGATAATTTTTTGTTAATTCTAATTAATAAAATTGTCGAAATGATGAAATTGATAATCTTGATATTGAGGTATAAAATTTATAATCTTACAACTTTTCTGGGATTTATTTGATAAATTGACCATTAAAAGACAAAACTAATAGTTTTAAAATCTTCTAGAAATTTGATCAACAAAAATTAATCATTTAGGAAAAAAATTAATAATCATAACATTTTAAGGTATCGAATAGTAATTTAGTCTTTTTTTTTTTATTTAGCAATTCATTTTGATTACATGCGTAATTTATGCATAATATAATAACAAAATTCTACATATAATAATTTATAAAAATAAAAATTATATATAAATAAATTAAATTTACAATAATTATTCATAAAAATATGATTCACGTATGATACGTAACATATAAATAGTTAATATAAAATATATCTATACCAATCTAAAATTTATAATTAATAAAATAAGATCAACTCAATTTAATAATATTAAAAATCTTTTTTTTTTTTTTTTATGTTTAAATATCCCGATAATTGTTTAAGATATTGAATAGACAACACAATCTAATTTTTAAATACTGCATGTTACACGTTGAAGTTCATAATTTTAGGAATTGCCGTTGCGACTGTTGAATTAGTAGATTAGAGTAACTTAAGATCTGTGTCGACACAAACTGCTAGGGTTTAAACCTTTTAAAAATAACTTTTTGACTTTATAAATTACAATCATACAGAGTCAGCGAGTTCACAATTCAGGGGACAATATGTAGAAATCTGTTTAAATAATTGAAGTTATTGTGGTTGATTTGATTATCTTTGAGAAACTGCAATTGAAGTATATAAATATTCTAATAATTTAGTTAAAATTTAATATGAACCGAAACATAAATGAATCATTATTTAATTTAAATTCAATAATTTTACACATTGTGCAAACACTTTAATTAATTTTCTTTATCATATTAGACCATGCATCTGATTTGATATATTAAATTGCCATTCCAGATGTAAGTAGACTATGAAATATTAAGACAAGATAGATAATCACTTGAGCCTGAAAATGTATTAGTTTTTGGATAATTTTTTTAATTTCTTAAAAGTTAAAATTAAGATCTTGAATAGACTTCATAATCTAATTTTTAAATCCTGCATGTTACACGTTGAAGTCCATATTTTGTGTATTTGAGTGGTGGCAATCGGCTCATCAAGAAAAATTGAACCCCACGTTAGAGAGCCACTTAAAAAATTTAGCACCAAAACATGAATAATGTTCTTTTTTTAATATAAATATGTTTATTATAACTCAACATATAAAAAATAAAATATATTTATTTTATGAAACGAACTACATTATAAACAAATTAAACTCGACCCTATTTATTAAAAGATTCAAATGAATCTCAAAATTGACTTTTTTCTTAAAAGCCGAATCCAGTCTAAACCTTTAAACAATTACTCATTATCATTTTCAATTCACTTATTGTTACAGGAAAATAATATTAATTTATTATAAATGATTTTTCTTTTTTTACTAATTACCTATTCGCGTGACTACTTGCCAATTATCTATAAATACTACCCTTACAGACAAACAAATAAACAAACAAAACACAATTACGGTCCAACGTAGCCATGCGCCTACGACTGTTAATCATTGTTAGTAGGGGTGACAATAATTTTCTTTTTGAGGGGAGTGTAATTTAAATAAAACATACTTCTATCCATTTTTGTAAGTTGCTACATGATAATTAGTAAATTTATTCTTAGTCTATAAATTGATCAATATTCAATAAACAAACTATAACACGTGATTGTATTTAAATAAAATCAATAATTATATTATGTTAGATGCACATATTTTTTTATCTATTTATAATATGAATTTTATTTATAATTTGTTGTTGTTTATAGAAATTTATTATTTAAATTAATATTTTGAAACTCGGCGAATTAGTTGAACTGTCACCCGGGGATGTTATCACGGGTAGAGTTAGGCTTAATGACTAATAGTTTTATACCTCAATATCAAGATTATCAATGAAATTAACATATTCACAGTGTATATTTAAAATGAAATAATAGAACTATTTCTTTCTTTAAAAAAAAAAAAAAATAGCAAGAATTTCATCCATTTTAAACCTACATAAGTATAAGAAACAACATCTAAAAAAAGATTTTTTTAATACTATCAATAGTTTATAAACCCGTGTAAATATACGGGTTTATATATATGCTAACTTTCATGATATATGCATTATGCGTAAATTATGTTTATGATATATAAATATATCTTCATCAACAATAAATATATATCAATAAATTATAATTAATAAAAAATAATACTCCATGTTAATAATATCAAACAAATAAATAAATCTAAAAAAATATTAATTGATAATATAAACATATAATTTTTCTAAAATTTTAAATATGAAAAAATAATTAGCACAACAATATTATAATTATAAAAACTGTACTCTTAATATTTTTTTTAATTTATAGTATTTTTTTAAAATTTTAGTTTATAATATTATAATTATTTATAACTTATTAAATAAAAAAAGAAGAGAAATTCAGTCTTAATTATTATTGATATATTGAAAAATTATTGATTTAATAATATTAAAAAGAATTAGGACAAAAAATAATAATATTTATAAAATAATTGTAATTATATTAATATTAAAATAGAGAAGAATTAAGAAAGAAGTTAAAAAAAGTATAGTCTATTTGAATAAATAATAATTAAAAAATATTTATGTAATAGTAAAAAATCATAAGAGTATTTATGAAAATAAAATTTCTTCAGCTAAATCACTTTTATATTCATAAAAAAATAGATAATTTAATAAAAATAATTAAATTCATAAATTGTTTTTTTATATTTTTAATTCTTAAGATGAAATAAAAATTAAAAATTAAAAATTAAAAATTAAAACAACAATATAATCATGGAGCTCTTAATATTTATTTAATTCATATATATATATATTTTTAGAAATAATTCATAAATTTGAGAAAAACTCAAAAACATTGTGCTTATTAGGAACTTATTATAAAAAAAAATTTACAAATTTGATCTTAATTATTGTTGACATATAATTATTGAAAAATGTGTAAACACTTAAGAATTAAAAGTTAAAACAAAAACAATAAAAACCACAAAAACTATATTAATATTTCTTTTAATTGATAGTAATTTTTTTAAACTTTAATTCTTAAATTTGAGAAGAACTAAAAAAAAGGAATTATTAAGAACATATTAAACAAAAGAAAGAAAGAAAGAGACATTCTATCTTAATTACTATTGAAATATATAATTATTAAAAAATTATAGATTTATTAAGATTGAAAAGAATTAGTAAAAAAGAAATCAATACCCCTAAAACAATTACAATCCTATTGATAATAAAATAGAGAAAAATTAATAAAAAAGGTAAAATAATAATAATTTATTTGTACCAAAATAATAACTAAATAATTATATAATATAAGATGAAATAATTTTAAAATTATTATAATTGTTGTATAAAATAGAGAGAATTTGATAAATTTTAGAAGTTGATTTTTTAACTGAATTTATCAATAAAAAATATTAAATATTCATTATTAACTTGTGAATAATAATAAATTTTGAAAAAAATATTTAAAAATGATTAAGCGAGAAGCTAAGAGTAGGTGTTAGTGGTCTTTTAGCGATTTAATTAGAAAAAAATTATTTAAAAAAAAAATCCTAATTAAGAATAAAAGTAATTTAAAGTGGTACCATTGCTAACAAATCTTTCTCCTTTTTTGGGTTACATAACTAACAAATCCCAACGAATTTGATAGGATGAAATTTAATATAAGATAGACGTATTCAGTCACTAGTCTAGTCTATGATCTTTGCACAAGAAACAAAGGCAATTTAATTTCTCATCCGTAGGAGAGGCCACGTGTTTTTGACTTTTGTAGATACTGTAATTAAGAATAAAGGCCTTGCGTTAATAAGTTTCTCTTTCCAGACTTATCTATCAAACACACTAAAATTTGTCTTTTTGAACAGAACAAAAATGTCAATTTTAATGTTAATATGCATGTCGTTTTTCAGAATGCAACATTGCTTGTCTCATGCCACGTGTTTGTGGACTTTAGACTAAAATCTAATTTTTACTTTCTTAAATTATGTTATGGATCACGTGTTTAGGTAACTGTTAAATTAATCATTGTGCGTAGGTATATGTTAATAGATTAGATTAGGTTAAGATTTGTGTAGACACAAACCAGGCTACAATAAGTACAAAATTATTATAATAATTTTTTAGTTAAAATTTGATATGGATCTTAATGAATCATTATTGATTTAAATTCAATATTAAATTGTGTCAACACTTTAATTTTTTGTTTTAATCATATTAGACTAGGTATGATTTGATAGACTAAGTTATCATTCCTAGATGTAAGTGGATTCTATAATACTAAAGATTTGATTTTTTATATTTAATAATGCACTATCTAAAAGTTTATTAATTGATAAAATAAAAATTCTAACTCAATTCAATAATATTACAACACATTTCACTTATATTATTTATATAATTTATAAGTATTTCATTAATTTTACAAGATGTCTAATTTTGAAACCTTGCGCTTTTTAAGTTCATATTTTGTATACTTTAGTGATAACAATGAGCCAAACTTGACAAAATTCAAATCAACTTTTCAATAAGATTTGAATCCAAGACTTTAAATAATTTACCATCAAAATATGTTACCAATTATGCTATTTATATAAGTATTATCAAAAACTGTTACAAATTATGTTATTTTTTATATAAATATATAGAAAATAAAATAAGTTAATAATATCAAATAAGTAGAGTTTAAAAAAATTTAAATTCGTCTCAGTTTATTATACGAGTCTGAATAAATTATAAGATAATGTCATTTTTTGAAAAATGAAATTTAATTTAAGCCATTAATTAGTGATTCATGAGCTATTTACATGATAGAGCGATTTATTAAATCCACTTGTCTTTTTGATGGGCACTTGTATTTCTTGGGATTCGGACTCTATTTGGATGTTATGTTCTGGTACCCACCATCCCAGACTTTGGTTCAGTCAAGAAATTAAATAGATATATACTGACCATGCCCTCTGTCCACGTTCCCCCAAATAAGATTAATTTAATATTCATGATTTTTTTTTTTTACTAATTATAATGAGTCTTTTCTAGAAATCATACCCTTACAAACAATCAAACAAAACACAATTATGGTCCAACGTAGGTATGCCCCTACAACTGTTAATCAATACAGGTCGATATTTACAAAACAAATTATAACTCATGAGTTTATTTAAATAAAATAAAAAATTATAGTGGATGTTAAATGCGCGTGATATTTTTTATCTACTTATGATTATATTTTATTTATAATTTGTTGTTGCTTAAAAAAAATCTTTTATTTAATCTAATATTTTAAATATCAAATCAGTAATTCACTCCAAAAAAAAAAAATTTAAATCTCAAATTATTGATTCAACTAGGATTAAATTGGATAATATTATAAATATTTTAATTATATAATTTAAATATTTAATTTTTTTATTTAATTATAAATACTAAATATATAAGAAAATAAAAATAAAAATTACATATTTATTAAATAATAAAAAAATCACGTTACAAATAATAAATATAATTATTAATAATTAATACGATAACTAATTAAATTATTATACATCACATCATTTAAATTTAATTTATGTATCAAATATTTCACTGATTCTTAATATAAATAATTATTTTTTTAATAAAAAAATTTGATTTGGTTTGATCTTTCCAGTATCTATTCTATCTGTTTTACCAGTCCAATTACAAGATGATTTTTTTATTCAATTAAATGTGATTTGTCACCTAAATAATGTTTTTATTGATCTGACTGGTCAGATTAGGCTAATTTTTAAAACTTTGGTTTGAACAATTAAATTTGATAGTTTATTATCTTTTAAGAAACTACAATTGAAGTACAAAAATATGATAATAATTTTTTAAAAAATTAAAATTTAGATTATGATCTGATCTAGTAAAAAACACACGAAAATTTTATATAAGTGTACTTATGAATATGAACGTTTGACTTGAGTCCCTTGTCTACCAAATCCAACCAGACAAATCTATTTTATTTAAGTGCTCTCCCCTTCATAACTGAAGCTAAAGATCGGAAGCTAAAGCTTAAACCGCTTTCAGAAATCCGAAATCCATGGCAATGATTCAATTCTCTTCGTCTCTTTTAATCAGACCTTTAATCAGGCCAGCCTGTAAGTGCCTCTCTCTCATCCCTCTCTCTCTCTCTCTCTCTCTCTCTTAGCCTATATGGTTGAATCCTCTCACAAGCTGGGAGCTTCTATGGTCAAAGTTAAGGACTTGCTACTTCAATCACAACCTCAAAAATGAGAGGTCAGTTAATTACTTATTTTAATTAAATACCCATTAGAATTTCATTTCATTTTTCAAATATTCACAAATTTAATTTTTTTACTAAATTTTATAATTCATCCATATATAATATATAAATATAGTTTTATGCAATATTTAATTTAGTTTCTTTAATTTTACTTTAATAATATGATTGATATAACGATTAATTAAGTCATTTAATTTTACATATATGACATTTGATTAAATTGATCATTGACAGACAAAATACTTTGTGCACTTATTTACATGATTGAAAAATTACAGATTAATTGCAAAGCAATTTATTTACAATTTAGAATCAATATAATAATAAAAATTGTATGAATCAAATTGACTAAATTGAGAGTAATCTGAGTAAAATAAATTTTGTATAAATTTATGGCAACAAAAGTATAATTTTTTTTTTGGTAAGAGAACAAAACTATAATTTAACTAACATTTATTTTTCTTACATTTAGTTTTATGGCCAGAGCAAATAAATCTCATCAACTGCACTATGTTGCAATTCCCACTTATGGTAAAATGTCATCAAGACTCAACAAATTTTGAATTATTTTGATTAAATTAAAATAGTTGTAAATTAATAAATTATAAATTTAGTATTTGTATTATCTATGTTTTCTCTGTGTTTTCTTGAACAGGAGACCGTGCGACATCCTTCCCAGAATTTGAAGGTTTACATTACATAATAGAGAAACATGTTACTTTGACTATAATATACTTACCAAATAATAATAAATTGAGTTAGTGTTAAGATCAAAACCCGATCTGAATTATAAACTCGACCCATAACGATTCACATAATTTCAATATGAAATTATAAAACACATGCAATCCTAATGAAAAAAGAGATCTTAATTATCTCTAGTGCTACAAATGTGTTTGCAACGTTTGTTGTTTTTTGTGCGTCCTTACCATTATGTAAAGAACTCTCCTTTGCAGGAAATAAAATAATATGGAAGGAAGGTACAGAAATGGGTAATATTAGGTACCTGGATATTAGAGATGGTATTGGTGATCAATGTGCAGAAAAAGGAGATGAGGTGGGTCTCTTTGGTTCTCACTAAAATTGGTGATTGATATAACATATTAAGTATAAAATATAGTTATATTTAAGTATTGACCTAATTGAAAAGGTCATCAGTCGAAATATGAATTTGAACACTATCAAATCATGATGCCAAAATATTAATAGTTATGCATCAAACTTATATGCGACTATGTACTCAAATTCTATAATTTCCACCTAAGATAAATCCAGGTGACTATATTGATTGGAAGATCCATAGAATCTTGGGCTATATAATTTGTACTTAATAATTTTTTGTTGGTATGATAACTAACTAATCAACAATTCTTCACAGGTGAGGGTTAAGTACACCCTCTACCACAATAAGTCCCACGAACCTGAGGATGACGTTCCTGCATACAAAATATGCCTGGGAAAGGATCACCATGAACATAATCATGATCCAGGTTAGATATTAATTAGAATTTAGTGAAATTTCATTTTCCAAATTTATACCTTTCTTTTTATTTAATACACAAGTCATGAATCCAGAACTTGACGAAGGGATATATGGAATGAAACGGGAGGGAATAAGAAGAATTGTCACTCGTCATAATCATAAACACAAATGGAAGGTAAGTTTTCTAAATACTTTAATTTTGTTTAAATTACAAAAACAAAAACCAAAAGCTTTGTGAGTTTATTTTTATGATAGAATCGTGGAAATTTTGTGGTAAATTCTTGAAAAGTGATTGATAAGTTTGAAAATACAAATATTATTTCTTATATGAATTTATCAGCGTGTAAAAAAATGTGAGCATGTATTATTATTTATGAGGCAGGTTTATTCCAACTTAGCTATCAGGGTCTGTTTCGGTCATTCTAATATTTTTAAATTTAAAATAGGAAATGATATGCACTAGCACTGTAGTATTAATAATTTAATTAGTTAGATGAACTTTAAAAAATGTTGTCTAAAAACAACAATAATATTGCATACTATTTACCCATCAACTGTTAACCTGATAAATTCTTGTGAACTTCTTATCAAGAAAAAAAGAGGAAAAAAATAGAAATTAAAAAGAGGAAATAGTCAATTATGTATATTGATCGACTAAATTAAATTCTTGTGAACTTCCTATCAAGTTGTAAATAAAACAAATTTCAAAACTTACACAAAAATTTTAACTAAATTATTCTTTGTTTAAACTATGACGTGAAGAATTTTTTTTTTTTTTTTCATAATTATGCAAGAAACTATGAAATATAAAAGGAGCAAAAAATAGAAATTAAAATTAGATATAGTTAAAAATAAAATAAAATTCAATATGTTGTAAAAAGGGGTGTAGGATTAAATAAATATAAAACATTAACAACATTAAATAGCATACCAACAATTTTTTGTTACAATTAGATAATGACTAGCTTATGCATATATTGACTAATCCACCTTTCTAGTTCGGTAAAAAATAAACTATCCAATGGCAGATGTAGACATTTAACTTTGGGAGAGCTGCTTATAATTTTGTCTGATTCGGTCAAAGATTATAGATCTAGACATTTAGTTTTGGCGAGCTGTGTATAATTACTTTAGACAATATTATAATAGGCCAATTATAACATTTAATAATTTCTTTAGACAATATTATAATAGACCAATTATAACATTTAATTTTGAGGGATCAATTATAATTTTATTTTCTTCCAGAAAAGATTGTTGTTCTGTTTTTACTTGTAAAGTTTAGTTTAATTATATTTTTATCTTGAATAGATATTACACCGCCCCGAGGAGGAGCACAAGATTTATGATCTCGCATTGTTGGATATTGTAAAGCCGGAAAAATAAAATATGGCCGAAGTTAGACACTTACATATGTTGTGTTTCTAGTTGAAAGTTTGCATGATAATATGATATTTGTAGAATTCAATGTGTTGTAATAAATGTTGGCTTAATAACTATGGTCAAGCTTCCCCTTATCTATTGTTATTCACAAAAAAGAGCCTTTGCCTTTGGTTTGAAAACCATGAACTTCGATTCAGAGCGACTCCTAACTTTATATGAATTTAATGTTAGCATATTCTATTCAATTCATACAAATATACTCTAAATTAAGCAGTCATCGTTGTTATCATAATCACACGGGAGAGAATTGAGGTCTTCTAGCTTATGTCTGAGAAATATTTGATGCACTCTATTCAGTGACAATACATGATTTTTATAAACTAGACCTGGGACCAGTATAGTCCCCTTAAACTCTTCCTTCCATCAAGGAAGCATTTTCATGAGTAAGATAAAATTGTTATTTTTATTGAGAGATAACTACAAGTGGTTTTAACCAATACTTTAATTACTTATATTTACTTGTATTTTTCATTTTATTAATTATCTGTGACACAGTGATAATCTAGCGTATTTACATACAAAATTGGTATGATAATAAAGTAAATATATATATATGTATTTATGAATTAATTTAATTATATTATAATATTCAATAATTAAATGTTAGTACAAAATTGTATTGATTTATATATATATATATATATACACACACCTGAGTATCATTATCAACAACAAATTAGAAAGCAATTGTAGTCATAAATTATATTAAAACAAGTCATTATCTTTTCTTTTCTTGGTCAATACCGACTTAGTGCCGTTTTGGGTGGGTGATTAAGTAATCTACTCTGTTATTCTCCTTCACCTGGCCATTCTTTGGTCTTGCTTTTTCCCCTGTTTGAAGCTTGGTAAACTGGAACGAGAGAAGCCTTCTAGTACCGAATAACTAATGGTTGGTAAGTGATTCTTGGATTCTTGTTGGCTGGCCGTATAGGTTGTGTTATAAGTAGTTAAGAGCAGAAAATTTTGCAATTAAGATGACCAGCAGCACCTTGCCGCTACTGTCATCTGTTTTCCTTGTTCCTACTGCCCTGTTATGTTATTCTTGCCGTGTGGGAAGGATTGTTGTTGGTGTGGAAGTGAGCGTGTAAACAAGAGGAAGCCATCATGTATGCACTGTCTTAATTTGGTTGGTCTTAACTATGTGAGAACGTGTGGAGGAAAACCAAGATGTACGGATTAATTCCTTCAATCTCAGTGACTGAAAGCGTAGAAAAGAGAGGGGGGGGGGGGGGGGGGGGGGGGGGGGGGGGGGGGGGGGGGGGGGGTTGCTCAATTACTGTCTTTTGTTTTAAGACAGTAAACTTAGCATATTATACTCCTTCGACCGGTTTTGTAATCAACAAAAGAGATAAAAGATAGTCCTATAAGTAAATTTTTCTCCCTTAAAACCGAATTGAAGTCTTGTTAATTTGGTTGCTGTTAGTTTTAGGAATTAGTTATAATTTGATTGTTATACATAGAGAATTAAGATGATGGAAGTGGTAAATTTAAGTATAGAACGTAATTAATTTTTAATAATTGAGCATGAATGGCGTAAAATAAAAAGAGGATGAATAATTTCTTCGTAAGAATATATATATTCAAGGAACTCTGTTCCTTTTGGTTATTAAGTAAATGTTTTCATATTTAGTTTTGAAGCTAGTTAAGACTATTTCTGCATTAATGATTAATGTTTATGAGAGTAACAATAGATAATTAATTAGTATTAGGTAAGTGATAAAATAATATAGATTATAATAAAGTAACGAGGTAATTCTAAATTGTGCACTAACAAAGTACGCATGTATCAATGAGGAATAATAGTTATATTAAATAATATATATATATATATATATATATATATATATATATATATATATATATATATATATATATGAATTTTAGTTTCAGATCGTGTGGAGAACATTCCGATATCTTTGCAGACTAGACAGGTTGACGAACAACGTCATTGAACTAGTGAGTGAATTATATATTTTATGGTTATCAGATTATTATTTGAAATTATATGCTTACTTGAATTTAATGAGTTATAATAAAAAACTATGCAAATGAGTGATTTCAATGATTTAATTGGATGATATGTGATTGACATTGATTGTGGTTGATAAGGGCCAATAAGTGAAAATTTCCTAAAAAATGGTTTTCATTTTTGAAATTAAAACCAGGTGCACCTAGGTTATTTGAACTTGCAAGTTAATATGAGTTATCCTAATTTTGAAAATTGTTTTGAAGACTATTAGACTGCTCAGTCCCGGTATGATGGATTTGTGTACGGAGAATAACTTGTTGTGCAGATACGTAAATGCCTGGTAGGGGAGATATTGTTGTGCGAGGTTGAGTTACTCATTGGCCCTTTGCTTGTTTAGTTGATTGTTTAATTATTAATTAGCTTGTATGATTCGGTTGCTGTTTCGGAACGATGAGCTAAGTGAACTGTGATTGTATAATCACGTATGTGCATGACTAGATTTGAATGAGTTGTAAATTATGATATTTGTGTTGTATGATACTAGTACCTGTAGGGTACATGACTTACTCACTGAGTCTTGGTTACTCACATTTTCCTTTGTGGTTTTTTTTTTAAGTTTTCAGGGAATCGCGGTTGAGCACTATATAGGGTTACCTGCCGACTCTATCGCAACAAAGTATATCTCGAAAATCGCACACTTGGAGTGTAAAGAACATTACTTGCAGTCACCTAGGGTGTTATGCATGGTCGTAATGTATATATTGATTTTGTTACGGTGTTGTTTTGTTTTGTTAGGAGCGGAGCTCCTCTGTATATTATGATATCACAATTTACTATTGACTTGAATCCAAGTTGTTTGTTATATTATGGGTATGTTCCACCGTTTGGGAAATTTTTGCCAATATTTTCATAAATCGTTTTATGTTTTACTGTCGGTACTAGATATTATTTTAACTATATAATATTTTGATAGTATTAATTACGATGTATTTTTAAATTATGAGGCACACTACTTGCATATTCTGGGTTACGGGGATATGGACACCTATTCCTCTGGCTAGTCATATTCTTATTTGGGGGTGTGACATTATCCTTATAATAATTATGTATATGATTATTGACATGTGGGCCACGCTTTAAGTTTCCTAAAGGACATGTCTTATATTCTCAACTTGGCTCTCATGACAAAATCATGTTACCAAAATAAGTGATAAGAACAATAACCTTATATAGCCATATAAATTCTCTAGATATGGAAAACTAACACTCAAATTAAAGACTTTTAATATATGAATCATGACGGTCATATCCTACGAATTTGAATACTCCTTTCTATGTACACATGCTTGATTCTCTTGAACAAAGTAATTTATGAGTAAAAGGCTCCAAATGAGCCATTTATAAGGGTCTTACTTTTTTTTTTGGGCACATATTCTTTATGTGTACAACAACTTTAATGTCAAACTTTATTCTACGAATATCATATGAGATCTCTTTCAAATAAGCAAGATTAATCTTTGATTGCAATAATAAAACGTGTATGAACAACAATCCTTTAATCATGGGATTTTCAAACATTAGGCCAATACGTATATTCAAGATATCCACTTTACGCTTCTTAATATGATCTCTAACAAGAAGATATTTTATATCAATGTGTTTGTTATCATATCAACTTTATTATTCTTAAAAAAAGATAATATTGCAGCTAAGTTGTTATAGTGAAATTTGTTGGCATTGCTTTAGAGTTGACAACTCTTAACCCAATATTACAATTCCTCCACCAGAAAGCCTATAACTTGGCTTAATAGCATGTAATGAATTATACTTTAATTGTAGATTAAGCAATTACTATTTGCTTCTCCAAGATACAACTCTCATATCAAAGGAAGCTGATGTATTATGAAGTAGATTTTCTTGAATCTACACATATATCCATTATAATTTAAACATTAATGCTTAATCATTCAGAGTGTTTATGTGAGTTTATATTTTTTGGTTACTTACAGATAATACTTAACTTTCTTAGTGACTTTACACGAATCAAGGCTATGATTTCTTTATTATTAGTTAAGTATTCCTACAACAAACCCTTATATATTAGGTTCTATACAAATCTGTGTATGGGATCCCAAACTAAATTCTACTTAACTATTTTGGCCTCTGAACCTTATTTTGTAAAACTTTTGATTTGAAATTAAAACTTGTGCTTAAAGTTCTAACTATTGATCCATATTCTATTCAGTTTTTTCCAAAGATCTTATTCATCCCAAAAGTCATTCCGAGACACCCCTAATACCGAACTAATGCCTTCTTGACCGTTTTGCCCCCGAAGCCTATTTTTCAAATCTTTTGTTTTGAATTGAAACTTATGCTTGAAATGCTGACCGATCCAAATTCTATTTTTTTTTTCTACAGGTCTTATTCGTCCCAACAACCATTCTGGTACTCATATAATCTCAAACAAATGTCTACTTGACCATTTTTCCCTCTGAACCTTATTTTTCAAAGCTTTTGTTTTAAAATGGACATTTGCACTTAAAATCCTAATCGTTGATCCAAATTCTATTATATTTTTTTCTACAAAACTTATTCATCCCCATGGTTGTGTTAGTACTCCCAAACATATGGTATCATAGGGGAAGCTGATAGTATCTGTGTCCACCTTGTGTAACCTAATAATTTGAAGCTAAAAACTTAAATTTTTTTAAAAAACTATCAATGTCCCCTTCTTGTAGAGGTTGTTAGTTTAAAAGCAAACACTGATAGTTCAAAAATTTTATTCATATATTTGTTTGTACACTTGCTAAATGATAAATTTTATATAAAAATTGATATAACAACCAAGATGATCGTTTACTAATGAAAACATAAACTAAACATCCACTACAAGAAATCTCTTTAGGAACATTATTCACCAACATGATTGTTTACTAATGAAAACATAAACTAAATATCCACTACAAGAAAACTCTTTAGGAACATTATTCATTAAGAATAGTTGATCGGTAATAAATGAAAATACTGACCAACTTAAAGACTAACTGACCAAAACATAATTATAATAAATTACTTTTTTTTTTTGGTGGGAGGTGTACCAACCAACTAAAGTTGGTCGGTAAATAGTTTCACTTTTACCAACTAACCATATTCCTCTTATAGTCTAAACGTGCATTTAGCTTATTCTTTTTTACTGACCAACCTTCGTGGTTAGTTGGTGTTTTCTAAATACCTAAATCCTTTTTTTTTTTCTCATTTTATTTTTCACGCTATTATTTTTCCTTCCCATCTCTCTCTCTCTCCATAATTTCAGCCTCTTCAATCCACCATCAATGTCCACCTCTTTAACAGTAAGGATCGAGCCAAAAAATCTACACCTCAATACCCTTCTTCAATCAACCATAAACACCAACTCCTCAACAACATTTTGCTCAATCATTGTGTTTTAGGGTTTACCAGACACACAATCGCAAGCTCTTCATTGAGAATAGCAGAAGCACAATCACTAGTTGTCCACGAAGTCAAACACACAACAAAGACAGAGCAGTTTTAACATATCATTCTTAAAGATTTGCTTTGCTTCAATCAAGATCTTAACTTGTACTTTTTTTCCTTGTTTACTCATTATACTTATTATATGTTAATTAGTTATTTTATTTAAACAGAGTCATGTGGGGGCTTCTTTTATTGGTGAAAATCGTGTGCAAAGTTAATTTGGGACGAGAAGATGCTTAGAATGATCAAGAGCATGAAAAGGAATTTCATGAGAATAATTAGATAATAGTTCTTACTTTTATGATATATAAATGGATTAATATTATATGATATTATATATAAGCATGTTACATTGTGTTGATTAATTACTTTGATAATTATATGACAATTTTTGTAATCCTCTAATGTACCATTTTTGACCTTATATAATAGGTATGCCTTAAATTAATTTGTGTTTGCTTAAACACGATAACGTGTGGTTGTCGTGTTATGAGTCATGCGAGATAATAAAATATCGGCATTGAATCAGAATTAACTAGTCCTTAGGTGTCTTTGACATGAAATTTAGATTGTAGAAGAATACGGGTGACTTAATTAAATCTTAGTTTAGTAATAGTAGCCTTTACAAGAGGCAAACCCTTCGGCTTAGTTCAACAAACCAACCAGCCATTTGTGAGATTAATATACTAAGACTTTTATAATAATAATAGAGAGCAAAGGAGATAAGAGGCCTATTTGACATAGACTATATGAATTTTCGAATAACCCACCTTAA
The DNA here is from genome assembly GCA_029379385.1 of Quillaja saponaria. Classification (NCBI taxonomy): domain Eukaryota; kingdom Viridiplantae; phylum Streptophyta; class Magnoliopsida; order Fabales; family Quillajaceae; genus Quillaja; species Quillaja saponaria. Next base: position 15,488,575 of record CM055611.1, on the reverse strand, counting down.
ACCTATGTTTTATCATAGAGAAACAAACCGTGAAAATGCACATACAAGTGTACTCCATTCATTTCTTCTAAGAGATATAAAATATTCTTTCCAAGAGATATAAAAAGTTTCCTTTTCCTCACGTTAAGTTTGCAAACTAATCTTGAAACTAAATATCGAGGCCTAGAGTCAACACACTTATTGACTAAAATAATAAAGTCTTAAAGTATCTTAAGTCTGTGCGCAATAACTCTCAACCACAATTTATAGGCACTCCTTACTAAATTGATAAGGCCAAGCACTTGAATAATTGTCATTATGTGGTTTCAGGGAAATGCAACCGCCTTGCTTCTCGAATGTAAACCTTGCCTAATCTTCATTTTTCCTTAAAGAAGTTGATTAGTTGTGTGGGACTCTTGGGTTTAATTTTGTTTGGACAAAGGATTTAGTTAGTTGTTAGTTACATAATGTGGTGGATGAGTGGAAGTAGGTGTTGGTATAGTAGCAGATTGAGTTAAATTACTTGTTTATTTTATGGTGAAATGGATCGTGGAAATATATATATACGTCTATGTCTAGCCTATCTATTTTCTCTTAAGTCTTTGTATTAAAAAGCATGGAAAGTTTTTGTCACGTTTATAAACTAATTTTAATGCTAAATATCGAATCTTGAAAAATGTACACTCATCAATTAAAAGAAAAGAATGAAATCTAGATTATCCTAATTTTGTATGCGCAATAACTTAAATCTACAAATTTTTATGTGTGTCTTATGGGATTGAGAGGGTAAGATACTTCAATACTCGTTACTATATGGTTTCAAGAGAATACAAGTGTTTAAGTTTTGAGTATAGATTTTATTTAAGATCTATATACTTTTGTAAAGGAGTTGGATTAACTATGTGTGGTTTTAGGATGTGACCCTATGGGGATAGGGGAGTTAGTTAATTATTAATTATATAACATGGCGTAGGAATAGTATAAAGTATAGTTCAATGGTGAGTTAAATTGAATCCGCTCGTGGGTCAGGAGTAAACAAAGTCTTTCCTAAACATCTTGATTTATTCTGGTTGTGTAAGGATTAACAATAGATGAATTTTTCCTTTCCCTAATATTATTAATTTATTGATCAGTTATAAAGACTCAAACTATTTCTTTTATACTTGAAATGCCATTAAGGAAGGAGTAACGTCTCGAAAACTATTTCTGTAACCAATGAAGTAAAACGAGATTTTAGTCATGTCTTTTGAATTCATTAAGGTTTCATTAATTTTCATAAATAGCGAGAATAAGAAGTAAGAAGTGATGTACAAAATATTTGTGTGATGTTGCAAATAGTTGAAAGAGAACAAGTTTTGTACTAACTTCTTTAAGTATGAATTGTGATAAAATGAGTTTACAGGTTGGAATTTATTGAGTTGAATGGGTATGTTTTGATACTTAATAAAAAGCTAAATCTAAGAGACATAAAATTTGTATAGGGATTTGAAGCTTTCTGTTAAGTTCAAGCACTCTTGTCTAATTCAGTTTATAATAGCCAAATCAATTTTACCAATATCCGTTATAATAATTATTATTCGAAGAGGAAATTTGTCAGTAGTATCGGTTATTTACTAGCAGAGTGTTATAACAATGAAAATTTTTGTTAATAAGATTAACGAATAATAATATGTATTTTGAGAGGTAGTAATAAATAACATGAACATAAAAGACATTGAATCAATGAATATTGTGAATTTGAGTAAATAAGATTCAATATATGTATATAGATGATTTTATCTATACAATCAGAACATATATAGATCGTAAACTTAACTAGTTGTCATAATCGAATATCAAACTATGAAATTAGAATAATACGATGTAAGTCTTGATTAAGGATAAAGATAAATGAAATAAATTAATGTTATACCTAGTTGGATATAAAATGTACACATAGAAGAAATTTAAAGTTGACTTCAATTTTGATATTTGTTTCAAATAATTTTAGTGATAAAGGAAGCGATGTCCTTCCTAATGGAATAATCAAATCTCAATGATAAAGTTGGTATTCTCTTTTCTTTTCTTAATTAAAAGGATAATTAGAAAATAAAATAGTAAATAATAAACCCAGTAAAGATGGGTACGTTGTAATTCAATATTTCGTTGCTTTAGCTATATCGTGGAATAAACGGTATTACTAATATCAATTAAATTCGTTCCAGTAAACGATATGTATCACTAGCCTGTGTACAACCAATTGTTATATGAACTTGTAGTGATTTTAAGTATAGTCATAGGGATCACCTAAAAAGATTTATTAGATTCGTTAATGACTCTATCGTAATATTTATGTATATATATATATACATAAGATAAATCTTGAATATATCAAGTCTTTGAACCAACAAATTTGAACTTTAGAACATGTATATATATATTAAAAGATATTTATACACCTTGTTAATATATTTAAATTCATGTATATAGAAAAGATATATTTATATCCTTTAGAGGAAATACAAAAATTAAGAAATTTGTAGATGTTAGTTTGTCAACTAAGGAAAACTGTAAGTAACTAGAGTTAATCATCCAAATTAGTCAAATTTTTAAATGAGAAACATGATATGATTCCGAACAATGACATAATAATAAAATATTAAGTTTAGTGTTTTAAAAGAAGCAGATTAACACTTCTTGAAACTTTATTTCAACTATCTAATTTAGATAGTTAATTTAATCAGGTTTATTTAATTTATGTTAGTGTATAATTGTATTAGCAAAGTCTCAAGTATTATGAGTCAATGAAGTAAAATTAGATAAGAAATCTAATGTCTGAGAAATAATTAGTGACAAGTATAAATATACAAGTTCATAAATCTTTTAGTGAATTTTTTTAACTAATACTATAAAAAACAAGAAACCAAATGGGGAAAACCAAAACTATATTGAAACAACATTATCTACATCTCGTTTAGGTAAATAATCTATCCATATCCTTTGTTGTTGAAATTCGGCACTAATTTCTTTTAAGGGGGAAGACTGTTATAACCCAATAATTTAATGTATGTTATAGAATATTCGTATATTATTATGACCCTCACAACCTGGTAATGCAATAATCGAGTTTTAGAGATGATGTGTAAAATTTTAGTTATAAAATGACAAACACATAAATAAATTAAATAAGTAATAGTGCAAGTAAATATCCTAGAACCTAACAACTTAATGTAAGTTTTGGGTTATGCTACATAAATCGTCGTGGGGATTAAATAATCATTTTCCATAAGTGAACTAAAATAAAAGATTGTTTGAATCTATGAATATTTATCGGTATGTAAATTAATTAAAAATTTCTTCCTAATTGATTAAGTTATAACTTGTAGCTAATGGTAAATTCACTATCAATGAGTAGAACAAGTGCGTAATAAATTTAAATATTTAAAATGTAAGTTTGTATATATATATATATACTTACAACCAAGATTCAATTTGAGTCTTAAATTTTTATTTTTTTATAAAAAAAAACCATTGATTTTGACCTCATTGATCGAGTTTATTTTTATTTATTTATTTTTTATTTTTTGAAATGTGTAAATTTTAGCAGTAAACAAATAGTAGTGTAATTAAAGGTATAAACGGTATTTTAGTGTATATTTTAGAAGGTTCGTACGTAACTTGTGTAAATAGATGGATAAAATAATACTTGTGTATATTATACGTATATATATGTGATTAGGGAATTAATTCTCATTATATCCTTGGTGGACATAAGAAGTTGAAAATTTACATATATAAATTTTATTAAGGGATGTCAAGTGTGTAGATAAAAGAGTAAACTAGAAATATATATATATATACCAATATTTAATATGGACCACGTAATAAAATTTTTGACTCCTTGACTTTGTATTTCATCTTATTTTAATTTAATTTGTTCTTTTTCCTTGCCTTCTCTTGTTTGGCTAATTGTGGCTTCTTTATTCTTCATCTCCACAGCCTCTTTTCTTGTTGACTTCCCCTGTTTTTGTCTTTGTAATTTCCTTGCTGGCCGAAAGTTCTAGCCCTCCCTTCTTGCTTGTGCTACTTCATTCCTCCTTGCTTGTAGTCGTCTGTGGCTACTTCATGCCGAAAGTTCCAGCCTCTTGGTTTTTTGATGGTTTTCTAGCTTAGAATCCTTATTCTTTTGATGTTTTTGATTGATTGATAACTTAGGCTTAGAGATTAAGGAAATGCTAGATGAAAGTTTAAGAACAAAGGGTGAAAATTAGCATCTAAGTGGTATGTAAATATATAGATAAACATACATATTAATTGAAATAATTTATGCACCCAAGTTATTTGATAAAATGCCTACAATTTTTTATTTATTGTGTATAATGAATATAATTTGACAGATTTCATAGGTGAAAAAAATTCATTATTTCAAATGTCTTTAAGACTGAATTAAATTAAGAGTTTAAAAGATAAAATGTAGCTTATAGTCTTGACATGTTGTATGTAAAATTTCGTAGCTTGGTTCCAAATATGTTGTGAGTTATAGCTGTTAGACTCCGGCTAGGTTAGGCAGGATTCATAGTGCCCTGTTTTTGGTTCATATAAGAAATTAAGTGGGTTCATGACAAATTCTAGGAAAAGTTTCTAAGTAATAAAGATAGATATACTTGTCTATTAATAAACCCAACAAATATAATCAAATTTCATTTTTCCTAGAGAAAGTTATGTTCAATTAACTAATGTAAGGTCAAAACTGTCAAAAATCCTGCGTGTTGCAGAATTTGATACAACTTCAAACAATAAATTGTATTGATATACAAATCTAAAAATAAAAAATGATATACCATTATAAATCTACATGTGTCTAGTATTTTATAAATTTTACAAAATTGGATCCAGAGTTTTTTAGAGAAAGATATGACCGTTAAAGTGGATATTGGTCCAAACTTCAAGTTTGTACAGTTTCAACATTTCTAACTCATGAAGTATTTTTTTTTTTAATCTTTTCTAATGATTTCTTCTACCCTATGCATTGTCAAGACATTTAAAATGTCTTTTCATTATTAACCCTATCACACAAAGTCCAATTCATATTAATTGGCATTTAATAACTTAATGGAAAACTTTCATAAATAAACCTATATAAGATGACAGACTTAGTAACTAAAAGATTATAATAATAACATTTATGAACTAAATATTATTTGGGTATATGAATTTCAGTTCCGAATTCTAATGTGGACCTGATGAGATGCGTAGACACAAGTGTGAGTGAAGAATGAAATCGGTTAAGAGTGAGTGGTTAATTGCTGCCTTTAAGGGCTAGATTGGTATGTGTAATTATATGTTTATTTGAATATGCGTAATTTATGGAAAACAAGCAAGTAGAGTACTTTAGTAATTTATTTAAATTATGCTTATTTGATATTGATTGCTGTGTTTAACATTGGTTGTGGTTGATAAAGTCCAACAAAGTGAGATTTTTATGAAAATTGATTTTTATCTCTGAAATTAAAAATCTAGGTGCACTTAGGATGTCTGATTTAAAATCATAAAAAAATTTTGATTCTGATAAATGTTTTTCTAAAATTGAGTGTTCAACCCCAGGTGGGATGGATTGTCTACATAGATCAATTTGTTGTGCCCCCGGTAGAGGATGATAATGTTGTGGAGAACTGGGTCACTCGTTGGCCATTTGATTACTTTGTGTGATATTATTATGTTGACTTAAATTGTGATCATGTGTGTCATATAAATTGTGAAACTTATAATGTATAAGTGTAATATGAAATATTATAAGAATCATGCTACATGATATTAATATATATGTTTTACGTTTGTGCTGAGTGATGCTAGTATCTTTTGGGTACAATTTTCCACTCACGGAGTCCATAGAACTTACCCCTCTTCTGTGATTTTTTTTTTTAGTAACAGGAGTTTGATACATAACGTCACCGAGCTTATGACTTGTCGATTGAGTATGGCAAGGTAATACTAAGATCTCAGACTTGAAGTTAAAGGATGAAAGTTTGCAGTCATACTAGAATTGTGGGGGTGTCTAATTTCCAATTATGTAAGTGTCTAATTGTTTATCTTGGTTATGATGTGGTTGGAGCGGAGTTCCTTGTTATTTTTATGTTATTGTTGTGTGAATTCATGCGCCTATGTATTTGTATTTTGAGCATGTTCCGTATTGCAAAGAACCTTTGTCAAACTTTTCAGTAACTTGTTAATTATTACAGGAAGTAAACTTTTACAGTGAACTTCGGTTTTAGAAAAACTAGTTTTATTCTTTAATTGGGTCATAAGTCAGGTTTGTTATTTTGTTTCGAAGTCAAGATTACGATAAATTGGTTACTCAATTTTCTAGCCAGTCATGCCTTCGTGGAGGTGTGACAATTTTATTTTAATTCTTCAATATATTTAATTTTCAGCATTAGTTTATAAATTAGTAATTGTAAGACATGTTTTTATTAATTTTTTTTAAATGATAAAAATGGAATATGGAATATTACCGACCAACCACCATGTTGGTGGGTAATTATAGGCCAACCACTAGAGTTCGGTAGGTATTACCCCGACCTTCCTGGTTGGTCGATAATTACCTACCAACCTTTTGGTTGGTCAGTAATAACCTACATATCTCAGTTATCTGCCAAAATTTTTTTGCTAACTAACTTTGCCGACAAACTTTATTGACCAACCCTATGGTCAAAAAGTCTTCACCTAAATTTTTCCTACAAAATTTGACCTCATTACAGACCGACCTGGTTATCGATAATGGGTAGTTTTCTTCTAGTGATCTTTTTAAAATGTCAAGTCAAAGTATTTTGTTTGTTCATATCAAGAAAATAAATTTAAAATTAAGTATCCCCAAAAGTTGATTCTTGCTCATCTTTCTCACGAACATCCATCAAATTATGAAGAGATATGGAGCAGCTGATGAAGAAGGGTCTTGAAAAATCAATTAATAATGATAAGTCAAATGATCAAACTTTTTTTAATTATCACGCTAATGTAAGGCGATAAGATAAAGTTACACAACAAAGTGTCAAAGATTATTTTTGTTAGAACCTTATTAACTAGAGTACATTTTATTAATTAGAGTACATTTTAAGATGTTGCACGCAAATTATTATGCTTACGTAAATTATGAATTTTCATGGGATATGTTAAAATAAGATAGTAATTAAATATATATAGGTGATATAATGCTTACGTAACTTAGAATTTAAAAATCTTTCACATTGGTTGATTAAATTTATATTTTTGTTCTATGATAGTCATATTAATAGGTGAAATTGGTACATATATTGTTAGAGTGTAAATATAGACAGCTTAGTTAGTGGGTTAAATTTCCTTATTTGTAGTTTCCTTATTTATGTATAATTCACTTACTTGTACTCCACACAATCTCGTAGTATAAATATATTATTTTGGTATGATGAATTCTCATCTAATTCATCAAAACACTTTGGGTATCTTTTTTTTAGGTTTTACATGGTATTAGAGCTAGGCTCACGACTGATGGGTAGCTCTATTATGCCCACACCCGACAATTGATCATCCCACGACTAATGGGCTCCACCTCATAATTTCGGATCTCCACGTTCCTCATGAGAGGGTGTCAATGTGTGAATTCCCACATTGCTAAGGCTGGAGGACTTCATAATCCTTATAATTAAATGGACCTCTCTTCTTGTAACAAATTGATTGATTTTCAAGAGTGAAGCTCTAATACCATGTAAAACCTAAAAGAGAGATACCCAAAGTGTTTTGATGAATTGGATTTGTGTTATGCAATGTAGAAGATGACATATGATTAATAAGGTAGTATGCAGTAAGTACATTATCCCCGATGAACAGTAGTCATATTGCTGGAATGAAACACAGCAATAAAGAGACATGCTGGAAAGAAACACAACAGAAAATAAAAATTAGGGTTTTCTCTCCCTAAGTTATGATACCATGAAGTAATAGAGTGCGAGCTGTTTCGATTAAACATCTATTTTTGCGCTCAACAACTCAATTTTGTTGAGGGTGTGAGAACAAGATGATTGATGCAGCATACCTTGAGATGTTATAAAGTGCTGAAATGATATAGAAAAGTAGTCACGTGCATTATCACTACCCAAAATATGAATAGAAACACCAAATTGTGTTTTAATTTCAGCACAAAATTATTAGAATATAGAAAATAATTCAAAACAATTTTTCATTAAAAATAACCACATGCAACGAGAATAGTCATCATCAATAAATGTTACAAAATACTAAAATCTCAAAAATGAACTAACACATCTAGGACCCCAAACATTAGTATGAATAAGATGAAAAGAAGACTCTGCTATAAAATGACTATACTTTGGAAACGAAGTACGTGTTTGCTTGCCAAGCTGACATGACTCACAATTTAAAGATAATAAGGATGACAAACGAGGAACCACCTTTTGAAGCTTGGATAGACTAGGATGACCCAATCGACTGTGAATGAGAATAGGTGACACATCTGTAGGGCAAGCCACTAAGATGTATGTAGTAGGGTAAGATGGTAGAGGCCCTATGACTCACGCCCTGTGCCAATCGTTCATCCCATACGTTGGTCCTGTATAGTAAATGAATCATCAATGAAAGTGACAAAACAATTGAGAGAACGAGTCAATTGACTAATAGAATTAGACTGAATGAACATTTTGGTACATAAAGCATAGACTCTAAAGGTAAAGAAGATAATGGTGTAGCTTGACCTATACCTTTAGTAATGGTTGTGAAACAATTAACTATAGTGATAGTGGAAAGTGAAAATAGATTACTAATACTAGAAAAAAGTTTAGGGTTACCAGATATGTGATCAGAGGCACTAAAATCAAGAATCCAAGTGTCAGAAGAGGTCTGAGAGAGGCAGGAGACAGAATTACCATGAGAAGATTGCTGGGTAGCTTGATACTATAAGAACTTATCATATTCCGTAGCTGATAATGAGATATTAAAATGCTTGTCTTTAAATGGTGAAATTTCAACTGAATTGGCTGACTGAACAATGTTAGCTGTAGGATCCGGATAACAAATCAGTTGGTAACACTTTTTCCTGGTGTGGCCTATCTTGTTACAATGAGTGCACTGGGGACGTTTAGGTCCCGACCTCCTTAACCATGACCGATTTTAGATTTTTTAGAGGTAGACATACCGATGAACTATGTGATGAACAATGACAAAACATATAGAAGTTGATTGTTATTTCGTTCATTGAGAAGCTTATGGATAATACAATCAAGATCACATATGCAAAATTAGAAGATCAGTTAGCAGACTTATTCATAAAATCTTTGGCAGCAAACCGACTGTGATATTTATGTAACAAGCTTAAAACATATAATCTTTATGCTCCAGCTTGAAAATGAGTGTTAAAGTGTAAATATAGAAAGCTTATTTTCTTATTTATAGTTTCCTTATTTATGTATAGTTAACTTACATGTACTCCATACAATCTTGTAGTATAAATATATTACCTTGGTATGAGAAATTCTCATCCAATTCATCAAATCACTTTGGATATCTCTTTTTAGGTTTTACACACATATATATATATATATATAATAAGATAAGGAACCATGATTGCTAGTAAAGTGAGTAAATATGTACCACAAACTAGTAAACAAAGTCAAGGCCATTAGTTTAGCATTTTATGAATTTTTGACTCTTATCACTCTTGGTGACCGACTTATGGCTTCCCTATTTCACTTCCTTGCTGTGCTAAGCCTAACAGATAGACTATATTCCTTTTTCATTCTTCATCCTATTTTTTTTTTTTTTTTTTTTTTTTTTTTTTTTTTCAGCTGTAAGTTCATTTACTTGCAGGTAGCAAGCTTAAGTGGTTGGTGAGTCTTTTTTTTTTTTTTTTTTTGTGAACAAAACTGGGTTGCTCTAGAGATTAGGAGCTGAATTTGAATTACTTAGGGGCTGGCGGTCAATTAGTGCTGCTATTCATTCCTTTGGGGTTCCAATTTTTCTTGTTGAATCTTGTTCTATGTTGGGGTGGTTGTTTGATGAAATTAAGGGAATGAAAAAGGTTGTAGCCGCTGCTTTATTTTGGGTAGTAAGCAGTAAGTCCTAAAAGCCCTGTTTTTTTTTTTTTCAGTTTTGTGACTGACTTCAATGGGAGAGAAGGAGGTATATGAGGTGAGTGAATTTGGTTTGGATGGTGGTGTGTGTGAAGCAATTGATGGGGTATAAGCCTTTAAAATTTAATTTCCTAGAATTGAGATACGTTGCTTGTAAAGTGGTTGTCAAAGAGAAGGTTATTGTAAGGGTGTATGAACTTGGTCGAAGGACTAATTGAAATTCTGGCCATGTGATTGGAGGGGTAGTTTAAGGGTAATTCTGCTAAACTGACACATATATATATACATGGATGTATAAGTAATCAGGTATTGTGAGAATACGTTAGTTGTTTAGGAGGTTAGGAAAAACTTGATTAAACAAAGTAAATTAGTGAAAACTATGAATCAAGAATTTGTGATAATGGACCTAAATATGTATATGTACGAATTACATGTACATAGTATAATGGAAATTAAAATTGAACAATATATATATATATATAGAGTAACGTTAAATTAAGGAAGTTAACTTAATAAATGTATATCAAATTATTTAACCTTACTTTAAGAAACATACTAGACATAGTTACGTACAATTAAGAAACCGTCGAATTAAGTTTGGAGTGATTATTACTATCCTATGAATTTATAATTTTTAGCTCCAGAGCGTGTCGAAGACATTTCAATACCGTCACAGACTAGACAGACTGACAAGTCATATCCGTGAGCTAGTGAATAAATTATGTGGTTTATGGTTATCAGATTTTTGGGTGTAATTAAATATATATTTGGAATGATGCACAATGATAAAGAAATTAAGTAAATAAGTGATTTTAGTGATTTAATTAGATGATATGTGTTTAACATTGACTGTGTTTGATAAGAGCCAACAAAGTAAAATTTTTCTGAAAAATGGTTTGTATTTTTTTTACGTAAAGTCCAGGTACACCTAGGCTACTTGAAATTGAAAGTTGATATGAGTTATTTTGATTCTGACAATTATTTTGAAATCAATTGGAGTGTTCAGTCCCAGTGAGATGGATTTGTGTACAAAGAATTACTTTTTGTATGGGTGCTTAAATGCCCGGTAGGAGGAGATATTGTTGTGCGGGGTTGAGTTACTCGTTGGTCCTTAGATTGTTAATTGTTGCTTTGCTTATATGATTTGTTTGCTATCTTGAAAATGTGAATTGAATGAACTGTGATCATATGACCATGATATTCATGTACGTGCATAAATAAATTTAAATATGAATCTTAAACTAGGATATATGTGTTGTATGATGTTGGTACCCATATGGTATATAATTTGCTCACTGAGTCCTCGCGACTTATTCTTTCATTTGTTGTTGTTTTTTTTTAGTTTTCAGGAATTCCACTGTTGATCGTAAACAAAAATTGTTACCTGCCGATTCTATTGCGACAAGGTATATTTTGGATATCGCATATTTGGAGCGTAACAGATAACACTTGCAATCACTCTAGATGTTATGCATTATTGTTATATGTATATATTGAGTTCATTACAGTGATTACATGTTTGTTAGGAGTAGAGCTCCTCTATATATGCTAATGTTATAATTTGCTATTGATTTTGTAACCAGGTTGTTTGTATTATAGGTATGTTCCGTTATACAGGCAACCTCTGTTAATATTTTCAATAATTGTTTTACGTTTAATTGTTGATACCCTATTTTATTTTAACTCTATAGTATCTCGATAGTATTAACTATAATTTGTTTTAAGTTGTGATGCACACTACTTGCATGTTCAAGGTTATAGGGGTATGAACAACCATTCATTCAGCCAGTTATACTTCCATTTGGGAGTGTGACAATTTTTTAGTCTTACAGGTATAAAAGGAATGAGATGTCTCAAGAAAAACTATAATTAAGCTACAATAGTAACTAATGTCACAAGTATAATACCAATTCCAAACAAAGTGTGCCAACCTTTACATTCTCCTGCAATAAATGTACATATAAAGATTGAGATTAGGTCACTAAGCCATATTTAACTAGTAGAGAATAAGCAAGCTCCGAAGATTGTAAGACAAGAAAATCTGTCTACCAAACTTGTAAAAAGACAATAGTCTGGTATGGTATGTGTACCTTTCAGATAAGGTATACAATAAAAAGTTGAAAAATAAGGAGAGCAGAAAAATATGCCAAATATAAGTGAGACAAACTCTTAAGCTTCTACACCAAGTACTCAATTTGATGTTGACCCTAAGCATCCTAAAGGAGCTACAACTGCTCTAACTGGAATGCACTGTCAACAAATGTGTGAAGCCTTTCTCGGAGACAAAAGAAAGCACCTAAGAAACTGTCCACATTTAGTACCACTTTATTGGAACACAATTTGTAATCATGCTTCACCAATCTGAAAATCCATTTTTCATATTTCATCAAACATTCAATTTTTTCTTTAACATGCAGAGATTCCTAGTGTTTTCACAAGACACTTATTTTTAATTAAAAGTACATAAACAGTACTACCATGAAAATGAAATTAAATAGCATATACATTCACATGCACATCTATAATCTCTTTTAGTAGCGTTAAAGTGCCATTACTATCATTTACATCTATACAATATATATCATAATATTTTTATTTTTGTCAATAAAAAAATTGAATTTATGAACTACATAAATAAACATAAGATAGTTCACTACATTTTTCCTTTATATATTCTGATGAATATGAAATGTATATAGTATATTATATATATAGAAACACATGTATCTAAATGTATGTTATTTTACCATCTCTGATGTTAGATAGGTGTAGGTTTGAGTCCCTTGCATAATGATTATACAGAAGTAAATTGATGAGACAATAGTGAATGCATATTAATTAGCTGTTAATGTGATAAGTTAATGTTATGTCATTTCATTTCAAGACTTACCCATAAAATTAAAGAAAAAGATAAAGAGATGTCTACCCTTTACTTGACTTAAGATACCAGGCAACGGAAAGTGCGTTAGAAAGTTATTCATGTTATTTTATAAGAGATGCCTTGTCTCTGCAAAGGAGTTGAATACTCCCTTTCATGTATCACATGCTTGATTCTCTTGAACAGACTAACTTATAAGTAAAAACTTTACGAATAGAATCTTATTGAGCCATTTATAAGGGTCCTACTTTATTTTTTTGACATATTCTTTATGTATACAACAACTTTAATGTCAAACTTTATTCTACAAATGTCATATGAGATCTCGTTCAAGTAAGCAAGATTAATCTTTGATTGAACTAATAAAATGTGTATGAACGGCAGTCCTTCAATCGTGGGATCTTCAAACATTACTCTATTACAGATATTCAAGATATTCACTTTATGCTTCTTAATATAATCTCTAACAACAAGACATTTTATATTGATATGTTTTTCATCATATCAACTTTCTATTCCTACAAAAAAGATAACATTGCAGCTAAGTTGTTATAATGAACTTTTGTTGGCATTGCTTTAGATTTGACAACTCTCAACCCAATATTAAAATTCCTCCACCAGAAAGCCTGTAACTTGGCTTAATAGCATGTAATGAATTATACTTTAATAGTAGATTAAGCAATTACTATTTGCTTCTCCAAGATATAACTCTCCCATCAAAGCAAGCTGATGTATTATGAAGTAGATTTTTTTGAATCTACACTTATATCCATTATATAAACATGAATACTTAATCATTCAGAGTGTTTATGTGAGTCTATATTTTGTGGTTCTTATGAATAATACTTAACTTTCTTAGTGGCTTTACACTAATCAATGCCATGATTTCTTTATTGTTAGTTAAGTATTCCTACAGCAAATCTTACATATCAGGTCCTGTACAGACCTGTGTACAGAATCTCGAACTAAATTCTACTTAACTACTTTGACCCTCGAACTTTATTTTTCAAAATGCACAGTAGAGAAGAGAAGAAGCACAATCATGAGCTGTCCACGAAGTCAAACGCACAGCAGAGATAGAATAGTTTTGACGCATCGTTCTTAAAGATTCACTTTGCTTTAGTTAAGATCATAACTTGTATTTTTTTTTTTCCCTTGTTTACTCATTGTCCTTATTATATGTTAATTAGTTATTTTATTTCAACAGGATCGTATGAGGGCTTCTTCTATTTATAAAAATCATGGTGAAGTTAATTTGGGATGAGAAGATGCCCAGAATGATCAATAGCACAATGAGGACTTTCATGAGAATAATTAGCTATTAGTTTTTACTTTTATGATATATAAATGGATAATATTATACGATATTATATTTAAGCATGTTACATTATGTTGATTAATTACTTTAATAATTATATAAAAATTGTATTTTAATTCTTTAATATATTTAATTTTCAGTATTAGTTTATAAAATAGTAATTGTAAAACAGGTATTTATTGAAATTATTATGATTTTTTTTTTTTTAAAATGATTAAAAGAGGAATCTTGATTATTACTGATCATCATTACCAACCAACCAAGTAATGGTCAGTAAAATCAAAAAATTTGCTAGAATTCTGTGGTTATAGACAAACCATTAGGTTGGTGGTAATTATTGACCCACCACCAGAGTTTGGTAGGTCTTATCGATCGACCTTCTGGTTGGTTGGTAATTACCTACCAACCTTCTAGTTAGTCAGTAATTACCGACCAATCTTATTTATTTACCAAAACACTTTTGCCAACCAACTTTGCCGACAAATTTTGGTTGGTAATTATCAAACAACCCTTTGGTCAATGAAGTCTTCACCTAAATTTTTCCTACTAAATTTGATCTCATTACCGACAAACCTTATTATCAATAACGTGTAGTTTTCTTGTAGTAATATTTTTAAAATGTTAAGTCAAAGTATATCATTTGTTCATAACTCAATTTGATGTTGACCCTAAGCATCCTAAAAGAGCCTCAGCTCCTCTAACTGGTATGCACTATCAACACATGCGTGAAGCCTTTCTCAGAGACAAAAGAAATCACCTAAGAAATTGTCCACATTTAGTACCACTTTATTGGAGCACAATTTGTCATCATGCTTCACCAATTTGAAAATCTATTTGTCATACTTCACCAAACAATAAATTTTTGCTTTAACCCGCAGAGATTCCTAGTGTTTTCACAAGACAATTTTTTTAAATTAACAATACATGGACAGTAAATACCATGGAATGAAATAGCATATACATTTACATACATATCTATGATCTCTTTTAGTAGTGTTAAAGTGCCAGTACTATCATTTACATCTATACACATATATATCATATACTTTTATTTTTGTCAATAAAAAAGTTGAATTTATGAACAACATATATAAACATAAGATAGTTCTCTACATTTTTCATATATCTATTCTGATGAATATGAAATGTATATAGTATATTATATATATAGAAACACATGTATCTAAATGTTTGTTGTTATACAATCTCTGATGTAGACAGGTGTTGGTTTGAGTCCCTTGCAAAATGACTATATAGAAGCAAATTGATGAGACAATAGTGAATGCATATTAATTGGCTGTTAATGTTATTTCTTT